>OU795038.1:45417171-45685405 GCA_917208275.1 Patella pellucida
ATCTCACATTTTTCAATTTCGAAAATTCCTATGGGACTATTGTTGTTCGAAAATTGAAAAAACAAAATTTAAGAGACAATTTTTGTCATTTTTCAAAATTTTCAAATTTGACCTACATTTTTGGATACCTGAAGACCATCCGATTCCAGAAATATAAGTTTCATTCCGAGTTATCACCCTTTATTTTTCGATTTTTTTCGAATTTTCTGCCCATTTTGTGAGCTCGAGTTTCGTTTTACGGCCGAATGGATGTTTCTGAAACTCCTGGAACATGAAGTTATAGTTCAAAACTAACGCATAAAGCTATTTCGACAAACATCTATAAACCGGAAATAGTCGAAATAATGGCCGATATTTTGGAAAAAACGCAAAAAATGAATGCTTTTGGGAAAAACATGAATTCTCAGTCCGATATCAACGGATTAAATCGATTAAGATATCGTTGGGTTGCCCGAGAATTGCAGTATCATATGATATCCTATTATTACAGATAACATGAACAGCAAGTAAAATATGGCACGCTGAAAATCAAGTATTTTCTGATTTGGAGCGTTTTTGAACGCCTGTATCTCGAAAACTGCTCTTGTGTATGAAACAGTCCGTTTAGACTTTGAAATATCCGTAATAGGTCAAATAACGAACTGAAAATCGAAAAAAGTCGAAAAATCGTGAAATTTTGGAAAATACTCTATTTTTTTTTAATTTTTACTGATTTTTAAAAAAACTTTATGATATTTAGATATCTGATCTAATGTCGAATCAAAAAATGTATAATATGTATTCAGTTATTGAAATTTAATTTTTGATATTTTGTCATTTTTGCATTTTTGGCACTTTTAAACATAGGATTTCTCATGGGCATTTTATCTGATCATATATTGTAATATATCATTACATAACTCTGTTGCTATTTAATTGCCTAAAACGGTTATTAAAACTATCTCGATAATAATCACCATACCGGAAGTATTCAAAAAATGAAAAAAAAAAGGATAAAAAATGGCGTTCTTGCAAAAAGCTGGATTTCTCCATCAGATATTTCCGGCCCAAAAGAAATAAAGTGTCTTTGGATGGCCCCATTAATGGACTATCATATGGCATCTCAATGGTACGATTTCGATGGTTAGTAAATAAATGATGTTACGCCGAAAATCTAGTATTTTTCGTTTTTGGAGCCTTTTGTGACACCCTTTTCTCGAAAACGACTCCTGCGATTTTTATTAAACCTTTTTTACTCAGACTCATATCTGAGGTCTGTGGCGTGAATCCAAAAGGAAAAGGTTTGAAATAATTTAAGGTGTCATAAAATGGCCTCAATCTTTGATAAAAGTAGAAAAATCGTTAAATTATCGAAAATGTTCTTTTATTTATCTTTACTACAAACAACTACTAAATAGATGTTTCTGACATTTCTGGTACAGAAAGATATCTATCCAAACAATTTGTTAAAACTATCCCGACAATAATCCAAAATCCACAAGTAGTCGAAAAAATATCAGATATTTGTGGAAAAAACACAACAAAAAAAAATTTTAAAAAAGAAAATACAGTAAAAAAATTGGTACTCTTGCAAAAATCTGCATTTATCAGCCAGGTGTCACTGAATCAAAACGATTAAAGTAAAGTTTTCTAGCTCGATGAATGGGCTATTTTATGACTTACTTCCTGTCTGATTCCTGAAAGCCGATTCAGTGCTGCTTGCAGGTCTAGTTGTTATTATCATTACTATTATTATCATTATTATTATTCCTTACATTTATGCTCTCTAAACGGGTGTCCCTACACACAGATCTATTATCTCATTCATAGCTTCAAATTTATTTATTTACTTTTAAATAATATTAAATGACGTCTATTAAACTTCTATCCATCAATGTAAGAGGAATTCGAAACACCTTAAAAAGAAAAAAGATATTTCATTGGTTAAATGAACAACCATGCGCTATATATTTCCTTCAAGAAACTCACAGTAGTGTTTGCGATGAAACCGATTGGCAGAGCGAATGGGCTGATCGCATATTTTTTACACATGGTAGAACTAACTCGGCGGGGACAGCTATTTTTTTTAAAAAGTAACAACAACATAAATGTTATTAAAAACCAATCCGATGAAAAGGGTTATTTTAACATCTTAGTAATAGATATCTGTAATGATACCTTAGTTTTAGTCAATACATACATGTATAGTCCTATATCGGACAACGACCAGTACAATTACTATACAAGATTACTTAAGTCTTTACAGCAGCAATGTGCTGAACTTGACTCGTTCTCAATAGTAATTGGCGGAGACTTTAATAATGTCCTAAATGTTCAACTTGATAGATATGGTGGAAATTACAAACTATAACGAAAAGGCCGAAATGCAATATCCAATATAATTAATTATTATAACCTCTTAGACATATTCAGAATTTTAAATCAAGATATTAAGCGTTTTACTTGGAAACAAAAGAAGCCATTGATACAAAGTCGAATCGATTTTTGGCTCATATCGGAAAAACTCCAAGATTGTATAAAATCATGTACAATAAAACCAACCTCGTTTACTGATCATTCATCAATTCATATACATATCAAAATAACTAATTATCCTCGCGGACCAAATCTATGGATATTTAATTCTTCGTTAACGAAAGACAAATCATACTAAATTGATAAAATCATCTATACCGATATGGAAAAGTAAATATTTTGAAAAACAAAATAAAAATGGTCTATGGGATTTCATTAAATTTAAGATAAAGGAATTCTCTGTAGAATATTCTAAAAAGAAACAAAAACTTAAAAAAGCTGTAAAGAATAGTCTGACCGAGGAACTGATCGAGCTTGAATCCAGTATCAGTAAACAAGAGCCTAGTAAAAAAAAAATTATCGAAAAACTTTATGATCAATATACTCAGGTTAAACAATCATTAGACAATATTTACATTGACGAGACACAAGGAGCCATTATTAGGTCCAAACAAAACTGGTATGAAAACGGTAAAAAAAATACAAAATTATTTCTAAACTTAGAAAAGGAAAGAAAGTGTGCTACTACAATAAAAAATCTAAAATAATCTGACGATTCTATTATTTTTGACCCCATTGAAATATCGGGAGAAATATTTTTATTTTATAAAAACTTATATGCGTCGAGAGATTCGTGTTTTGAAAGGGGAAATATTTTTATAACAAATTTTAGACCTGTAGAAAAGCTGAATGATTATCAAAAAGATTTATTTGAATACAAAATTAACTACTTCGAACTTCAGACGGCCTTAAACTCGTTTAAATAAATACATCTCCAGGAAATGATGGTTTCACAATTGAATTTTATCGACATTTTTGGCCTGACATTTATGTACTATTATTAGACTCGTATAACTGCAGCTTTGAAGAAGAATCTTTATCCGTAACACAGCGTCAATCAGTTATTAAACTCACTCCTAAAGGTAATTAAGATAGAACTTGCTTAACCAACTGGAGGCCCATTACGCTTGTTTTTAACCCCGTTTACATTACAAATTTTACCAGGAACGGTAACAGTTACGGCACGTTTCGTTTTTTTTTGTAGTGTAAACGGGACAGTTTAGTTAGCGCGCCGTACCTGGTACGGTGCCAATCTGGCCTACTGAAGTGATGTGGTCTGAGCACCGTGCCAGGAACGGCTCTCTTTAAATTTTCGTAGTGTAAACGCTATCCGGTCTGAGCACGGTTCAGTACTGATAACTGCGCATGCGCGAAACAGATCTTGACCTGTTTACTCTCATACTTTGACAGTTCTGTCATCAGTTCAGTCAAAATGACTGCTCAAACTAAATCAACCGTCATAATTTTTTTCATCTGGGTAATATGTATAGGGACTGAAATTAACTTTTCTGTGATAAGTTCCACATTTGGCGTACTTGGTACGTTTCTGAGAAAGGTTATTTTAGAGTAATGTAAACGGATCAATTTCTTAAAATCTATCCCGGCCTGGTACGGCACCAGGTACGGCGCGCTTATCGCAGCCAAGTGTAAACGTGACTAATGTCGACGTGAAATTGATGAGTAAGGTTTTATCAAACAGATTAAAACCGTTTTTGAACCAGTTAATACACCCTAATCAATCCGCATTTATACCAGATCGCCATATTCATGAAAATACCCGTATTATTACCGATTGCTTTGATCTTGCAAAACAAAAAAAATATAAGGATTTCTTTTAGCTATAGATTTTCAAAAAGCCTTCGACAGCATAAATCATGATTTTTTAATAAAAGCTTTACCGGCCAACGGTTTCGGTCGTAATTTTATTACATGGATAAAAACCCTTTACAAGAATATCACCTGTTGTGTAATAAACAATGGATTTACAACCCCTTATTTTCGTGTAAAAAGGGGTGTTCGACAAGGTGATCCAATGTTATCCAATATTTTTAATTTAATCATAGAACTGTTATTACATGTATATGCTATTAGAGATGATGTAAATATCAATGGAATAAAATTTGGTCGCAAATAACGGCATTATTAAAAGATTTTAACTCTGCGCTACATTTGTTTGAAATATTGACACTTTTTGGTTTAGTTTCGGGACTTATAATCAACGTTAATAAAACAGAGGCAATAGATTTAAATAGTTGTGATATGAATTTAATGCAAAAATTGAAATCAACCGGTATAGTTTTATGCGAAAAAGTCATAAAAATTCTGGGCATACATTTTTCAAAAGACAGCCTTATTATCGATGAGTTAAATTTTACAAATAAAATAACTGAAATAGAACAAATATTAAAAATATGGGATAAACATAAATTAACTTTAATTGGAAAAATACAAATAATAAAACATTTTGTATTTCAAAAATTCTTTACCCGGCAACTGTTAATCCAGTGTCGGACTCGACTATTCAAAAACTAAATTCAATATTTTACAAATTTATATGGAACGGACCTGATAGAATAAAGCGAGATATTCTTATACAGAACAATAAAAATTGCGGATTAAAAATGATTGACTTAAAAGAATTCCTAATATGTAATAGCATTTTTTGGATTAAAAAATTATACCAGTCACCCACCCAAACATGGCTCATACCATATGAATTCATTATGGCTGAATATGGTGGAAATTTATTACCTGCTTTTCCAGAAAAGCTAAATTTAAATATTCCTTTTTATAAAAACCTCAATGCCAACTGGTATAAAATTTACTCAACCCATATAAGGAATATTGCGCTAGCTAAAAATCAAATTATTTGGAATAATACAAATCTAAAAATTAATAATAAAATTATATTTTTAAAAGCCCTTTTTAACAAGAATATTTGGTATGTTGGTGAATATTTTGATAAGATAAATAAGATCGATGCCAAATATCGAAAAAAACTATTTTTTATTTTAGATCGCAACAAAATAAAGATAGATATAAAAGCACATATCAAACATCTTGGTCTAACTAGCAAACCAGATAATATAAATAATACTGAATGGATCTTCATTAACCATGTAATTATTTTACCTAAGTTCTATATATATCGGGCTTAACTACGAACTGAAATACTAAATATTAATAAATATGAAAGCTTTTTAGTAGAACATGCTAAATTGGAGATTGAGATATCTCCGCAACTATACATAAATAAATGGAAATATCTTTTTAAGACATCCTCCACCGATTCCCCATTGATGGATTTATGTACCTAGATCTGTGTACAGTAGGGACCCTTGTAATTAAAGTTGTATATACCAATCATTTTTTTTCTAAGATATCAATAAATGCTGTAACATATACTTGTAAATAATGATGCAAATAAAAGTGTTGCTTTAAAAAAAAAAAGGATTTTGTGAATATTCCTTAGATGTAACAAATTGGTCACTGAATATGACGCCATTCTTTGAAAAATTATATTATATACATAAACAGATTTTAATATTCTGTACTGTTCATTTCATTAGGGGGTTAAAATATGCACATAGCTAATATCGATATCAAACAATTACAACTTTCGGATGGAGAGCAATTTTGAATATTCAAGTTAGTGGGACAAACAACCGTGGTCTGAGATTCAGTAAATAACTCTTTTTTTTTTAAAGAGTTGTATTCTACTGGGCCGAAATGACCACCTATACGTCGAAGTAGGGTGACACGACATAAAGCAAACCCAGCACCCCTTGTGCACTTAGGCTCGCCAAGAAAACTAGGCCAAACATGGCTGTTTCAAGTAGTAAGATGTAAACAGACTTCGATTTTTCAAAGGAGTAAGGCTATAAAACTTGACCTAATAGTAGGGGAGCTAGGTTCAGGTTAATTCGAAAATCGCGTACAAAATTTCTACTATGCCAGATGTGTGGGCAGCGGTGTCGGATACTTTGAAACTCGATTCTTAAGTTGCGGGTCCCCTTCCCGTGGGGGTGAGGGGCCCTACAAAACGTCGAAATTTTGCGTTTTATTCGACTTTTGCGTACAACGACCAACTTTCGTGTATAAGTCGACCAACCCCAGATGTCACCAAAAACATTACTTAAGAAGACCCCTTACCCTTCCTTCGTCCCTTAAGAACGCCCACTTTACCCCCCTCAGGGAGGAGTTAATTCGACTTCCGCGTACAACATTAATTTTTTCGTTAAAAGTTTCACTATTGGTCCACTAGAACGTAAAAGTAACTTAAGAACGCGAAATCCCCTTCTATCTCAGATAAGAACGACAAAAAGGGGGACCAAGGGGTGAAATGACGATTTAATTCGAATTTTGTGTACAACGATCAATTTTCGTACATAAGTCGACCAGCCTCAGAAATCACCAAAAACATTACTTAAGAAGACCCCTGACCCTTCCTTCGTCCCTTAAGAACGCCCTCTTTATCCCCTCGGGGAGGAGTTAAATCGACTTCCGCGTACAACATTATTTTTTTTGGTTAAAAGTTTCACTATTGGTCCACTAGAACGTAAACTAACTTAAGAACGCGAAATCCCCTTCTATCTCGGATAAGAACGACAATGACGATTTAATTCGACTTTTGCGTACAACGATCAACTTTCGTACATAAGTCAAACATTACTTAAGAAGACCCCCGACCCTTCCTTCGTCCCTTAAGAACTGCCCCTTTGCCCCACTCATGGATGAGTTAATTCGACTTCCGCGTACAACGACAAAAAGAAGACCCAGGGGTGAAATGACGATTTAATTCGACTTTTGCTTACAACGATCAACTTAGGTGCACAAGTAGACCAGCCCCAGATGTCATCAAAAACATTACTTAAGAAGACCCCCGACCCTTCCTTCGTCCCTTAAGAACGCCCACTTTACCCCACTCATGGATGAGTTAATTCGACTTCCGCGTACAACATTACTCTTTTCGTTAAAGGTTTCACTATTGGTCAACGAAAACAAACCACTAACTTAAGAACGCGAAATCCCCCTCTATCTCGGATAAGGATGACAAATCGCTTGGGTGGGAGGGCGGACGAAAAATCGCTTGGTGGGAGGGCACCGTTTTTTCGTTAAATATTTGATGATTGTGTTTTTCCATTTCATTGTCATGCGACACCAACTCCGCTACCGCACTTCGTAATTTCATTTCTTTAGGATCAGTTGTGTGCGAGGTCTCTCAGTTGTTCCTTTTACCCACAATTTAAACCTATTACAGATGAATAGATGATGCCGTTTGGTCCTTCAATGTGTGACTGTGCTCTGCTAATACCAGGCTTAGATTGTATATCTGATCTCAATTTTAAGCTTTGAACATTTAGAGTTTTTTCAGTGGCCTGTATAGCGGTGAAGTTCTTGTAGCTCTTGACGTGATATCCATGATGGGCTTCATAGTTCTGGGGCAAATTATTAACAACGGCAGCATATTTTGATGAATTCTATTTTGACGTATCCATTGCGCGCAAAACACCCACCGTTGGGATCTTTTTCGGGGTTAAGGCACAGGACTTTGATTCTCTTTCGTCGTTTACATTCTGATCCGTATCATCCATATGAACTATACATGTCAGTTCATTCTCGGACACAGATAGTTCTAGTTCCGGGGCCGCTTGTTCTGAGGATGATGCCATTTTTAGTTTAGTCCGGGGGCTTTATCTACCTGAAAAATACAGATGATAATGCATTATACGTATCTCTTATGGAATTTTGAGACCTTCGAATAATATTTGGATATTGCGTTTTTAGTCATAAAACGGTTTTTCTTTTGAATATTTATTGACAATACCATTTAATTTTATGAGCAACAGTTCACCGACGATACCATTGACAAAATAAACTGACCACCCATCGGCAAGACCAAACATCGACGATACCATTTATCGGAGACTATTCAACGACGATACCATTTATCGCAGACTATTCATCGACAATACCATTCATCATTAGACTATACCATTCATAACAAAAACTGTCCACCCATCAGCAAGACCATGCATCAACGATTCCATCTATCGACAAATATTCATCGACGATACCAGCAGTGATTCAACACATCATCTATTAGTAGGCACCTAATACAACGATAAGTTAAATAAACGAATCCCGCACAAAGGAACTCAAGACACCAAAGTTAATAACATAATAATTTCACAACATAATGAATTTACTCACCCAAGTACCCGGTGGCAGTATCGAGTCCTCCAACTGTCATAAACCATCTCTCAAACATGCATACAGGTAAAAATGTTTCGGCGTGCCACGGGGCAGAGTTTAGGCCACCGATAGATGTTAAAGGGTCAATCCCGATAATGTTTTTGAGAGTAAAACTCTTTAATTTTGTGTTAAAATCCATAAAGATCCCATACCTTAGGGCCGAGCAGCTAATTCAATATATGTGATACGTTTTCAAACAACTTAAACCCACAGTCTTCATCTTGAAATGGAGTCCGGTGTCCCAAACTGTATTATGCGGTGATTTGATAAAACCAGAGTTTTATTTTATAAAAATAATATGTCGGTGAAATTTACCTTTTGTTATCAAGAACAGCACATGGACAATTCACCGTGTAGACCTCTAAAGGTTCGGAAATCGATTATCGGGTCACCCAACGAAAGAATTGACCCGAAATCTTAAAAGGGTTACGTGTACGGATAAGCTGTTTTAACGCTCACGTCCAAACGACTCAACATTTTGAGCTGAAATGTTGAGTCAGAGTATATACACCAGTCTTCTATATTTTGGCGTTTAAATTTCATACGTACTCGGACTTTTATTTTCGAGGCTCTGTTCTATTCGGGACTGTCCCTTTAATGGAATATGACCGTTACACGCATATTTCTTTAACACATGACAATGTTGAATCCTGAAATGTTGGGTAATCACCCACACCGAATTTCGTGGAAATCGGAGCAGCCGTTTTTGCGGTATGAAGTGTTGGACGGACAGACATGTGGTGATTTATAATAATATAATATAATTATATAGAAAGAAAAATACAAACTGTGGGAACTAAAGGAACAAATAAGACAAAACATCCGTCTGAATAAGAATGGACATCGGGAGCTTTCAGGGCCATCAGCTAAATCATCTCCAAGATCCGAGAGCAGCTTTATAACACCCTTGTCCCCCCTTCTTATCCGAGATAGAAGGGAATTTCGCGTTCTTAAGTTTCGTGGACCAATGGTGAAACCTTTAACGAAAATGTAATGTTGTACGCGGAAGTCGAATTAACTCCTTCCTAAGGGGGCTAAAGTGGGCGATCTTAAGGGACGAAGGAAGGGTCGGGGGTCTTTGTAATGTTTTTGGTGACATCTGGGGTCGGTCGACTTATGTACGAAAGTTGATCGTTGTACGCAAAAGTAAAATTAAATCATCATTTCAGCCCTGGGTCCCCCTTTTTGTCGTTCTTATCTGAGATAGAAGGGGATTTCGCGTTCTTAAGTTAGTGTTATGTTCTAGTGGACCAATAGTGAAACTTTTAACGAAGAGAGTAATGTTGTACGCGGAAGTCGAATTAACTCATCCATGAGTGGGGCGAAGGAAGGGGCGAAGGAAGGGTTGGGGGGTCTTCTTAACTAATGTTTTTGGTGACATCTGGGATTGTTCGACTTATGTACGAAAGTTGATCGTTGTACGCAAAAGTCGAATTAAATCGTCATTTCACCCCCTCGGTCCCCCTTTTTGTCGTTCTTATCCGAAATAGAAGGGGATTTCGAGTTCTTAAGTTAGTTTTACGTTCTAGTGGACCAATAGTGAAACTTTTAACGAAAAAATTAATGTTGTACGCGGAAGTCGAATTAACTCTTCCCTGAGGGGGGTAAAGTGGGCGTTCTTAAGGGACGAAGGAAGGGTCAGGGGTCTTCTTAAGTAATGTTTTTGGTGACATCTGGGGTTGGTCGACTTATGTACGAAAGTTGATCGTTGTACGCAAAAGTCGAATAAAACGCAAAATTCCGACGTTTTGTACGGCCCCTCGGCCCCACGGGAAGGGGACCCGCAACTTAAGAATCGAGGTTCAAAGTATCCGATACCGCTGCCCACACATTTGGCATAGTAGAAATTTTGTACGCGATTTTCGAATTAACCTGAACCTAGCTCCCCTACTATAAGCTTAGTTCTCACAAGACAGAAAGCAATGGGGTCACCATGCCAGGTATTTCGCGAAGTTTTAGTCATTTTGATTAAAATTCGAAGAAATGACAAGCAATTTTCGAGTCGTAGTATTACCTGGAACAGACAGTAAACAAACGTATCTGTGTACCTACATTATGGATATGTGTGGTGATTAGCAGTAGCGGATTATCAGGCCCGAAGATTTTGTAAAGAATTTTTTTTAGACTTGTCTGATACAATTAAAAACGCATAGTCAATTAATGTTAGGGGGTGGGGTTAAGGCCCAACAGAAATCAACACAGTCCCTGACCCGAAATAAATTAGGCCCACGCCATTTTAATAGGCCCTCCAGCAACTGCCGCCTCAGGCCTTGGTGGAGCTTAATCCACCACTGGTGATTAGTCTGTGAGTTTGATAAATGAGAGTGACGGGTTATTTACTGAAGCGACAGGTATGATAAAAAAAAACTACCTGTCGCTTGCGACAGATAGTTTTTATTAAACATTTCGAGACCTGAGTATAGTATAAAAAGAAAGTTACGTTCAAATAGTCTCAGTCAGCTAGTGGTACCAACGTGGAAACTTGCCACATGCGGACAAAGAGCATTTGCTGTTGCTGCCGCTGAAAGATGGAATACACTCCCAATCGAACTAAGTTTTGTGACTTCTTTATCAATCTTCAAATCTCGATTAAAGACTCATCTTTTCAAAATTCACTACAGAAATTGACAAAAACTTAGAGCCTAAGGGCCTTTGTATAGTTGTAAATGCTACGAGCTCGATTTGTGGATTTGGCACTATATAAATGGACATGTCATTATTATTATTATATCACTTAATATCAGATCAAAAAAATGTTTTAGAACAAGTGAAAGTATGTGGAGCAGTGTCTAAGTCATTAAGCCATAAGTGGTGGTGCATGTTCATACTTTTGTTGGAACTGTGTATTGTGTTGTGAAAATGTATTTTTGTTTCTAAGGAATTGTTTCGAGATGATACAACACGTGATTGGTTTATAGAAATGGGTAGAACTATAATAGGTGATTTATTAAAACAATGTGATAAGGTAAATACATATATACTCCAACAATATATTCATATATAGAGGTCATTTTATAGTGAATATAACTAAGCTTAGAAATAACCCACCCTTCACGGACACAAATCATTTTCTGTAGGGGTTTCTTACTTATTTTAATACGCTTGGCACACAATTGAAAAATGTCAGGAACAACTTTCAATTTGCCTAATATTTTACCTAAAACTGTTATTGCCAGATGGAATTAGTGAGATTTCAATGGTTTTTTTTATTACTATGTTTTGTTCACTATTAAAAAAACATCTAAATATATGTGTGTCATAAAATTGTTTATTAAAATTTTATTTCACTGTTCTTAAAATTAGGAACCAGAAGATTTTTATTTAAACTATGACAAAACCATTGAATTTATAAAAAACCCTGTTAACTGGCGGAAAATAGAGGAAGAATTAAAGGGCAGAGGGGTAAGTTAAATTTTTTAATCAATAAAGTGTAGATAACTCTTCTGATTACCTATTATCTCCCCTTAGACCACATGTGAAAAATGAAATGAAAATATCACTGCTTCCATTGATAGACTAAATGAGTTTATTTATCACTTGTCATCTGGATTAGTTTAAATTGAGTTTTTTTGATAGTACTAAAGTAAGATTAGGGGATATCCACTCACTTCTTCATGTGTCATATAATGCAAAAAGTACAAACTACTTAAAATGAAAAAAGTTTATTGAATAGGTGACTTATCAATTAAGGTGTGTGAGGTAACAAACTAACGATATTCGATCATGTGTGCAACAGAAATTAATTGGTTTATAAACTGCAATTTCTATCTCATCAATATCCTTATGTGACTTGATCAGTCGTACTGCATGTAATAGAGGTGTGTTCCCACTTAGCCGACAGACTGTTAATCCATTGACTGATCTTAAAAC
This sequence comes from Patella pellucida, assembly GCA_917208275.1. Classification (NCBI taxonomy): domain Eukaryota; kingdom Metazoa; phylum Mollusca; class Gastropoda; family Patellidae; genus Patella; species Patella pellucida. The sequence goes on from OU795038.1 coordinate 45,429,652, forward strand.
TATAGTCTGTTTAAAAGTAGTAACTCAAGAACTGTTCACTAGTGTTCAGCGTTAATGAGCTCTAAATCCCTCTTAATAAATTTATTAACCAACTAATTAATGACATTTTGAACACAGTTCATTCCGGCGTTATGCTTTCAATATTTTAATATAAATGAATTCAATTCACTATATTAATATAAATAGATGGTCGATCTGTGTCAAAATTAATATTTATATTTGAAACTAAATAACAGCATAGCATCCTAATATTTACAAGTTCATTAACTTAATAAAACCAGAACAATCTTATGTCGAAATCACCATTTCACAGATATTTCACAGATAAGTACCAAAAGGACTTGAGTTAAGAAATATCGACAACTTGATACAATAATTGAACGTTTGAAAACAAAGTTATTAAATAGCTCTTTAAGTGTAAATCGGTATGGAACAAATATTTCCTACTTAGTGGGGCTGTAAAATGGTAGTTATGTTGTAAGGCATTTAATTATAAATTATATAATGCTATTTAATAAAAGTTAAAATTGTAAAGTTAAATGTGTAAATTGTAATGCATTTTTATATGCCCACATTGAAATTTGGTCCTATATTGCATTCGCCCCCTTGTGGACACTCTAGAGGATAAAGTTAATATCCGATTGACTTTACATTTATACATAGTGTTTATGGTCATAAGACGAAGAAGCTTAATGATTTTCAGCGATTTCCGATAGATATGGGCCTTGAACACTTCAAAAAATCTTGTCGACGCTCTAGAGGTTAAAGTTAATAACCGATTGACTACAAATTTATACACAGTGTTTAAGGGCATAAGTTAAATAAGCCTATTGATTTTCAGCAATTTCCGATAATTATTGTCAGAGTTATGGCCCTTGCCCCCTAAAAAAACCTTTGTGGTCGCTCTAGAGGCCAAAGTTAATACCTGATTGGCTTTAAATTTATTCACAGTGTTTAAAGTCATGAGACGAAGAAGCTTAATGATTTTCAGCGATTTCCGATAGTTACTGTCAGAGTTATGGGCCTTGAACACTTCAAAAAATCTTGTCGACGCTCTAGAGGTTAAAGTTAATAACCGATTGACTACAAATTTATACACAGTGTTTAAGGGCATAAGTTAAATAAGCCTATTGATTTTCAGCAATTTCCGATAATTATTGTCAGAGTTATGGCCCTTGCCCCCTAAAAAAACTTTGTGGTCGCTCTAGAGGCCAAAGTTAATACCTGATTGGCTTTAAATCTATTCACAGTGTTTAAAGTCATGAGACGAAGAAGCCTATTGATTTTCAGCGTTTCCGATAATTACTGACAGAGTTATGGCCCTTGATCACTTTTGAAGGTCATGAGACAAACAAGTATATTGAGTTTCAATGAATTTTGATAACTTGAACAGAGAGGAGAACTTTATCAAAGCCAAACAAATGTGTTATTCTCACCCAGTTACTAAATGCCACTCAAACAATCCAAATAAATTCTAATGATAATTATTGATAATTACATCATGAGATGTTACTTTTAATCATATTTTAGTGTATTATAAATGTTTCATTACCGAAAAAGTAAAATATGCGACAACTCTTGTTGACTGCCCGGACGATTTAGCTGCTGTGGGCGTATGTTTCGTTGCCTGGCAACCTATCTTTATATGTGTAAATCATTTAATGTTGTTTAATAAATATTAAATTTGTTAAAATCAATATATTTTTATACGCCCGCATTTTCATGTGGACGTATTATGTCGTCGCCTCCGTCCGTCCGTCCGTCCACAATTGTTTGTGGACTCTCTACAGGTCACAATTCTTGTCCGATTTTGACGAAACTTGAAATATAGGTTTATCCCCAAAAGATCTCGGCTGCTTTCGATATTGGCGTGTATCGGATCAAAACTTCATGGATTATGGCCCCTGGTTGTACCTAAAATCAAGTTTTTAGCTTGTGGACCCTATAGAGGTCACAATTTTGGGCAGTGTGAAGTTAGCTCGATTTTCGTTTCTCGTTATTCGACATTGGTGAATATCGAAAAACGAGCTACTCGTTTTTCGATATTGGCGAATAACGAAAAACAACTAGCTCGTTTTTCGATATTGGCGAATGTCGAAAAACGAGCTACTCGTTTTTCGTTTTTCAAACTTGAATATCAAAAAAGCAGATTTGATGGATGTATATCTACATAATGTCTCCAAAACACATTTGATTAAATCAGTTATCTAAAATTAACTAAAGATATCATAAATGAGGATGCCTGAGCAGTGGATTCACAAAAAAAACTGTTTAAATTCGTTGTTTTTGATATTGGCGAATCTCGAAAAACGAGCTACTCGTTTTTCGTTATTCAAACTTGGATATCAAAAAAGCAGATGTGATGGATGTATATCTGCAGAATGTCTCTAAAACACATTTTATGCAATCAGTCTTTTCTAAAACAAACTAAATATGTCATAAATCAGGATGCCTGAGCAGTGGATTAACATAAAAACTGTTCATTCTCGTTGTTTTTTGATATTGGCGAATGTCGAAAAACGAGCTACTCGTTTTTCGTTATTCAAACTTGATTATCAAAAAGCAGATTTGATGGATGTATATCTACATATTGTAGTCAAAACACATTTGATTAAATCAGTTTTGTAAAATGAACTAAAGATATCAGAAATGAGGATGCCTGAGCAGTGGATTCACATAAAAACTGTTCTTTCTCGTTGTTTTTTGATATTGGCGAATCTCGAAAAACGAGCTACTCGTTTTTCGTTATTCAAACTTGAATATCAAAAAAGCAGATTTGATGGATTTATATCTGCAGAATGTCCCCAAAACACATTTTATTAAATCAGTTTTGTAAAACAAACTAAAGATATCATAAATGATGATGCCTGAGTAGTGGATTCACATAAAAACTGCTATTTCTCCTTGTTTTTGATATTGGCGAATCTCGAAAAACAAGCTACTCGTTTTTCGTTATTCAAACTTGAATATCAAAAAAGCAGATTTGATGGATTTGATCTGCAGAATGTCTCCAAAACACATTTATGCAATCAGTTTTGTAAAACGAACTAAATATGTCATAAATGAGGATGCCTTTTTTTTCAAGTTTGAATACCGAAAAACGGGTAGCTCGTTTTTCGACATTCGCCAATATCAAAAACAAGGAGAAATAGCAGTTTTTATTTGAATCCACTGCTCAGGCATCATCATTTATGATATCTTTAGTTTGTTTTACAAAAATGATTTAATAAAATGTGTTTTGGGGACATTCTGCAGATATAAATCCATCAAATCTGCTTTTTTGATATTCAAGTTTGAATAACGAAAAACGAGTAGCTTGTTTTTCGAGATTCGCCAATATAAAAAAAAAACAACGAGAAGAAACAGTTGTTATGTGAATCCACTGCTCAGGCATCCTCATTTCTGATATATTTAGTTAATTTTAGATAACTGATTTATTTAAATGTGTTTTGGAGACAATATGTAGATATACATCCATCAAATCTGCTTTTTTGATATTCAAGTTTGAATAACGAAAAACGAGTAGCTCGTTTTTCGAGATTCGCCAATATCAAAAAACAACGAGATTGAGCAGTTTTTATGTTAATCCACTGCTCAGGCATCCTGATTAATGACATATTTAGTTCGTTTTACAAAACTGATTGCATAAAATGTGTTTTGGAGACATTCTGCAGATATACATCCATCAAATCTGCTTTTTTGATATTCAAGTTTGAATAACGAAAAACGAGTAGCTTGTTTTTCGAGATTCGCCAATATCAAAAACAACGAGAAAGAACATTTTTTTTTGTGAATCCACTGCTCAGGCATCCTCATTTATGATATCTTTAGTTTGTTTTACAAAACTGATTTAATAAAATGTGTGTTGGGGACATTCTGCATATATAAATCCATCAAATCTGCTTTTTTGATATTCAAGTTTGAATAACGAAAAACGAGTAGCCTGTTTTTCGAGATTCGCCAATATCAAAAAACAACGAGAATGAACAGTTTTTATGTTAATCCACTGCTCAGGCACCCTGATTTATGACATATTTAGTTCGTTTTACAAAACTGATTGCATAAAATGTGTTTCGGAGACATTCTGCAGATATACATCCATCAAATCTGCTTTTTTGATATTCAAGTTTGAATAACTAAAAACGAGTAGCTCGTTTTTCGACATTCGCCAATATCAAAAAACAACGAGAAATAGCAGTTTTTATTTGAACCCACTGCTCAGGCATCATCATTTATGATATCTTTAGTTCATTTTACAAAACTGATTTAATCAAATGTGTTTTGGAGACATTTTGCAGATATACATCCATCATATCTGCTTTTTTGATATTCAAGTTTGAATAACGAAAAACGAGTAGCTCGTTTTTCGAGATTCGCCAATATCAAAAAACAACGAGAATGAATAGTTTTTATGTTAATCCACTGATCAGGCATCCTGATTTATGACATATTTAGTTCGTTTTACAAAACTGATTGCATAAATGTGTTTTGGAGACATTCTGCAGATCAAATCCATCAAATCTGCTTTTTTGATATTCAAGTTTGAATAACGAAAAACGAGTAGCTCGTTTTTCGAGATTCGCCAATATCAAAAAACAACGAGATTGAACAGTTTTTATGTTAATCCACTGCTCAGGCATCCTGATTAATGACATATTTAGTTCGTTTTACAAAACTGATTGCATAAAATGTGTTTTGGATACATTCTGCAGATATACATCCATCAAATCTGCTTTTTTGATATTCAAGTTTGAATAACGAAAAACGAGTAGCTTGTTTTTCGAGATTCGCCAATATCAAAAACAACGAGAAAGAACATTTTTTTTGTGAATCCACTGCTCAGGCATCCTCATTTATGATATCTTTAGTTCATTTTAGATAACTGATTTAATCAAATGTGTTTTGGAGACATTATGTAGATATACATCCATCAAATCTGCTTTTTTGATATTCAAATTTGAATAACGAAAAACGAGTAGCGCGTTTTTCGACATTCGCCAATATCGAAAAGCGAGCTAGTTGTTTTTCGTTATTCGCCAATATCGAAAAACGAGTAGCTCGTTTTTCGATATTCACCAATGTCGAATAACGAGAAACGAAAATCGAGCTAACTTCACACTGCCACAATTTTGAACCGATTTTGATGAAACTTGACATGCATGTTTATAACCCAAAGATCTTGGTTCCTTTCGATATTTGCGCCCATCGGAACGTAATTTCCTGAATTGTGGCCCCTGATTGTCCGAAAAATCCCCTATTTTAGCTTGTGGTACCTCTGGAGGTCACAATTATTATCCGATTTAAAAACCGTTCATTTATATCACCGTTACACCCTAATCGGACCAAAATTACCATACAAAATGGCCGCCGTTCGTACACGAATACTGTTATAAAATGGTATATCAAGGTTGTGGACCCTGTAGAGATCAAAATTTTAATTCGATTTTGATGAAACTTGAAATGCAGGGTTATAACCTAAAGATCTTGGTTCCTTTCGATATTTGCGCATATCGGATCGTAACTTTGTGAATTATGGCCCCTGATTATACGCAAAATCGCCTTCGTTTAGCTTCTGGTCCCTCCGGAGGTCACAATTATTATCTGATTTAAAAAAAATCGTTTGATTATATCACCGTTACGCCCTAAGAAAGGTTGAGTTCGAATTTCGGAAAAATTCGGAACAAAATTGCCATACAAAATGGCCGCCGCGTGTACGCGAAGACTGTTATATAAATGGGTATATCAAGGTTGTGGACCCAGTATAGGTCACAATTTTGATGAAACTTGAAATGCATGGTTATAACCCAAAGATCTTGGTTCCTTTCGTTATTTGCACATATCAGATCACAACTTCCTGAATTATGGCCCCTGATTGTCCGAAAAATCGCCTATGGTCCCTGTGGAGGTCACGATTATTATCCGATTTTAAAAAAACGCTTGACTCTATCACCGTTACACCATACGAAAGGTTGAGTTTGAATTTCAGGGAGATCGGACGATAATTGCCAAACAAAATGGCCGCGGTTTGTACGCTAATAGTGTTAAAATATGGTATATCAAGGTTGTGGACCCAGTAAAGGTCACAATTTTAATTCGATTTTGATAGAACTTGAAATGCATGTTTATAACCTAATGATCTTGATTCTTTTCGATATTTGCGCATATCAAATCGTAATTTAATGAATTATAGCCTTTCATTGTTGGAAAAATCACTTTCGGTTTTGCTTGTTCTCTAACCATCTCTCGAAAATGTGGGCGTATCCTGCCTGGCAGGGCCAGCTTACTATCTTTATATTTGTTAGCTATTTAATGTTATTTAATAAAAGTTAAATTTGTTAAAATCAACACAGTTTTAGTCTTAGAAAAGGTTATGGACCATGGTTTATAACACCCTTGTTCTAGGATAGACTCTGGATAAGCGGCAAAATTTGACATCAAAGCCTGCCGGCTAAGTGGGAACACCCCGTGAAATATCATCCCACGGACTCTAATTTGAAGAGGAAAAGGACACTTTTATGTTTTTAGGTAAAACTGATGACATTTTATGATATTGTGTTGGATTTTATTATGATGGATGCATTTGATGATCTAGAAGGTCCACCATCTACAGTAACAGCTGTTGTACAAAATCGTTGGCTTTCAAATGGTTTTAAAGAAACAGTAAGTTTTAATAATAACATTCCAAAATATTAGTAGACATTTTCTTCAGATAAGGTGTACATTTTGTGTGGCATTCCTTTCTTTTTTTCTGGCAGGTTTTATGTTGATGTGTTTTGTTACAAAAATAAATTGTAGCAGGTTTTATGATGATTTGTTATTTTATTTTGTGGCTAGTTCTATGATGATATGTGTTATATTAGTTTTTATGATGATGCATTATGTTGTTTTAGGCTTTATCTACAGCTATATGGTCAGTTTTAAAAGCCAAAAGAAGAATGTTGAAGGTAAACTTGTATATTATTTTTACAGTAACATCATTAAAGCTGTGTAATTGTTTGATGGAATCTTCTTGCTGACAGTTCAGCCGTGTGAATAAACACCCTAAAACATGGCCTAAAAGTTATAATGTAACTCCCTAGTATACAGTAGCATGTTTGGGAGGAGGCTGGTGGATCAGGCCATGGGTTTCTGGGCTGTTAAAAAAATAATTTTTGTCCAAACCTTTTGGAATTACCACAGGAATTGATGAGCAATTTAATTCTACAATGATTTAGAGGAGGAGATATTATGATGCTTATTGCGTGTGAGAATGATGGAACTTGGTGTATAACTTCATTACAGCAATACCTCGACTAAGATCAATAACAATAAAATAAAAACCAAGTACGAACAATCCAAACCATAAGACAGAATTCAAAGTCCTAAAAACGTTATAGGCAAAATAGTGTATTCAAGCAAAATAGTGTAATCAGCAAATGGACTGCTATTGTGTACAAAAATACACGACAAGCAGTGGTAACAGGTGTCCGGAAGAGTAAGCTTACCCTGCCTGGCACCACACCCGCCATAGCTGCATCCAAACAATTAGGAAAAATAAATCTAGGTAAAATAGCGTGATTGGCCAATGAACTATCGGTATGCAAAATGCATGCGATGAACTGTGTTAACGATGTAGTAGACATTATCAGGGAGAAAGTAATAGTTGCAAGATTTCATGAAATTTAGTATGTAAGTAGATCTTGCTGGTGTGGCTTGAAAAATGTCATTAGAAATTTTCTAAATGATCTCCCCTTGATGAAATTAAGGATCAAAATTTTCAAAAAAATCGACGAAATATAGGTCAGATTGCCTTTATTTTTTCATTTCTGTACAGGCTAAGATAGTACTGATGTGTACACAAAATATGAAGTCTGTCTATTGAACCGAAAGTGCCACCATCTTGAAAAGTGAAAAATCCATAAGGCTTTTGCAGTATTTTACTAAAAGACATGGGAGTTACATTTTCAGAATCCTTGAAGGAATGCCTAAAAATCTATCGACTTAGAATTTTATTTAGGTCAATTGATGGCCACCATTTTGAACTGAATATGAAATTTTAATGATTTTTTTTTTATCTTGTTGAGATTCTTTATATAACTCTTGACATGTGACAGGAAGTGATTGTGAATATGAAAGCTTTCATATCTGCTAAGCAGATCTAGTTATATGAAAGCTTATTGTTTTTGTTAAGATTATTAAGCTTTCATATATGAAAACTTATTGTTTTTGTTAAGATTATTATTATTTTTATTATTATTATTATTATTTTTGTGTGTTTTTCCTGCAAATATTATATCTCAGAATCTAACCGTGGGATCTTTCTGAAACTTTGACCCCCCCCCCCCCAGGAATGGGTGGTGGCTTTGGAATAGGCATATTTTCAAAACGTTTAACACATCCGAAATCAATAAAATTTACAAACAAATGAATTTGACCTACTTAGCTGTAACTTTTTGACTATTTGACCTATTTTACTAAAACAAAATTTTTTGAGTTTCTTAAAATCATTTACTTCAAATCTGCCATTTCGGATTTTTCGAAATTTGCCCCGTGATTTGGAATCGGAAGTTAAAATCAAAATGACAACTTCTTTTATAGTTGGACGATTTTTATGAAATTAAGTATGTAAGATCTTATCGATACGACTTGAAAAATATCATTAGAAACTTTCTAAATTATCTCCCCTTGGTGATATTAATGATCAAAGTTTTCCAAAAAATCTTCGAAATATAGGTCAGATTGCTTTGATTTTTTTTTGGTAATAGCTACGACACTACTGATCGTACACAAAAAATGGAGTTTGTAGCCAAAACCGGAAGTGCAACCACCTTGAAATGTGAAAAATAAATAAGGCTTTTTTGGAATTTTACTTACATGGCAATTATATTTTCCGAATCCTTGTAGGAAGGCGAATACATTTTTATACGCCCACATTTTCATGTGGACGTATTATGTCGTCGCCCCTGTCCGTCTGTCCGTCCGTCCGGACGTCCTTCCACAATTATTTGTGGACTCTCTACAGGTCACAATTCTTGTCCGATTTTGACGAAACTTGCAATATAGGTTTATCCCCAAAAGATCTCGGCTGCTTTCGATATTGGCATGTATCGGAACAAAACTTCATGGATTATGGCCCCTAATTGTACGAAAAATCACGTTTTTAGCTTGTGGACCCTATAGAGGTCACAATTTTGAACCGATATGGATGAAACTTGACATGCATGTTTATAACCTAAAGATCTTGGTTCCTTTCGATATTTGCGCCTATCGAAACGTAATTTCCTGAATTATGGCCCCTGATTGTCCGAAAAAATCACCTATTTTAAATCACAATTATTTGCGATTTGAAAAACCGTTCGGTTATATCACCGTTACACCCTAAGGAAGGTTGAGTTCAAATTTCGGAAAAATCGGACCAAAATTACCATACAAAATGGCCGCCGTTCGTACGCGAATACTGTTAAAAATGGTATATCAAGGTTGTGGACCCTGTAGAGATCACAATTTTAATTCGATTTTGATGAAACTTGAAATGCATGGTTATAACCCAAAGATCTTGGTTCCTTCGATATTTGCGCATATCGGATCGTAACTTCCTGAATTATGGCCCCTAATTATACGCAAAATCGCCTTGGTTTAGCTTGTGGTCACTCTGGAGGTTACAATAATTATCCGATATAAAAAATCGTTTGATTATATCACCGTTACACCCTAAGAAAGGTTGAGTTCGAATTTCGGTAAAATCGGACCAAAATTACCATACAAAATGGCCGCCGTTCGTACGCGAATACTGTTAAAAAATGGTATATCAAGGTTGTGGACCCTGTAGAGGTCACAATTTTAATTCGATTTTGATGAAACTTGAAATGCATGGTTAAAACCCAAAGATCTTGGTTCCTTTCGATATTTGGGCATATCGGATCGTAACTTCCTGAATTATAGCCCCTGATTGTCCGAAAAATCGCCTATGGTCCCTCTGGAGGTCACGATTATTATCTAATTTAAAAAAACGCTTGACTCTATCACCGTTACACCATACGGAAGACTGAGTTTGAATTTCAGGGAAATCGGACCAGAGGTTTGTAGGCTAATAGTGTTAAAATATGGTATATCAAGGTTGTGGACCCAGTATAGGTCACAATTTTAATTCGATTTTGATGAAACTTGAAATGCATGTTTATAACAAGATCTTGATTCTTTTCGATATTTGCGCATATCAAATTGTAATTTAATGAATTATAGCCTTTGATTGTAGGAAAAATCACTTTGGTTTTGCTTGCTCTCTATCCATCTCTCGAAAATGTGGGCGTGTCCTGCCTGGCAGTGCCAGCTTACTCTCTTTCATTTCTGGCACACAATTGGTCGTGGCTTAGAGAGTGTGTCTCCTATTAACGAAATTAATACATATCAGGATAGCCTGGCTCATGGTTGAGTGTTTGGTATTCGAATATTTCAAAAATTCGAATAGGTTGTTTTCGAGGTTAGCGAGTTTGACTTCGCACATGCGCTACGCTAGAACGAAAGTTACCATGACCATCAAATTCCGGCACGAAACTATTTATGTTGGTACCTAGGTACCCTGAAATTTTACGACAAAACAAGGCCAGCGTGGTTCATTTGTGCAGAACGGAAGGCCTTTTAAGGAAGAATGTTTTGTCATTCGGATAGTACGAAAACCGAGGTGACTGTGGTTCCCCTTTGTCAGTGGTGAAGGACGGAAGGTCCAGCAAGGATCCGTGTCTAATCGTTTGGATGCGACGAAAAACTCGGACCCTTAGTCCGTGGTGCAAGGATTAGTATCTAGGTGTTCGGATGGTTACGCAAACCCGAGGTCAATGTGTTTTCCGTTGTCTGTGGTGAAGTATGCAAATCCTAGCACGGATCTGTGTCTAGTCGTTTTGATGGCTTTGAATTTATTTTGAATCTCAAACTCTTCTATTTTTATACGCCCACATAGAAATGTGGTCGTATATTGCCGTCGCCCGTCTGTCGGTCCGTCCGTCCGTCCATCGTCCACAATTTCTTGTGAACACCCTAGGGGCTCAAATTAATATCCGATTGACTTTAAATTTATACACAGTATTTAAGGTCATCAGAGGAAGTCCCCTATTGATTTTCAGCGATATCCGATAATTGCATCCAGAGTTATGGCCCTTGATCACTTTGAAAAATCTTGTGAACGCTCTAGAGGCTAAAGTTAATATCTGATTGAATTAAGATTTATACACAGTGTTTAAGGCCATGAGACAAATAAGCCTAGGGATTTTCAGCGATATTCGATAATTACTGCCAGAGTTATGGCCCTTGATCACTTTGAAAAATCTTGTGAAAGCTCTAGGGGCTAAAGGTAATATCGGATTGAATTTAAATTTATACACAGTGTTAACGGTCATGAGACGAAGAAGCCTAGGGATTATCGGCGATATCCGATAATTACTGCCAGAGTTATGGCCCTTGATCACATTGAAAAATCTTGTGAACGCTCTAGAGGCTAAAGGTAATATTCGATTGACTTAAAATTTATACACAGTGTAAAGGGTCATGAGACGAAGAAGCCTGTTGATTTTCAGCGATTTCCGATAATTGCTGTTAGAGTTATGGCCCTTGATCTCTTCAAAAAAATCTTGTGGGCGCTCCAGAGGCTAAAGTTAATAACCGATTGACTTTAAATTTATACACAGTGTTGACGGTCATAAAACAAAGAAGCCTAGGGATTTTCAGCGATTCTCAATAATTACTGTTAGAGTTATGGCCCTTGATCACTTCAAAAAATCTTGTGGATGTTCTAGAGGCTAAAGTTAATATCCGATTGACTTGAAATTTATACACATTATTGAAGGTCACGAGACGAAGAAGCCTGTTGATTTTCAGAATATTAAGTGTTTCGTATACTAAACGTTAGCATGGAGGAGAACTTTATCAAAGCCAAACAAATTCGAATGATTTTCTGATAATTACATAATGAGTTGTTACTTGTTATATGATTTTAATGTATTATAAATGTTTCATTACTGAAAAAAGTAAAATATGCGACAACTCTTGTTGACTGCCCGGACGATTTAGCTGCTGTGGGTGTATGTTTCGTTGCTTGGCAACCTATCTTTAATATGTGATAGCTAGAGTCCCAAGGTACGATCTGTTCAAAGTGACAGGTGTGTATGTACATATTATATTTGTTTATTTAATCATCCCTATTCGTTCATTCATTCATGCAATGTAATGTACCTATATTATGACGTCACGAGGGTAACGTTATAAGTTATATTATCAATGGCTTCCTGATGATTTTATATTGAAACATGTAGAAGCAAATCGGTGTTATTTTTATATTTTATACTATAGTATGTAATTATGTACATTAGAACAACTACTTACTACTACTATATATATTTATATAAAATTGTTTCTAACTTGTTCGGTTGCCGAGAAATAGACGGTTTTCTTCAAGGTTTTTGGTCACTTTTCAAGGTTTTTGGTCTATAAAAGTAGCAATTATTATTCGATTTACGTAAACGTTTCACCATGTGATGGCTTATGCCGTTTCTGGTTACGATAAACTAATTGAATATTTTCATGATCACCGGAAGTAATGTAATTTTGTCTCAAATGTATAAAACGAATTGATATTACTGGATTTGGTTGATTCTGCTTTCATTGTATTTGATGTGTACAATGTTTTTGGGGAAATCTGTTTATCGGTTCCATTGGTACTGCAAGTGATATGAGTTTAAGGGTAACGTGGCACTGAAAGTGACATAAATGCAATGCCTAATGTAATATGGTACCAGTGAAACCCGTCATTACTGCTTCGCAGGTCTAGTTATTATTTATTGTAATTATTATTTACCGCGGGAGCTTACTTGTCCATGATCGAAAACAGATATCGATCTGGGACCACATTTTCTATGGGGAAACCATGTGGTGGTTACTGGGAAAACTGTATTTGAAACTTCTGCGCAGGCCGGAAGTGGCCGAATTTTGAATGGTGTCCGGAAATTAAAATCGGCCGTGATTTCGTCAATTCTGTACCTATTTTCATACAAATGACATTTTCGGAAACCCTGAATCTTTTTTTGGACGATAGCATGAGTTGAAAATTTCGAAACTTCGTCAATGACTTCTCACGTTCGAAAAATGAAAAAAATTGTTTAAGAGACAGCTTTTGTTATTTTTCAAAATTTTCAAATTTGACCTACATTATTTGATACCTGAAGGAAATCCGGTTCCAGTAATATAAGTTTTATTGAGAGTTATTGTCCTTTTTTTCGATTTTTTTAGAAATTCTCGGCCAATTTTATATCCCTTATATATTTTTTAAAAGTATTAATCGATGTTTCTGAAACTACTGGTACATAAAGCCACATGGTCAGACCATAGGATAAAGCACTTTCAACAATAATCAGTAAACCGGAAGTAGTCGAAATAATATGTAATATTTGAAAAATAACCGAAAAAATGTGTGTTTTGGGTAAAACACGATTTCTCGGTCCGATATCAACGGGTTAAGATAACATAAGATCGGGCGGTGATTGGACCACTGAATGATACCTAATTCATACCGATACGATGGGTAGGAAGAAAAATATGGCGCGCTGAAAATCAAGTATTTTCTGATTTGGAGCGTTTTGGACGCATGTATCTCAAAAACGACTGTAACTTTCCCTATTTCAGCCATTCAATAAGACTTTAAAATGTCTGGAATAGTATAAAAAAGGGACAGAATCGATTTTTTTTTTTAAAGAAAAATCGTCAAATTTTGTAAAACGCTCTATTTCTTGACTATTTAAACAAATTTTTACAAACAAGACTTTAAAATGTCTGGAATAGTATAAAAAAGGGACAGAATCGATTTTTTTTTTTAAAGAAAAATCGTCAAATTTTGGAAAACTCTCTATTTCTTGACTATTTAAACAAATTTTTACAAACAGAATACATATTCGGATAGCTGACCTAATTACGATTGTAACGATGTATAATATGTGATTTCCCCACGTCAGTGATTTAGAAGGAGGGCCTGACAAGGACAGCTGCCTAGTTGTTCGGATGAGACGAAAAACCGAGGTCCCGTGTACACATTGGAGTGCACGTTAAAGATCCCTTGGCAGTTGGAATTCGATATAAGAGTAGGCCGTAGCGCCGCTGCCCGGGCAAAAAATTTCCCTCATAGCACACTGTATGCATAACAGTAGGACGTTAAACCCCATTTCAACCAATCTATATCTAGGTGGTGGTTTAATCTGTCTTCCATATTTGGAAACCTTTGGAACTGGTAAATGTTTTGGCTGTATTAATCCAGTAGACGGTACCGGTGATCCATCTGGAGCCAGTGTCCCTGACTGATCATCAAGATCGTCTGCTGTTGCTGGTATTGGTTCAATAGTCGATCCAGATGGCAAATCGGGAGCCAATGTCCCAGATAAACCACCAGGATTGTCTGTTTCTGGAACATTAAGGTCTTGAGGGTTGTAATCTGTTGATGGTGTATTATTCTGTTCGCTATTCGGTGTAGTCAGACTAGAGGACACGATTAGCTTTTGTCGAAGCTTCGAAATCCACAAGGGAACGGCATGGGTGTTGCAGGGCTATATTCGATCATGGTGGTAGATAGTGCGCTTATGGGGAAAAGTTATCTCGAAGAGTACAGGACCTAGTTCATTGGAGATGACACAGGGTCCTTTCCGTTTGGATTGAAGTTTGTGACTCTTCCCAGCAGTTTTTGCGTTCTCAAGGACGTAAACTAAATCCCCAATGCTATACTTATGTTCATTAACTTTTAAGCCATGTAGTTTTTTCTGACTTGTAGACGATCTTTTCAGATTTTCACGAGCGATATCATGAACGCTCTTTTCAGATTTTCACGAGCGATATCATGAACTTGAAGCAAGGTTTCCTTTAAGTTGTTGATGTAGTCACCCTCATCTGTAGATAGATTCTGTTGCTTGGGAGATCCGAAGATAAGATCTTGAGGCAACCTGACCTCTCTTCCAAACATCAAACGATTTGGTGTAAAGTAAGTGGAACTATGGGGAGTTCTTCGATAGGCGGATGTCAACAGAACAATAAACTCGTCCCATTCATTTTGACGGTTTATATAACACCTTATCATTTGAAGAAGCGTACGATTAGATCTTTCGACAAGTCTATTAGAACTGGGGTGGTAGGGTGTAGTACGGGTTTTTGCCCATCCAAGAAGCTCTCCTAGACGCTTCATAAGATTACTATCAAAGTTACGTCCTTGGTCAGTGTGCAACTCCACAGGAACTCCAAAACGAGAGATGAATTCATTCACCAAAGTTTTGGCTACAGTTTCTGCAGTCTGATTACTAAGTGGGTATGCCTCTGTCCACTTTGTAAATTGATCGACAAAAACAAGAACATACTTGTTGCCTTTCTGGGAGACAGGGAATGATCCTAAAATATCAAGTTGAATG
Organism: Patella pellucida; assembly: GCA_917208275.1. Classification (NCBI taxonomy): domain Eukaryota; kingdom Metazoa; phylum Mollusca; class Gastropoda; family Patellidae; genus Patella; species Patella pellucida. Next base: position 45,445,062 of record OU795038.1, read on the forward strand.
CGGTCAAGGGGGGTGGGGGGTCCAGCGTGATATTGTTGAATGGGGGACTTTAGGCTATTCGGGACTAGCAACAATTTTCTGTCTCTATCAGGTCCATGCCATGTATAGTATAGAACATTATTGATTATGCTAAGCTGTTTCCAACACAACCAACAATGCTTTAAAGTGGGACTCTCACGAAAAAGACTTTGCCTGTCGTCTGGTGGTGAAGACTTTATCCAATCGTGGAGTGTACCAAGTGCAGGATCCTCTTTTTGTAGATTTGTCAGCTCTTCTTGAGAATACCCATCAATTCAAGATTTGAGCTGTGGACTCTTGAGTCTGGCTGTCAATCCTTCTAATTGCTATCTGAAAGACATCATCTATGTCCTCATCAAATCTGGTCCATTGCTCAGTAACTTTGGAGCAGTATTTACAACCACCACATGGTAGCTGAGAGGCTTTCAGCCCCGAGTTATAGCAATCACATTGCTCGGCATATGGATACCTGCTCAAGGCATCTGCATTGTCTTGGAGCCTACCATCACGATGTTGGATAACCATGTTAAATTGGCTGAGTTGTTCCAGCCATTTCGCGAGCTGTCCTTGTGTGCTTTAAATCGGTACAGCCAAGTTAGGGATCCATGGTCGGTCCGCAAAATGAATTTGCGACCAAGTTAATAGTGTTTATATCTGTCAGTAAAAGTGACAATCGCCTGCAATTCACGTCTTGTAACGCAATATCGTTGCTGAACAGGTCCAAGCTTTTTGCTGTCATAGCTGATAACACGTTCTTCCCCTGACTGTAATTGTGAAAGAACAGCTCCAACTGCAACATTAGAAGCATCTGTGTCAAGCATAAAGGTGTCTTCCGGCATAGGAAACGTAAGGACCGGTGGTTTCAACAAACACTCTTTAAGAGTATTTAAAGCAGTTTGTTGATGCTCGGTCCATTGGTAGGGTACACCTTACTTCAACAGTTGATATAATGCTTCAGCTTTATCAGCATAGTTAGGTATAAAACGCCGATAATAGTTGGTAAGTCCAAGAAATGCTTGAAGTTGCTTAACATCAGATGGAACTGGCCAATTTTGGACTTCTTTGGTTAGTTCGCCATTTGCTTCCATCCCGTTAGAGCTCACATAATGCCCCACAAAATAATACCCTATCCAGACACAACTTACACTTTTTAGGCTTAAGCTTAAGATTTGCCTCTCTGAATCGCTGGAACACTTCTTCCAGGTGTCCTATGTGTTCATCAAAGTTGTGTGATGCAATTATCACGTCATCAAGGTAGATTAGAACATGGTTCCATTGAAGTCCTCTGAAGACCAACTCCATCACACGTTGGAAAGTGCCGGGAGCACCACATAGCCCAAAAGGCATACGGGTATATTCAAAAATCTCGTATCGCGTGGTGAAGGCAGTCTTTCGTCGGTCCTTTGGAGTAACCCCCATTTGGTGATATCCTGTCTGTTAATCCAGGGTGGAAAACACTGAAGCACCTGCCAGTGTATCGGATATGTTTGGTAATGGATAGGAATCCTTTTCAGTCACTTCGTTAAGCTTTCTGTAATCGATGCACCACCGAACTCCGCCATCTTTCTTGTGCACTAACACCACCGGTGATGCCCAATCAGATGACGATGGTACAACAGTTCCATTTTCTAAAAGTTGTTTTAGGTGGCCCTTCTCCGCCTGAAACACTAACGGGGTTCTTCTTGGTGACTGGCAAATGGGTGGTGAGGTACCGGTGTTAATATGATGGGAGGTGCTCGAAAAGCAGCCCATATCCTTACCGTCTTTGGCAAAAACATCCTCAAAATCGATGACTAGCCTTTCTAATTGTTGAGTTTGTTGGTCGTATAGAGTTTCGCCTGCTTGGGTTACCACAGTTTCAAGATGCTCAGGTAAGGTAGATGTGTTATTTGTAGTTGCAGATAAGGGTGCATAATCAGTTTTTTTTTTTTTGTAAACAATATTTTATTTCATTTGAAATAGGATTGAAGAACAGGCTGGGCCTATGTTGACTCCTCTCCAGAATTTACAAAAATAAATTTATTTTATGTACCTACACAACATATATACAACAAGAACATACAAAATATAAAATTAATTAAACATAAACTAAACATTTATACATATATACACATATACAGCTGCCGTTCCGTGACTTTATATTAATAGGGTATTCCCTCTCCCCCCAACCATAAAAAAACCCTACCTAAAACGTATAGTATTAACCTAGTATATTATATTATGCAGAAAGTAAATAAATAAATAAATAACAGACGGGATGATCTCGACGTTAGAAACGTTTTGACAATTTTAAAAAGTTGTGAACTGTGTTAAAAATTAACTGATTTTGATCAGATGAAAGGACTGTCTGACCATTTAATGAAATAGCAACATCTCGAAATTGCTGCTCGAGTAAGCCAATAGTTTTTCCTCGGGCACCCAAATGCAGAGGCATATTAACAGATAATGATAACAATCTTCAATAAGGTGACCACACGCGCAGACGGGGCTATCCGTTAAATGTCTCAAAAACTTATGACCATTTAAATCGCTGCAGCCTAATCTCAGTTTGCTATGTATTATTTGATTTTTTTCTATCTCCAATATAAAAGTACTGTGGGATAATATGGTCGCTTTTAATCAAGCTTGAATAAAAAGATGAAACAGATTTGAATTTTGAACTTCGGGTTCCAATGTGTTCCATTCTCTGATCGTCGACGAAATAAATGAATTTGAAAAAATGTTTGTTCTACAGAAGTACTCTTCTAGATTACAATTTCTAAGACGATATGGTGTTTTTTTCTTTAAAATAAGGTTATAAATATAAGACGGGGCTAGACCGTTATTTAACTTATAGAATAATTTAAGTTTGTGTCTTCGTCGACGTTCAGTTAATGGAACAAAACCGGTTTCATTATAGAGTTTTGCATGGCTTGTACCTCTAACCGCCCAACAAATAGTCCTTAGTGCATCTAACTGTAAAGTTTCTAATTGTAAAGCTAATTTGTCTGTGCAACCAGCCCAAATTACGTCAGCATAATCAAATTGTGGTAGAATAAAAGAAGTATAGATGGTGTTTAATGATTTTCTATTCAGTCGATATTTTAATGATCTAAAACAATTGATAAGTTTCCCTACTTTATTACAGATATGATTTATATGGACATCCCATTTGCAATTTGGTTGAAAGTTTAGCCCAAGGTGTTTATGCTCCGATACATCTTTTATTTGCACAGTGTCCAAATACAAGTGTGGTTTAGTTAAGTTTATTTTAGTTGAAAAAGTTATGTTTCGGTTTTTAGGGGGTTGAAAGTTACAAGCCATGTCTTCGACCAGTTGTAAATAGTTATCAAATCATTATTCAGGATAGCCGCGTCTGCCCGGGGATCCGTTATTTGTAAATGAAGGGAAGTGTCATCTGCAAATAATCTAATATTCGAGTTAATATTATTTACGATATCGTTAATATATACCAAAAATAAAAGAGGACCGAGAACCGAGCCCTGTGGGACACCGGCAGGGACAATTCTGGGGTCAGAGGAGGTACCACTAACAACTACTACTTGCTTTATGTTATTTAAACAATCAATAAACCAATCAAGTAGTCCCCCTCGTACACCAGACGCCCTCAGCTTATGACAGAGTCCAGCGTGCCAGACTCTGTCAAAAGCCTTGCTGATGTCACAGAACACTGCTCTCGTATACTTTCGTCGATCTATGGCTTGACAAAATGAGTGAGTTAAATCAATCAGTTGATAGATAGCACTATCCCCCTTTAAGAAACCACTTTGAAACGAAGTTAGTATATTATTTTCACAAAAGAAATTAAAGACATGTTTATATATGCATTTTTCGAATATTTTTACGACAATGCTTAATAATGATACAGGTCTATAGTTTCCGCATTCATGAGGAGATCCTTTTTTGAAAATTGCTACTACATTTGCTGATTTCCTAATTTCAGGGACTTTTTTATGAGAAAGGGACAAATTAAAAATATAACATAGTGGTTCGCTTATTTCATTTACAATAGTTTTTAGTATTTTCCCACTGATATCATCAGGGCCTTTAGCTTTTGAAGTATCTAAACATAAAATGATGTCTTTAACTTCTTCTGGGCTTAGCACGATCTCGGTAAGAGAGTTGAGGTTTTGTTGAAGAACAGGCAAGTTATTATTGTCGTCGTTAAGTTTAGATTGGTTAATAAAAAAGTCATTTAGGGCGTTCGCCTTGTCCAATGGTGTAAAGTGGGTGTGGCTATTTACTTCTAGAGGTGCCAGTTCGTTGTTGACCGCAGATTTTGATTTCACAAATGAATTAACTAAATTCCACCAATCCTTGGTACCGAAGTTAGCTTTATTATTAATTCTATCATCTGATCTTTCAAAATAATCTTTTTTGCTCTTCCTTATTAAAGTATTATGGGCTTCCACTATTTTTCTGAGGTTTGTACCCTTGTTCATTTTAATACTCGTATCTGTAGGATTTACAACCCTCACCGGTACAGCGTTGGACATGTGGACCAGAACAGAACCAATATGAGCCCCGTTCTTCAAGGAAGTAGGATCCAGAACTCAAACTTTAGCATCATCAGGATTATCTTATTGTCCGATCACAATGGACTCAGCATGGGGTGGAAGAATGATGTCACTTTTGGCTTTCATAATGGCTATATGGAGATGACTGTGTCCAGGAACCAGTGTTCCTTCAAGAAGTAAGTCGCCTTGCCTAGCCAAAGTGACTCCATTATGCTCGTGCAACAAATCCATACCAATTAGGACATCGTCCCTTATTGGAGCTACGCAAACATTGCACTCTGCAGGAACTTTCCGATGGACATCTTTACCGGTACATTCATGTATCCATTCATTTGTGTGCCAGTGCCAGCATTCAGCAGTTTGGAGGTGGAGTGGTCTCTAAATGGCAAGTTTGCTTTTGTAGCATAGTCAGTTGAGAAGACTGTGAGGTCTGCTCCAGTATCGACAATACCACCTGTAATGTTGTCCACCGTTATTGGGACATGGATACCAGTATTAGCATTAGCTGCAACGTGAAAAATCTTTGGGGAAGAACTTGGTGAACGGTTTCGACGCTTAGGACAATCCCTCTGAAAATGCCATATGCCTCCACATAAAAAAACACTGGGATGTTTCAGGCGTTAATTTCGGATAATCAGCAGTTGAGGACGTAACTGGTGTTGTCATTTTTTTGATACGCTTTTCCAAAGCCAAAAGGTCCTCCTTAATGGTTTAACTTTCACCCGGCCGGCGTACAGCACGCACAGTATATCCTGGGCCAATAAGTCAGCCACTTCGGCTTCATAAACGTCATCTGTCCATGTTACCTTTCTCATTGATCGCTTGGCGTCCTCTCGGTCACGGCCTAATGTAGCCTTATAATTATGCTCTAAATGTGCAACAGTTTTAGGGTTGCGGTTTAGCGCTTCATATGCCAATCTAAAGTTTCTGTGCCCTTTGGGGAAGTACTCAGTTGACAATTCTTCCTGCAAGTCAAGATCCACGTTTTTGTAGGCCAGTGTTACCAGACGTCGAACCTCTCGGAAAACTCCTGATTCGATTCGCTCTTTTGACGAATATCAGCTAAACGTTTCCTGGCTGTTGAGGGTGGATCTTTGTGACTGTATCGCTTTTGCATTTGCTGGACTAAAGCTTCAAAGTCATTTTGAACTTGCGCTGGTAGCAGTCCATAAAAGGTTGCCGCCTTATCTCGCAAACATTCGACAAGACGGTCCAGTTTTTCAGGTCCTTTCCACCCATTTCGTACAGATGCCCTATTAAAGTGTAGAAGAAAAGCTTCCCAATCGCTACTGCTACCCACCATCAAATTTTGGTAATTTCTGTCGTGGAACATTTGATCGCAGATTTTGCGAGAACGGAATATGAAAAGAAGCTTGAAAAGTATTTACTGGAGTTTGTGGGGGAATTGGAGGATTAGGCAAGGATGTCGTAGCTGGGGCATGTCCAGTGCTACTTTGCACCATTCACTGTATATTCGTATCTATGACCACAGGACGTGACATTCACATTTGAGCTGACTCCTCCTGCAACCTCTGTGTGCTGTCCGGGTCTAATTATGGACGACTTAATTGATTTTAACTCTTCGCGGATGTCTTCATTTCCCTTTGTCACGACAACAGCAAGGACACACACTTTGTTAGTTAGCTTGCCAATGCAGTCTTGTAGGCCCGTGACAATATTGACATCCTGGCCAGGTGTTAGAAATCGTCCTAGAGACGGAGCGTCGGGTGGTTCTACTGTATCTGGAATTGATTAACGTCGTCTATTGCTAATTAACGTTAAATAAAACTTCTTGAGGGTCAACGTCGATGTTTAAAATATCAAGTTTCAAACGGTGCAACCACTTTTTTGCAAGGAGTCGTCCTGGGTGCAGACCGTCTTGGAGCAAATCGAGCTTACTGATCGTCGAGTTGCTGATCGAGTTTTATAAAGATCAAGATCGAATCGAAGAGTGGTTCTACCCATAGATATCCTATAAAGACTAGATAGGCCAGTGACGGTAGAATAGTGACGCCATATTGGAAGTTGCTACTAGTTAATTGGTTGGTTGAGTCTGTCATAACAATGAGTGCATAACATAAGCACATGTTTATTTATTTACAATGCGACGGGCGTTCTCGGGCTTAGTGTAGACCGTTAAATTGTAATTTAGCCCTCAGAGCTATCATTTTGCCATAACCGGGGTCTAGGTTTAGTTTCTTCGATCCACAATCATCATCCCATGCATTGTATTGTAATGTAAACAAGGCAAAGTGAAAGTGGCCGTGCGTGGTACTGTTGTTGACGATTCATAATATTTGTGTCTTCTGTTAGTTACTAGCGGTGAAATGCGACACTGGAATCGTTTTTTATCATTTGTATAGGCCTTCCTTTTCTTGACCATATGAAATAATTCTGCTTTGTGATCAGTAATCAAAATAATGGTAACAGACTGACACTTGTGCAACCTATTAGAATTATACATGTGTAGTACGTATAGGCCTATAATTACACAGTCACAGCCCATTCTAAGATTCTGTCAAAATGTCTTAATGATGATCATGGATAAATATATTGGTAGGCCTAACTAATTTAACACAAAGTTAAATTGGAGAATAAAATGTCTTAATGATGATCATGGATAAATATATTGGCAGGCCTAACTGTTTTTAACACAAAGTTAAATTGGAGAATAAAACTTCAAAGCCCACCCGATACAACTTACAAGCCATATATAGAAATAGAAAACCTGATCAACACTCAAACAAAATTAAATGAAATGGGGTTTATAATGTCCTACTGCTCTGCCCCGATTGGAATAATCAAGACGGGTCACTCAAACAAAATCAACAACCACAACTTTTTGGAACCTAGTAGGTAGACGAAGAAGTAATTTAGAAAAAATCAATGCAGAGTTTAATTTTTATTTAGCAGAAATGAACTTTTCAATACTGGAATGATTTAATAACTATAAAATTTCTTAAATTTGTGATAATCTTTTTTTCAAACACAATTTATGTAATATTATTTTTTATATAATTTGATTAATCATTTTTTTTATTGAAAGATGCATTATGTAAGAGCTAAATCTGCCTATAGCAGGTCTTTTTTCTGGCTTCAAATGTAATAGGCCTATAAAATTATTATTTAGACATATACATAACAAGGCCATAATAAACTCCTTAGTCTAGACCACATAATGGCTCCAATTTTATGTAGATTAGAACACCGCATCCATTAAATAATAATATCACCTTAGCGGTTGGTGGATAATCGGGACTTCGCTTATTATCTTGGGAATATATTGATTAACAATGGATACCACATCCACATGCATGCTATTTCTTCTCAACATTTCCAATGCTCATAATGCGCCCAGAATAAAGTAATTTGACCGAAATTTTCAATATATTCATTTTAAATTATCTATTTTTAAACTATTATAGCGAGAATGGCCAGCTCTTTGTCTAAATCTTAAAGAATGCATCTTTAACCAATAATCACGTAAATCATTAAATATTGATTAATTTAAAGGAGCTAAATCTCTAATCTTTTGCACCTGAAATGGATGAAAATGGGTCAAAAAACATATATTAATGTAATATGAGTGTGTATAAACTGCTTTACATAACATATTTTTAACATTTTAATTGTCACAAATCAGTTATTTTTGTTGAAATAATTAGTGTACAGTCCAAATTTAATGATAATCGCTCACGCCTGGTAAGTCCAGTCTACATCACTCGTGTTTTGATTTTAAAACGTTCATTGTGTCTTAATTCTCGACTTTCCGGTGTGGTTTCCCCTTGTCAGTGATGCATAACGCCTGAGAACGAGGGGCCTGACAAGGACAGCTGTCTAGTGGGTCGGATGAGATGGATAAATCGAGGTCCCATGTACACATTGGCGTGCACGTAAAAGGTTCCTTGGCAGATGGAATTCGATATAAGAGTAGGCCGTAGCACTGCTGGCCGGACAAAATTTCCCTCGTAGAAAACTTTATGACGTATGCCCGTCTTCCATAAGCCGAAAGAAAACCGGCGCTGCTGTCTGTAAGTAAACCCAATATTGAGCCCTAATAAAAAACTAATTTTACTTTTCTTCCAATTAAATACTACAAATTTGTACTGAGTTGGCTATGGATTAAAACATTTTGTCTGGGGCCACTCTACTTTGTGCGACATTTATCTTACACAGGCAGAAAATTTTCTCCGGGAAGGTGAGGCTCCCATATACCCCGCTTCGATTGATTGGTGGTTTGGAATAAGGGTCAGCCAGGTAGGCTATATTTGACCAAAATGAAGTTGCTGTAATCACGGGCTAAAATAGCAGGAAAACACGTTTGCTGCAATTAAATTTTCAATTTTCTCCCATCTTCCTGGACTGTAAACAATTGATTGGAATTCGAGTCGGACACCTTAATTAGGCTATATTAGACCACTTTGAAGTTGCTTTATTTACGGGCTGAAATAACAGGAAAACTTGTTTGCAGCCGTCAAATATTCTACAATTTTGTTGGGGGGGGGGATGCAAGGTAAACTCCACTTCTTCGCCTCTCGAGGAAGATCGGTGCCACTGTCTGTAAACCCATTTTTTTTTTCGGGTTCTGCCCCCTAACTGTCATCGAGCCCGTCAGGCATCGATATTTCTGCGCACGGTGTGCGCAGGCACATTTGCCTTAAAAATACTTTTGAAGGAACATTTTTAAAAATCATGTAAAAAAAGAACACTATTTATTTTTATTGTTGTTATTTTGTTTACTTTCATAATCGTATAATAATTTACTAGAATAAGCTAGTTGATGATAAAAATATCAGCACAAGACGTTAGAAATTCCACCTGTGACCTCTGCTTAATTTAGTGACAATTTTAGTAGAATGACAAATTAGAAATTTGTTTTTAATATAAATACACTGTAACGGAATATTGGAAAATAATTTAGGCCTCATCAGAACAAGTTATTTTATTACGGTGCATGAATATCTTGTCATCGTCAAAAGAAAAAACTCTTGTTAGTATCCAAATTATACCGGAAGTTAAGTTTAACGAATGACAACCTGGTTGCGCAAAGGGATTTAATGAACTTGTTTGAAGCCGGTGGGCATATATTCTATGTTTATATCAACCCCAAACAACAACAAATTATTATGCACATCAGTTATAATCTTTATTATTAAAGTAATCTGTAATACATTAATACAATTTAGAAACCCTAATAAAAAAGGTGCCGAGTCCAACCAAACAACCTTTCGTAAGCCCCCCCCCCCACCATCATACTATATATACCTGGCAATTGAAAACTCTCCTTTTGGGAATGACCCTGCAGGCATCTTTTTTATAGAGCCCTGGAGCCCGTACGCTTATGCTCCTCCTTCTCTCAGGCGTTTATTTGGCCAGTTCGGTCAAAACAATCATCTTCATCCTCTTACCGAGTTACGAACCCATACACGCAGAAGATCTGGATTATTTCAGCACTTGGAAACCTGACAATTAAAAAGGAAAATTAAGTTCACCTTCATTCAATTGTGACAGCTGTCAAGATCATCAATTCTTTACTGTTTTATTATTTATTAAAAAATGCGAATGACAATCACAGTCAATCAATGTTGATGGATTGAATGGTCAAATGGAGGATTTTCGAATATGGCTGGTACATAAATAAATTTACAGTCCCATGACTTTACAGCACAGTGGACGCTAACGGCTTGCCCCAGGGTCCATTCTCTTGATATGTTTATTTTTTTTTAGAAATATAAATGTCTCTGTGACTGTTAGTGTTGTGTCTTGTCCGCAGGTAGTTTGTACACAAATTGTAGTTTAATTGTGTTCAACGTGCGTTCCTCCTTCAATGTAATACTCTCTCTGTGTCGGCTAATAATAGCTTATAATACACTTACTTGTGAAATGTGACACCTTCCGCTCGATTCTGGGGCTTTTTGTACTTGGCACAATTAATTGCATAGCATATTAGGGTCCTTTTAAAACCATTGCGAAAAAACAAAATACATGAAATATACGCTTATGCCGCTACTTCCTGTTTACAACTACAACCTCCAAGATGGCGGCGCGTTGTGACGTTCCTGATGATGCGCACTTGGCTTTATGGCCTATCTAGTCTTTATAGGATATCTATGGTTCTACCTATGTGCTTGTTAAGTTGAACTGTGAGAGAATATGCTTGTTGATATTGAATGACTGACACTGTCCAGAATAATTTAAATGTTTATTATAATCTGTAGCAGAATATGTTGGTAGGGAAATAAATTTAACAGTATTGTTTTTCTGTTAAGATATTCAATTAACTTATAATATTCTGATAAAAGTAGTTGAGATATATTAGTTTCAATAGAATATCTCAAGTCAATGTGTTTACTAGATCTGTGCAACTTCTTAGTAATGTCACGAGTTCCTAACCAAGAGTAAACAACCTGGGGCCTGTTTAACGAAATTTTAACTAAGATAAAATCCGTTTTAGCAATTCGGTTGGATATTATTAGATTGATTTTAGCGCTTCGCCAATCAGATTTAAGTATGTACTAAAATTTGGATTTTATCTTAAGTTAAAATTTCGTGAAACAGGCCCCAGGGGTTTATTATATTTGTAATAAATTTGAGGCAAGTCCTCAATAACCGAATCTACCGCTGTAATAGTTTGCGCTCCAGGGTATGATAGAAATTCTAGTGGGAAACTGTTATCTGTGTGAAGCCGCTTAAGGCATTTGCCTTTACCGTCACTTAATAATACAGCTATCTTGTCACTTTGTCTGCCAGGAATAACAATACTAGAATTATAGATTTTTTCAACGTAAAAGATAATAATAATTATTGGCCACTAAAAAGAAGTAGACTATAGTCTATCTACCACCGTAACATTTGTGAAGTGGTTTAAATTCACCGATGAAAATTGCCTAGCAATATATGATAACAATTACAAGTTAATGCTTCTTTAACGTGTGACAGGTAAAATAATGTGGAGCAACTAGGTTAAAAAGGCTAAGTTAAAATGACAATCACAATGTCAGTCGATCTCGTCAAGCACACAGGCCTTAACGTGTGACGGACGAATACACTCGACTATGCGAAATTGAATCTGTCAAAGAAACAATTTTAATAAAAAAGAGTATTGTATTTTACTAAATCTTGTATTAACTTAAGTAACCTCAAGTCCAACTTGAAATACAAATTAAATGACAAAATATAAAGGAAAGATCTCACCCAAATTGTCCACGTGGTGACGGAAAGAAAATCCGGCACGCCAACCCTGCTATTGAAACGACTCACTAGCAGACGATTTCAGGTGAATTAAACAAATTTTGTTTAAAACCACACTTCTGACACCAATGTAATCCTAGTAGTCCTAAAAATATATGATATTTTTATTTTAAAAAGCAGTAAAAAATCGGTGCTCTTGCAAAAATCGTGATTTCACCGTTAGGTGTGACCGGATCAAAACATCTAAAGTATTGTAATGCCGTGGCTAATTATCTCAGCGTGGTTCTGTGGTTGGCATCACTAGTTATGACAATAGATGAGTAGAATGGTAGAGAAGAACAACAAACACATGTACTTTAGTGTAAGTCTATATTTCTACTGGCGAGACTCGCCACATTACCAATCATATTACAGTAGCATAATACGCATGACAATCATAATGAGAATAGCAGACACAGTCAACGACACTACAGTATCGTTTGGTAGCTCGATGAATGGGCTATTGCATGAAATACTCCCTGTCTGATTCCTGAAAGCCGGTTCAGTGCTTCTGGCAGGTCTAGTTATAATTTGATTTATACAATTTGTCGATAAAAAGGCGGCAATAAGGAAACAGTAAAGAAGCCGTTGTCAGTCATCAAGTAATGAATGAATGAAATGGGGTTTAACGTCCTACGTCTAAGCACTGCACCTGGGCTAATTGGAGACGGGCATATGCCTTACAGTGTGCTATGAGGGACAATTTTGCCCGGGCAGCGGCACTACGGCCTACTCTTATATCAAATTCCAACTGCCAAGGGATCTTTTACGTGCACTCCAGTGTGTACACGGGACTTCGGTTTTTCGTCCCATCCGAACGACTAGGCAGCTGTCCTTGTCAGGCCCTCCTTCTGCATCACTGACATGGGGAAATCACGCCGGAAAATCAAGATGAACTTTCTCCAGGCTAGCGAACCAGCGCCTTATCCACTTAGCCACCGTGATCCCAGAGTCGGTCATCAAGTAGAGGGGTTTTACATAGGCTAAGCCTGTTCCCCAATACCATTAAGACATCCTGAATAAAATATTGTTTATAAAAAAAATCAAAAAAAAATCAAGTATAATCTTGCTATTGGTGGAGTTGATTTGGGCGATCAGATTCGTAAATATTACTGCTTTGGTAGGACTGGGAAGAAATGGTGGCGGTACATATTTTTTTTCCCTTTGAATGTGGCCAGCGTGAATAGCTATATAATGTATTAAGCTTCATGCGAAATCTGTAGGAAAAAAGAGATGACACACTTGGATTTCCGAATGCTTCTTGCCAAATATTTAATCTGAGGTGTTGTTGCTCCTGGATACCGGAGGGTACAGAAAAGAAAAACTGATCAAGTCCTAGAGCCAATAAGCCCTGGATATTCACTGGTTAACTTTTCCGGACGTAAGAGCGTTTGTGTTTATTGTAGTTCGAGAGGGAAAAAGGCGCCTAGTATAAACAGTCCGACATTTGCTGATGACACTATTTTGCCGTTACCGTTTTTAGGATGTCGATTTTTATCTTATGGTTAGGATCGTTCGTACTTTGTTTTATTTATTATTTGAAAGAACTTTTTAAAAATTAACTGTTGACATTTGTACAAAGGATATATAATATAGAATATGAAATAGAAGATAGAAAACTGGTCTAAAAGGTATGCCTTTCTATTCATATGTTAACTCTTTTTATGCAGAATCGGTCGTCCGTCCGTTGATCATACAAAAAGTCCTGTAAAAAAAAAAAATTATCACAGAGTTATGTTTTTGGTGCCATGTAAATGATAATTTCTAATGAAATAAGTTGTTAGATAAAATATTAATTTTATAACAGAAAGTTTGTCCAAGAAGGTAAAAAAAAATGAAAAAAAATATTCAAACCTGTTTATGTCTTGCATATTTACTAATCATAATAGATAAAGATTTAATTTTTATTTCATTAGAAGGGGAATTCAATTCTCTTTAAGAAAAACATAACTTTTTTTTAGATATGACCAATTCTGTAAAATTGGTTGTTTTCTAGGTATTTGTCTTGAAATCTCCAGGACAGAATGGCATGTTTTTGGGATCTATATACAGTAGTACTGAAAGGGTTAACCAAGTGTAAAATTTGAAATTTTAAGGTTAAATTTGACTAGAGACTCACTACCCGAGTGAGGAAAACACTTTCTTGGTCTGCAGGCTGGGTATACTTATATACCAGTATATTAATTTCCTAAGCTCTGCCAATTGCTACAAATATTAGCAAATTGACAAAAAAAAAGATGGTATGTTAGACCACAAATGACTTAAGTTATGTCGAGTGAAGATCCATTTATGAATATAATGCTTTGATTATATATTTCAGTTTTCTGATGGATTTATCGGTCATCTCTACAGTATCTCAGAACATGTCAGTCCATTATTGGCCTGGGGTTTCCTCGGACCAGAATCAGAATTAAAAACGTTATGTTATGTTTTCAAGGTTTGTAGCTTTCTGTTTCACCATGATCTTTATCAAAATCCAAACAAGTATGGTGAATGGTAAGAATTATTCACGGCTGGAGTATGACAGCAGGGATTTTCATGTGGGTGTGTGGTATGATTGTTCAAGTTGAGTATTTTGATACCAGGTTTATATGTGACAAAGAGTAGGGTCTACTGCCTAACTTTGTGGTTTTCTTTTTGTTTTCCCGTTAACTCAGCAAAAAGCTCCTCCACAATTTCTCTCTGTTCTTGCATCATATCATAATACTACACAATTGCTTCACTTTAAAGCTGAAGGGGCACCTGTCAACAACCTGCATGGTGTAGGACAGACCCAATGTTGTCACTTTCATCAAGTCAAAGTTCTGTTTTTTAGGCCATAAATTTAAAATTAATTATGATTTGATTGTCAGGAAGTAATATTTGTTTATTACGTTACAGCATTTAGTGTTGGGATATATTCAAGATTTGTTTAGTTTTGAGAAAGCTCGTTATACAACAGTAGAAGACTTAGCAGCAGATATATTATCAATCGCTAAACGAACTAGTGAAGTGGCTGCAGAACAATTATCACCTTGACGTGTTTCATCGTTTAGATAAAATTGACTATTGTCTTTTAATAAAAGTTTTGAGTAAATGTGTTTTAAACAAATCCGACTCATTGGACTAAGTGGAAAAGAGACACCATAAAATCATTTCTCTCAGTTAGTAGTGAAATCTTAGAAATACGGAATTAGTTTGCCAGATATTCTCATTTCTATAAGAAAATTACAGTGCAGTAATCACTCTTTATAATGTTTTCGTGAAATCAAAATTCTAAAGTTAGATCAGCAGAAATGAAGAGAAAAAATATCGATAATGGCAGTGTTATTTATAACTAAATTCAACACTGGGTATATAACTACTCCTGTATTATTTAATAACGATGTAACACATACAGGCCACGTTTTCAAGTTAATAATAAATATCCATCTAGACAAGCAAATTTATACATAGGGTTTAACAATATCACACCTTAATCAAACCAACAGTAAAAAGGGTTTCACAACAAAACATTGAATAACAGGTAACTATTGGTCTGATTAAGTAGTGACTGTTGAAGAGTAAGGTTGTGTTTTAGCCACTGTCTGAAGATTATTCAACCGTGACATTCCTGCTTGACCAATGACTAAGGTTTATATTGGGACAATATCACAAGAAAATAATACCTCTATGCTACAGACGGCTGCAAAAGTGATTAAAGAAGATAATATTAAACTGGCAAAGATTGTGGACTTGGTAACAAACCTAGACATAAGACTGAATCATATCGAGACGAAATTAGTGATATTAGATGAGGTGCATTGCTTGTTATCAACTCTAAAGCAAAAAGTCAACAACCTTGATTTGGATATTGGAGATTTAAAAAGGTATTACTGTCATCTAAAGTGTGAAACATCCGGCTTAACTGAAACTGTTAAACACGTAGAGCAGAAACTGATGAAAAAATCAGACTACAATTGGAAGGATAGAGACCAACAAGGTAAAGAATTACAACGCATGAAAGACACACAAATGGATCTAGAACGAACTGTGTCGCTCAATGAAGTGCAACCTGATATTTAATGGCCTAATGGAAGATAAAGACGAAGACTCGGAAGGTAAATTAAGAGACTTTATACATAGAGAATTAGGAATAGAACATAGGGTTGAACTGGGCAATGTTCACCGCTTTGAAAGTTCCAAGAAGATAAACATAGACGATTGTAGTAAGATTCATGTATAACGCTGAACGCCCCTTGGTAAAAAGTCGAGGTTTTAAACTAATAAATTAACCATATTGAATAAACGAACAGTTCCCTGCTTCTATTGAGGCTGAACGCAAGAAATTATATCCAGTCATAAAAGATCTAAAAGCCAAGGGCTACAAGACAAAACTAGTAAGAGATCAGCTGTTTGTCAATAACCAACTACAGTATATGATAGATCCAACCATACATATCCCTTGAACACACTTGATAATACCCAGTTAGTACCCGAACTACCCTCCAGAGTAGATAGACCGATAGGGGATATAAGACGTCCAGCCGCCAAACGACAAGCCATGTTTAGTTCCTCGTCTGAAGAGTCGCCAATTCCCCAGGCATAGTAGACTAGGCCCGATTGTGGATAAAAGTAAAGCAAGAGGCATTTTTTAGTAGGATTTGGTATCCAGGCTATTTAACCTATTTCAAGGGTGCTGATTACAAAAAAATAGGATACCAAGCTGAAAAAAATGTTTTTGACCCTCAAAATTGAAAAACAAAATGGCCGCCAAAATGGCATCAAATTGTGACGGGCGTGCACAGTATCTGTGTCTATGATTTTATTAATCCTTTTTAATTTTTGAAATAATGACTTTTCAAGACATTCAAAGAATGCTGATCATGAACAAATAAGATTGCAACCTAAATAAAATTTTGGGACCCCCAAATATGGAAAACAAAATGGCCGCAATAGTCACCTTAAATGATGTTATTTGTGCACGGTACATCACGAACTGAGATTGTATTCTTGTTGATATTATTTTTAAATGTGACTTTTTCAAGACATTAATATTGGACATCAAGGTGATCATAATGTTTTTGAACCACAAAATATAAAGAACAAAAATGGCCGTCATATTCGTCTCTACTAGTGGTATGTGTGCACAGTGTATCATCATCTGTGAAACTGTCATAATCGTTAAACCTGTTCTTTCTGATTAACTGACGTCATTGTACCCTAAAAGGTAATGGTGCATATCTTCATTAAAACTAGATCCATGCCCTTGTTGGTGACAGCTAAGCAGTTGCAAAAAAAAGTAGCTGTTTGAGAAACGGAAAACAGAAATTACTATATGACCAAAAATATATACTGAGCGCCAAGGAAAACGCATCACTTAGTTTTTCATGGAACAAAATGATCCTGTAAACATATCTTATTTATTTTGCTTCTTATTGTGAACATTATTCAAATGGGAACACATCAATAACAACACATCCGTACACACATGGATGTACGACACATATGTCAGTAGCGCGTGTGTCCTCCACTGGCTCTTACTCACGCTGTGCAGCGATGTCGCATGGAATTAACCAATGTGTGAAAGAAGGCTTTAGGGCAAGAGCAGATTCCAAAGCAGCAATGGTGTGCATCTGTGGTCTCCGATATAGACGGTGTCCAATCTCATCCCAGACATGTTCTATCGGTGCCATGCCCATGACATTGATGTATTTAGCAGCCAGCTAGGTAGTCCATAGTAAAACGGGCGGTATGCGAACGTGCATTATCCTGTTAAAGGGGTGAAGTTGTGGGTGCTCTAGAAACATTGGAACAACAATTGGTTGCAAGACATCATCACAGTAGGTTACAGCATTAAGGCGACCCCTGCAAATGTGAAGGGTGGTCCGGTGATGAACTGTGAAGCCTCCCCACACCATTACCCTCTCCCCACCCCATCGATTCGTTTTGAAGACGCAGCAGTCTGCAAGACGTTCTCCAAGACGTCTCCACATACGGTGACGGTCATCAGCGTGATAATGATGAAAACGAATCTCATCACCGAAGAACACACTTTGCCAGTCTACTCTATGTCTGGTGTCCTTGAGCCCATATCAAATGCCACTGACTGTGATGATTCCCGAGGATAGCACAAACATAAGGTCGCCATGCACGGAATCCTACTTCTCTTAGACGACGTGTTGGCACTTACTGGTCCTTGTCTTCCGACGACTGCTGCACTTGTTCGAGTCGCTGGGAGAAATCTGTCACACAGATGAGTGACCTGGATGTAGCGGTCTTGGTACTGGGTTGTAACGCGTTGTGGACCAGGACGTTGACGGTCACGTGTTGATCCGGTTACTTGAATACATTCCACCAACCTTACAATAGTGGACTGGTGACAATTCAAGTGTCTGGCAATAGCCAGCCCAGGACATTCCCTTGCTTTCATTTCGTTGAATTTCATTGAGTCTTACCAACTCTAGCACGATTCCTTCACACATCCAACAACAAATTACGACAGATTGACGTTTCACCATTCATGTACTGCACATTAAGTTGAAAACATTCTTTTAAAGGGCTCATACACAATTCTGCACGTGAATATTAGGGTTTTCATGTGCATCTCTTCCAATTTTTTTGTGCACACAGCCCGATATTATTTTGCGTTTGGGAATATTGTATAAAATAATAGTTCATAGTATTGCATAATATTATACATACCAAACCGCCTATTAATAAAATGTCAGTATATATTTATTTCAACTAACAAAAGCAATAACAGTTAAAATCTACAAAAATTAATATAATATCTCTGACTCTGGTTAAAAAATTATTTTTAAACAAAGATCTAAAACCATACAATGGTATAAAATTGCGCGCAATGCTAAACTATATCAAACATAATGGAAGTAAATTCTTTCTGAAAAAAAAAGACTCACACTAAGGCAGAATGTTTACGTATTAAAACCCATAGATATAAGTCTCAGCAAATTATATTTTTGGGATTCATGTCTTGGGGTCATTCAAGGCATATGGAAATATAAATACCAAATGGTATGATACATTATCAAAGAACCAAAATCCCCAAACCTCCCCATATTCCTGAAGTAATGGCCCGAGAAACCCCTCTCTGGCCATTGCTGGATTAGCTTCTGATACTTGAACTTGAGGAAGTGTGTCTATTCTTCATGTTCTGTCAAATCTATTTTAAGTACAGCAACATGTCATACAATTAGTTTTTCTGCAATATTATATTATACACTGGTTAATTGGGCATAATAAAATCGTGTTTCATGACGTAACGTTATGTAAATATATTTGGTCCAATGTGGAGCTCTGTTACGCGGTTAGCTATTGGTTGTTAATCGGACTATTGACCAGTCATAATTTGGAACAAGAATTTGCATTCTTTACAGCAGTGATGAGTGGGATTAACTCTATAATCACACGAAACACTGGGAGGAGTATGCAACCTTCCCTGCTACTACTGGTAACAGAATTTTCAAGAAAACAAAGATCCACTTACAACCAATGGGCAACAAAATTGCATACCACGATCAAAAAAAAAAAAATACCACGATCATTGTTAAATTAGGAACTCAATGTACATATTTGAAGTTAGAGAAACACTATATTTGACATTATAATAATACTTTAGATAAAGGTAGCCTTTCTGGAATTTGTAAACTTGAGTTAGCAGTTGTAGAATATGTTAGCAGTTGTAGAACTGAAACATGGATTGAAGGCAGGAGGGGGGGGGGGTCTTGGTGTTTGTGTCAATACCTGCAAAAAATTGTTTGGTACAAAGCAATATATTCCAATTCCTCTTCAGATTATTGTTTTTTTTCTGGAGATACAATAAAAGAGTGCTGTATTTGAATTAACATATAGAGTTTGATTGTCTTCAAAGTAGAGATTAAAATACTTTCTTGGGATATATTTTTCGCAAAACTAACCTTTAACCAGTAAATGAAATAAATAAAATAGAAGTATTTCCAATGGAAGGCAGTTTTCCACCTTGAGGGCGAAAAAAGTATCATTTTAGTTGTAGAGTGTAATGGTATAAATTTACAATGTGTTAATATGAAAACAAATCAGTATTTTCATAACGAGAATAATTTCTTCAAATAATTTGTTTTATTTGTGATGGTCCCAAAAACTTTATTTTAGCTTGGTAAACAATTTCACTGTTGTTAGCATCTTTAAAATGTCTGAAAAAATTCACATTTAAAAAGATTATCAACAAGAATTCAGTCTCAGTTGATGATGTATCATGCATAAAGAACATCACTAGGCGGCCATTTTGTTTTTCAAATTTGGGGGTCCCAAATTTTATTTTTAGGTTAAAATCCTATTTATTCATGATCAGCATTCTTTGAATATCTTGAAAAGTCAATATTTCAAAAATTAAAAAGGATTAATACAATTATAGACACAAATACCGTGCCCGTCCGTCACAATTAGATGCAATTGTGGCGGCCATTTTGTTTTTCAATTTTGAGGGTCAAAAACATTTTTTCTAGCTTGGTATCCTATTTTTTCGTAATCAGCACCCATGAAATAGGTAAAAAAGCCTGGATACCAAATCCTACTAAAAAATGCCTCATTATCTTTTATTAGAGCCCTTTTCCAGAATCGGGCCTAGTCTATAGGACAAGTCAGTTTGGTAAAGCTTTACGAAACAAAATAAAAGACAATAATTTTTTAACGGAAATATGTGGTTATGAAATTATTTGCCTTTATGAATGTTGGATAAACGATATGGATGTATTTGAGGTCATTGGCTATTCAGTGTACAATTTTGTGAGGACTGTCTGCAGGGGTGGTTGTATTGTTATTTATGTGAAGAATGAAATTTGTAATATATGTTATATTATTGATAGCATATTAGACTGTTTGATCGTCATCCAAATATCACCTAAATCAACCCAAGGACAAAATATCACAATTCTCTCGTGTTATTCCCCCCATATAATAGCATCTTCTATGATAAGAATGATATAAACTTATTTGATTGTCTTGAAAACAATATCATGAAATATAGCACCGCCAACAACACAATAACTGTAACAGGTGATCTCAATAGTAGAACCTCAACTAATTATGATTTCATTGTGCATGATTCTTTATCTAAGGCTACTGAAAATATTTTGAGTGATTTAATCATATATGAGCCCGACCCACCAATCTTAAATATCCAAAATCGCAAAAACATGGACAAAGTGTGCAACCCGTTTTGGAATTTACTGCTGTCAACATGCAAATCGACAGGATTTAGAATTGCGAATAGAAGGATTGACGAGGATTGCGAAGGCAATTTTACTTTTAGTACTTCAAAGGGAAGCAGCTTAATTGACTATTTATTAGTTCACTACACTCAACTTAGTAGAATAAAATCGTTTAAATCAGGTGTATTTACTGAATTCTCAGACCATGCTCCAGTGTGTTAAAACAACCCGAACCAAGACAGACATCACAACCACAGCTTGTGAACTATGTTAAATGGGACAAGGGCAAATGTGAAGCTATCAAAAATCTACTAAACATTAATCAACAAAGTATTCTAGATAATTGTTTTCTTAATGACTTAAATCAGACTTAAATTGACTCAAGTTCAAGTTCTTTATTTCTTTAAGTCATACGACTCATCAGATAGACATATACAATATAAATACATAAATATTTTACACAATAAGTAAACAAATCGGGTTATGTACAAACTTTTACATATTTATAGTATGGAGAGGAGGCAACTTGAAAAATTTTAATGTACAACATTCAATAAATTATTCCTTCTTTTATTACAGTAATATAAAAATAATGCAAGATTATTTAATTCTTTAATATTATGAACACTTAGCAGTTGAGTCAATTTATGAACACTAGGATTTCGAATATAATAATTCTTTATATATTTTTTACGAAGATCGGAGAATACAGGACAAATTACAATATAGTGGTATTAGTCTTCAACATCATTTGATTTACAAAGGTTGCAGACTCTGGCTTGACGGGGTGTTTTTTTAAAACGACCAGATTCGATGTGTAAATAATGTGCGGGTAGTCTTATTCTAGAGATATGTGATATAATTACAATTTAAAGGTTTCGAAAGATAATATTGAAGTTCGAAGGTAGATATGAGATACTGATATAATATACCCTTAGGAGATGTACATATAGATTCATAGCATTGTTGTTTAAAGACATCAAATATTCTATTTTTAAAAATAATATAATCCAATTTAGTTAAGTTTTGATAATTATCCCACATATAACCCAATCCCAAAGAACATAATTCATTTTTAAAATTTAAAATCCATGGATCTGAGTTGTTAATTATATCAAATAAACAACACTTTAAAACAACATTATTGGTAGAACATAATTTTTCTTGTTATTGATAAAGGGTATCTCCCTAGCTCATGATACACCATGGAACTGTTTGTAGTTTGCCGAACTCGTAAAATACGTTTACAAAAATATAAATAGATTTTTTCTATATCTTGTCCTTTGTGGAATCCCCAGATTTCAGAACCATAGCATAAAATGCTATTTACATAGGTATCAAATACAGATAATTTGGTTTCAACATTAAAATAATTTTCATCACAAACTTTGAAGACAGAAAATGATGCTTTCCTACCCTGTTCAGACAGATGTTTTTGTGTTTTTAAAAAATTACCATTATAGTGTAATAAAAGGCCTAAATAATTGAATTCATTTACAATTTCGAGATTAAAATTAAGATATCGCAAAACCTGATTCATGGGTATCTTACCCCCGTTTCTGAAGAAAACAACTTTCGTTTTGGCAGTGTTTACCGTTTAATTTCATTTGTTTGCATATGTGTGCAAGGAGTCTAATAAAGTTTGTAAACCAATAGCTGTTTCAGAGATAAGGACTTTGTCATCGGCATACATTAAAGAGAATAAATTTAGCCACATTAACGGAATTGATGGACAATTTGAATCTTTAAAATGTGTTTCAACATCATTAATATGAATAGAGAACAAAAGCGGTGATAAAATTTTCCACTTGAAAAAGACCAGTTGCACATTCAAAAATATCAGATACATCATTATTTACTGTCTGTTCCAGGTAATACTACGACTCGAAAATTGCTTGTCATTTCTTCAAATTTTAATTAAAATGACTAAAACTTTGCGAAATACCTGGAATGGTGACCCCATTGCTTTCTGTCTTGTGAGAACTAAGTTTAGGTCAAGTTTTATAGCCTTACTCCTTTGGAAAATCGAAGTTTGTTTACATCTTACTATTTGAAACAGCCATGTTTGGCCTAGTTTTCTTGGCGAGCCTAAGTGCACAAGGGGTGCTGGGTTTGCATTAAGTCGTGTCACCCTACTTATATTATTGGTGGTCATTTCGGTCCAGTAGAATATAACTCTCTTAAAAAAAAGAGTTATTTACTGAATCTCAGACCACGGTTGTTTGTCCCACTAACTGATTTAAATGATCTCCATCCGAAAGTTGTATTTGTTTCATATCGATATAAGCTATATGCATATTTTAACCCGCTTACGAAATGAACAGTGCAGAATATTAAAATCTGTTTATGTATATAATATAATTTTTCAAAGAATGGCGTCATATACGTTGTCCCTTCGCATACATTGACGTCCACGCACAAGAACCCTTTACCGTGGAAATTCGAAATAAGAGTAGGCCCTCGTAGCACACTGCATGACGTACATTATTAGCTTTCGTTAGCTCAGTTGGAGAAGAATGGTTAACGCACTGTCCATTCCGTGGGTTTTCTCTTGGTCCTACTGTTTCCTCCTACTGTTAAAGACCCTTTACCTTTAGGTGTGTTTTTGTATGTAGCCTATGTATGTATGTATGTTCGCCCATCACGCTGATATCTATAACGGAAGTTGCTGAAATTCAATAGGAGTCTTTGTTTTACTAATTTAAATGATGCATATACATTTCATACGAGAGAGAGAGAAATGGGGTTTAACGTCCACTCAACTAGGTCATTTCGGGACTAACATATGGTTTAATTTTATTTCAATAATTCGCTTGCGCATAGGGGTCTTTAGCAGTGGGAGGAAACCGGAGTGTCCGTAGGAAACCCACGAGAATGAGAAGGCTCCCCTATTTCCATGTCACATACGCTCACACTGGGGCTCGAAACCACAGCCGCAAGCCAGGGGTGACCGGTCAGCTAGAGGTCGAAGCGCCGAACTCTAGACCACTAGGTCATCCCAACCCCCAACATTTCATACGGAGCGTCCACAAGATGCAACAATGTGAAACAATGGCCATAACTCCAGAAGAAATTAACGGAAGTTATTGAAATTAAAAAGGCTTCTTCATCTGACTAATATAAGCCTCATATTTCAATTTAAAAACAATCAAATGATAAATGTAGTCTGTAGAGTGTTCACAAGAAATTGCGGACGACGGATGGACTGATTGACAGACGGGCGGACGGACGGGATCGATGGCAATATACGACCACATTACCATGCTGGCGTATACAAAACACGACCACGTGAATGTTTTACACTGTCAAATCTGGGCCACAGGCGAATTTATGCCCGCGGCGAGAAGTCGAGATTCTGAAATGGCCACAATAGGCTTCCATACCATATCAATCTGAACAAAACTAATATTGTTTCAAACAAGCTCCAAAGTGTGAAAACCTTATAAGTATTATTGTCACGATTCAAACGGGCGAATTCTCCTTCACAAGATGTTTTGAGAAAGTGACATTGTGGAAATATATGAAATTTACAAGAGAATACTCCGTTTTATCGTATTTCTAGTCATTTATTCTAAGGGAAGAAATTAAAGGGATGACAATTCCAGGTATGTCACAAAGTTTTAGCCATTTTAATTAAAAAATGAGAAGGCATGGCAAGAATTTTTCGAGTCGGAGTATCATTTGGAACAGACAGTAGTTTTACACAACATTTAACTTTATCATAGTGAGATCGGATAAAAGCCTTTGTGTAATCGACGAAGCAATAGTACAGTTTTTTCTTGTCTCTGAGGTAACGATTTATGAGAGATTGTAATACAAATATGGCATCAGTAGTCGACAGATTCTTGCGGAATCCAAATTGGGTCGGGGTAATACATTCATTTTGTTTGTCAAATTCTAAAAGCCTATTATTAAGTACAGAACAGAAGTGAACAGTTACCAAGACAACTCATTATGGTGAAAGATATCGAAGGATATTATTACAGAAAAAAAATCACTTACTGGTCGTAACGAAATGCAGTTCTCTGGTCGGTTACCGCAACACAACTTTTCGATACATGTTGGCATATCTCTACACCTGTCACAGGAACACCAATGTGGCGCAGTTGAGGTTGGATTAGGGGGTTGTATTGGCTGTTGGTTCCTTAGCTCGTCAGATATGTCAACACTGCAGGCATTTTTTCGGTCACAGACAACAAAAGTCTCCTACAACCATCAATTTCAAGCTCATTTACCATTTTCTGAAATTGTTTGAATATTATGTTTTCATTTAGTAAATAAAATCTTGGCTCATTTATTGTGTAAATATTTTATATAATTATTACCAGAAATGATCATATATATTGGTTATATAATTACAAGAATGTGTGTGAATAATCATCCATTGTGAGCTTACAAAATATTTTTTTATATCTTAAAAATTTGTAGTTTCTGTGCATATATTTTACAACTAATAAAAAATTTTTTTTTCATACCTTGAGCCCCTCAGTTTTTTCTTTTCTGAGCCTTTCGACCCTCTCCCTGGTTGACTCAGTTTTCTCTACTTGTTTTTCCCTTCTTTTTGGTCTCGGTGGGGTTGATGGAGGGGTGGTTGAAGAAGACGTAACATGTAGCTTCCTTTTAGACCTAATTTTCCTTGATGTAGATGCTGTTGATGTTGAAGGTTGGGCAACTGGCACAGTTGGTAGAGTAGAGGCGGTTGGGGGGGTTGTCAACATCTGGCAATGAATCGAATGGCACAGTCGGTGGGTAGAGGTGGTTAGGGGGTTGTCAACATCTGGCAATGAATCAGATGATTCGACCTGACATGCTCGACACAAGAATGGTAGATCGCTCCCAGTTCTGACTGATCTCAAATACACAGCTTTCGAAATACCTGTAAAAACCAAAATGCAAAGTGAATAAAAGGTTTTCCATAACTCATATAAAATTCAATCAATAAGTCGTAATTAATAGCCTAATTGAACACAAGAAATTGGTCTGACCGGTTCTTCATGTGCTATGTGTCCATTTCCCACAGGAATCACAAGAAACTTGTTCTTCATTTTCACCAATGGATTTATTACACATAACACAGTTGTCACTGTCAGCCATAATAAGTATCTACTAGTTCGATAGTGCAGAAATAAATCTGATGAATGATTTATTGAATTTGATATTATTTATATATTTTGAGGGTGAAACAATTTTGCAACTTCACGAAGGTCAAAATAATCAGCTTTTATAATCACTCATTATCAATTTTAAAAAAGGTGGATGAAGCCATACCGGTCTAATCGGTGTCTATGATCACTCATTATTAATTAAACAAATGCAAGTAAATGGAGCCATGTCGGTCTTAGATCTAATCAAAGCTAAGTATGAACCCAATCACCTGTCTGTTTAATCAATCATTTAGGTACCGGTAACCAAACCAAGTGAAACCAAACAGTCAGTCGAGCGTACTTTTCTGCCTCGTCCTTATTCTGTGAGGGACCTAACAGCTAGTATAACCACAACAACCATCAATTTAATCACAGGTTTTTAATGTGCAACATTAATAACAGGATACATGGTGATAATGATGGTGGAATATGCGGTAAAAAGCTGAAAATATAAAAATGCAACTGATGTAAATAACGGTTACATAAATATAAGAAAAACAAATTTGAAATTGTTTCTGTTGCACACCTAGGCCTCCGTACAAACATAAAATGAACAAAACTTAATAGTCAGTCTTAGGGGACCCAAGGTGCACATGAACAAGTCTGGATATATAAAAATAGGGAGAATAATTGTATTATGCTTCACGTTTAACTTGCTAGGACCACGTGACAAAGCCGCAAAGTTAGGACGGTTCGTTTACATCTTTTAAAAAAACAATTAAGAGCATACTTATTAATAACACATAAAATAAAGATGAAATCTTGTATCAAGAATGGTTTATGAGCATTTTGTTACCATTTATGTTTAAAACTTACACTATGGTTAGCTATAATTGACTCAAATGTGGACCGGAGCCCAAATGTTGTTATTCTTGCAAAGAAAATTCTAGAGTAAAACAAAGGGACATAACTAGGTTAGACAATGGATTCAGGCCACATATAACTATAACGGTAAATCAAAGATTTTGAAAATATGGTAACATGACACTCCCCACCTGATATGAAAATATCACCACGGAGTATTTGTAATAAAGTTACAATCTTGTTAAACATTAGTGTCAGATAACAATAGCACAATTTTAGTAATTGGACGTGTTTAATGACATGGTTTGCCATCCCGGATACCTTTCACTTCTACTTTTCTGACTAAATTGTCCTGTGAAGAAAAAACTTTTGTAATAAGTCCGGTATTCCAGTCTGTACGCTGGATGTTTTTATCTTTTAAGAGCACAAAGTCATTAACTTTAAGATTTGTAAGTTTATTGCACCACTTTCGTCTGTTCCGTAAAGTTGGTAGGTATTCTCGACGGAACTAGGACCTGGACGTACTTCCACTGAGACTTGTACATTTCCCGGATGTCCAAGTATTCCACTATGGAGGGGGATCCTCGCCAAAACTCTCAATTTGTGAAAATACATTTGTCGATTTGTGAAATTACATTTGTTAATTTGTCAAAATACAAAGTACATTTGTCGATTTGTGAAAGTACATTTGTCGATTTGTGAAAATACATTTGGTAATTTGTCAAAATGCAAAATACATTTGTCGAACCTACAAAGTACAAATTTTGAAATAACACAGCTTAACTTTATAGTTTCAAGATATGTAATTTCAACATTTGTATTTTCAAGAGATGTAATTTCAACATTTGCAGTTTCAACATTTGTAGCCTTGCATTAGCAAGCCATGCATTAGCGAACTATGACCATATTTGGGTTATTGTATGGTATGGAAGCCTATTGCGGCTATTTAAGAATCTCGACAATTAAATAGTCCAAATTTAATCTCTTCTGGCAAAGATATTATTGTATTCTGTAATCGATTTTAAGTCTTCAATCAAATCTTTCTTTGCTCTCCAACTTCAACAACGTTCATCGGATATTTTGATGCGTGTCTTGTCATTACTTTCGTTTGGGGAGTCTGACAAGGGACAACGTATAGTCGATCAAATGGGATTTAAAATAACGATGTCAACTGCTTGTCAGTGGTATAGGGCGGAAGGCCTCGCAAGGGACAACGCATAGCCGTTCGAATGTTATAGATAAAAATAAGTAGGTTCCTTGTCCGGAATCGAAATGGAGTGGAGGCTACGGTGACTCAGTGGGTAGGACGTTTGCTCTCTAGCTTCATCGAACTGCATCGGAATTTATCTTGAGATATCTTCCCTTTTACGTTGTGTAGATGGAGGACGGAGGGTCTGGCAACGGAAAACGTGTAGTCGTGCGGATGGGACAAAATAACGGGGCCCCGTGTAAACATTGGTTTCGATTCGCCGCTTGAAGGTGACAATGATTAGGGTCGTCTGTCCAACCGAGGGGGTGAACCACTCTCTCCCTCTCTCTCTCTCTCTTTCTTTCTCTTTTTCGCATACATTGACGTCCACGTACAAGAACCCTTTACCGTGGGAATTCGAAATAAGAGTAGGCCCTCGTAGCACACTGTATGACGTACATTATTAGCTTTCGTTAGCTCAGTTGGAGAAGAATGGTTAACGCGTTCGCAATTGATCATAAGTACTGTCATTGAATCAACTGGCGCGGTATCGATTCGCCGCTTGTACGTGACAAGGGATAGATCGTCTGTCCGTTCCGTGGGTTTTCTCTTGGTCCTTCAGTTTCCTCCAACTGTTAAAGACCCTTTACCTTTAGGTGTGTTTTTGTATGTAGCCTATATGTATGTATGTTCGCCCATCACGCTGATATCTATAACGGCAGTTGCTGAAATTCAATAGGAGTCTTTGTTTTACTAATTTAAATGATGCATATACATTTCATACGAGAGAGAGAGAAATGGGGTTTAACGTCCACTCGACACAACTAGGTCATTTCGGGACTAACATATGGTTTAATTTTATTTCAATAATTCGCTTGCGCGTAGGGGTCTTTGGCAGTTGAAGGAAACCGGGGTGTCCGTAGGAAACCCAGGGGGATGAGAAGGCTCCCCTATTTCCATGTCACATACGCTCACACTAGGGCTCTAAACCACAGCCGCAAGCCAGGGGTGACCGGTCAGCTAGAGGTCGAAGCGCGGCACTCTAGACCACTAGGTCATCCCAACCCCCCACATTTCATACGGAGCGTCCACAAGATGCAACAATGTGAAACAATGGCCATAACTCCAGAAGAAATTAACGGAAGTTATTGAAATTAAAAAGGCTTCTTCATCTCACTAATATAAGCATCATATTTCAATTTAAAAACAATCAAATGATAAATGTAGTCTGTAGAGTGCTCATAAGAAATTTCGGACGACGGATGGACTGATTCACAGACGGGCGGACGGACGGGGTCGAGGGCAATATACGACCACATTCCCATGTTGGCGTATACAAAACACGAACTCGTGAATGTTTTAGACTGTCAAATCTGGGCCACAGGCGAATTTATGCCCGCGGCGAGTAGTCGAGATTCTGAAATGGCCGCAATAGGCTTCCATACCATACATCAACCCAAATATGGTCATAGCTCGCTAATGCATGGCTTGCTAATGCAAGGCTCGTTAATGCAAGTGTCGTCAATACAACTGTTGAAACTACAAATGTTGAAATTACATCTCTTAATACTATAAAGTTAAGCTGTGTTATTTCAAAATTTGTACTTTGTAGGTTCGACAAATGTATTTTGCATTTTGACAAATTAACAAATGTACTTTCACAAATCGACAAATGTACTTTGTATTTTGACAAATTAACAAATGTACTTTCACAAATCGACAAATGTATTTTCACAAATGGAGAGTTTTGGCGAGGATCCCCCTCCATATTCCACATTCTCTATTGTAGATGAAAAAGTTTTCTGTGTGAGTAATACGGATGGAGTTAGAATTGTAGGCGATTCTGGATCCGTTGATACTGCTGTAATAGGGCGCGAGTTTATTATGATGCAAACTTCGGCCATAAACGTAGATAGAACTTCATGTGTTAAGTTCTTGTATTTATTACCGAGGAGCATAGAGTCTAGTATGCGTCGTGATATTCCGATTATACGCTCCCACACTCCACCCGCGTGTGAAGTGTGTGGTGAGTTGAACTTCCATGTTACACCACTGTTATAAAGAAAGATTTTCATTGGACCGTCTTCTACGTTAACAGATTATACGCTCCCACACTCCAACCGCGTGTGAAGTGTGTTGTGAGTTGAACTCCCATGTTACACCACTGTTATAAGGAAGTTTATCATTGGACCGTCTTCTACGTTAACAGAATCTATTTGAAGTGGTTCCGTTGATCCTATAAAGTTTGTTCCTCCTCTATCAGATCGAAATTCTTTGACGGGTCCTCTGAGCGCAATAAACCTGCGAATAGCATTAATACAGGACGAAGTGCTCATTTCTTCGATAGCTTCGATGTGTACACATCTTGAAACAAGACAAGTAAACAAAAGTGCCCATCTTCTGCTATTTGCTTGACCGCCTCTGGTTCTTCTAGTGACGATCTGCCAAGGACCAAATACATCCAGCCCTACACAGGTAAAAGGAGGACAAGATTGAAGTCTGTCACTAGGTAAATCTGACATGATTTGTTGTGTAACATCTCCACGTAGTCGTTTACACTTGACACATTCATGAAGAATCGGGTTGATAAGGCGCTTGGCTCCTGTTATCCAAGAACCATTAGCTCTAAGCGCACCTTCTGTGAAGTGTCGTCCCTGGTGGTGTACAGATTCATGATAATGTCTGATTAACAGGGTCGATATGTAGATATTATGATTGGGATCTTTTCTACAAGAGGCAATGTTGAATTGTTTAAACGACCTCCCACCCGGATCATTCCATTTTCATCTATTACAGGACAAAGGGAGATAATCGGGCTGTTTCGATGTAGAGGCTTTTCTCCTTTGATACATCTTATTTCTTCACTGTAGAGTTATTGTTGAACAGTCTTGATGATTAGTAACTCTGATTCCTGGAATAGCTGAACTGATTTGTACAGGTAGCATGAGTGCCAGTTATTACAGGTTGCAGTGTTTATTTTAAAACTTTGAGCTATGTGCTTCAGATGTGAAATAGCCCTTACCAAACAAGTCCAAATAGAGAACTTGGTGAAGCGTTGACTTCCAAGTTGAAAAGTGACCGAAGTTTTGTCGACTGAAATGACTGGTCTGATTTCAGTATCTTCTTCAGGGTCGATGAGAGTAAACTCTAGATCAGGAGCTCTGAGATGTTTTGGACCTGTCAACCATGAACTTTCTTGCAAATCTTGAGCTGGAATGCATCTAGTTCCTTGATCAGCTGGATTGTTGTCGGTGGCAATGTAAGACCATTGTTCAGGTTTGCTGAATTTTCTTATACGATCGACACGATAACTGACGTAAATGTAAAATCTACGTGTTTGGTTGTAAATGTAGCCCAATACGACGCGACTATCTGATCTGAATTTAAATTGTTGTGCCGGAATATCAAGCTGGTGCGAAATGATTTCTGCAATTTCGACACCCATAACTGCGGAACATAATTCCAATCGTGGAATGGTGTGTCCGTGCTTTGGTGCTACTTTAGTCTTTCCGAACACGAAGCCAAATATGAATTTGACCATGTAAATCAGCAGTTTTTAGGTAAGCATCTGCTGCTATAGCTTTTTCAGATGCGTCACAGTAAATAATAACTTCTCGAGTGACAATTTCACTGTATGAGGTTGAACCGTAAGTTCGTTGAATGTTGAAGTTCTCTAAGTGCTTTAAAGAGCTCACCCACTGTGTCCAATCTGATAACTTGTCAGTTGGTATAGGTTCATCCAAATCTTTAATTTCGGAAACAAGATCACGCAAGAGTATCTTCCCTTTGATGACGACCGGTGATACAAATCCGATGGGATCGAACAACTGTTGACGACAGAAAGCAGCCCTCTTCTGGTAGGTAGTTTATTGAAGTTAGATAAACGATAGGTAAAGACGTCGGAAGATATGTCCCAATATAAGCCAAGGGTTCTCTGTATCAGAGGGATGTCATTTCTAAGATCAAAGTCCTTTAAATCTTTGGCGAGATCGGATGTAGGGAATGCAGAAATAACTTCTTCAGAATTAGGTTCGATTTTGTGAAGACGCAAGTTTCCGTTGTCAAGTAGAATTCGTTGAGTTCGTTTGAGAACGTCTATAGCTTGTTGCTGGCTAGAAAATGAGGTTAAGCCGTCGTCTACATAGAAATCTTTCTTGTCGAACTCGACAACGTCTGGATCAGTCTTTTCGACAGTTTTACGTAGACCGTAAGTAGCCACGGCAGGCGATGGGCTGTTGCCAAATACGTGGACTCGCATGCGGTATTGAATAAGAGGTTGATCAAGATTGTTGTTCCCATACCACAGAAAACGAAGGAAGTTTCTGTGTTCTGGCTTCACATAAAAAAATTAAACATCTGGCGTAAGTCAGCGATAATAGCGATGGTTTCCTTTCGGAATCTCATGAGTACTCCTAATAGATCATTAGTTAAATTAGGGCCTGATAGTAGTACACTGTTAAGAGAGTGACCTTCATGTTTGGCAGACGAATCAAAGACAGCTCTAATTTGATGTGGCTTGTGTTGGTGATACACGCCAAATATCGGTAGGTACCAGCATTCTTCATCTTGTTGTAATAGTGAAGCTATCTCTGCGTGTCCATTATCAAAGTATCTTTCATAAAGTTGACAAAAGTGTTCGCGTTTAAGAGGATCTTTTTTTAAGGCTGTAATCCAGTGATTTGGATCTTTTAACCGCTTGAGGTCGGTTGTTTGGAAGCTTTGGTCGTGGATCTCTAAAAGGAAGTGGAGCAGTCCAATATCCATCAGAATTTTTAAAGAATTCGCGATCCATTAATTCTATGAATGTTTTATCTTCCTGGAAGGTCCAAGTATTTCATCGTCTTTTGTTCTTTGAAATACTGAATAAGCTATGTTGTCAGTATCATGCTTTAAATATGAAAGTTCTTTAACCTCGTAGTTGTTCGGACATGGAGGTAAAGTTGAAGTCCGTCCATTATTTAAGATGTAGGTCTTGTTGACGTGGACAGCTGTTGGTAGGTGCTGTTTTCCTAGGTACACTTCACCAACTATCACCCAACCAAGGTTTAGTTTCTGGGCAAAGGGTGTATTCCTTGGACCAGTTTGTTGTTGCAGAACATGATGTGCCTCGGGTAAGTCACGGCCTATTAATAGTAGAACAGGTGTCTATACTTCCAATTTTGGTATTTTATCAGCAATGTCAGACAAATGAGGGTGGTGGCGAGCTACATTAGGTGTGGGTATCTCTTCCCTATTGCCTGGTACATCATTGCATTCAATTACAGCTGGAAGTTGCATTTGTGTTGTGCCATCTAGAGATTCTACCATGAAACCAGATGCAATTCTTCCTGTCATTGTCTGGATACCAGAACATGATGCAAGTTTGAAAGATTGTGTCTGATTTTGAGGAATGTTCATAAAGTCAAAGAATTGTGATTTACCGAGGGTCTGGTTGCTCTGATCGTCGTGAACGATGTAGCCATGAATAAATTAATCTGGTCTGTTGACAATATAAATCTTGGCTAAAGTTATTTTGGCGCATGAACGGCCGTTGAAGTTTTCTCCGCAGACTTAAGTGCATTTGGATGTGACTACTTCTTTCTTGTCCCCCTCCCCACCATTGGTGTTCATGGGTGAGGAGGTGTTGGAGTTTTCGTTAGGTTCATAATCGACGTGTAATGCTGTGGGATGGCGATCGCTTCCACAATCATAACACTTAACAGGTATGTTACATGAACGGAAATAATGCGAATGAGATCCGCAGCATCGAAAACAAATCTTGTTTTTATGTAGAAATTTCTTTCTATCAAATAGAGTTTTGCCCTTAAAAGCGGTACATTTATCTAATGAATGTTTAGTGTTATGCAGGGGGCATAACTCTGTTTTATTTCGTGTTTTATTTATGCTTGGCATGGGAACATTAGAGAAATCAGTTTTCTTGACAGAAATGGGTGCATGACGTGGATTTCTGGATGAATGAGTGGTATTTTCTTGTTGTGAGTAGTTAAAACTGGGATCATTCATAGTGCAACTAATGTCTCTTATAAATTATGTGAATACACAAAAAGGGGGGAAGGCTACGTGGTAGTCCTTCATATATTTCTTTGCAGTAGATGTCCATTTGTTTTGCACAGCAACTGGTAACTTACTTACAATAGGTATTACCCCGGAGGATGTGTCAAAGTAACTAAGAAGTGCACTGTAATGGTCATCTTCTTTAGCTGACTGAATTTCAGAAAGTTCATAAAACTTATGATTGTCTTTATAAGTTATTTTTGGAAGGGATGTTAATTTAGCTTTTAGGGCAGTTTCCACCATTTGAGGACTTCCATAACGTTCGTTTAATCTTTCCCAGATTCGTATTAAGCCGTTAGCAGAATTTCTGACGTTTGCTGATTTTAGGCTGTTTGCGTATTTTGAAGATTCAGGTCCGAGCCACTTTACGAGCATGTCTATTTCTTGAAAAGCGGTAACACCGAGATCGTTCATGACAGATTTGAAGCTAGTTTTCCATGCTAAATAAGATTCGGGCTTTTCATTAAAAGAAGTCAATCTTGTGAGGAGTAGATCTTTTTTGGGTAGAAACTTAGCTAAATCAGGCAGTTGACTTTGTGAATTTAGAGTCTGACCGTATTGTTGATTAATTGGTGGATTAATTTGCAGATTCGGGGCAAGCTGATTGCTACGTGGATTTTGAGTGTTTGTATTGTTTTCCTCATATATTGGTAAATTTTCGCGGTAAACATAATGTGGACTTTCATCAAAATGTGCATTTTGTTGATTAGAACAAGATTTGGGTTCTTCAAAGTATTCTTGTGATGTTTGATTTTCACATTGAAATGATGAATTTTGTTGATTTACATAGTCTCTTGTTCGTTTGATTGATCTGTCTGGGCTTGTTCTAGATGACCCCGACAATGAACAAGATTCTATATATAGAGCGTCTAATTCTGCTTTAGCGACATAAGCCTCCTTCTGCTTATTTAAACATAGGTTGTCAGGCAACGAAACATACGCCCACAGCAGCTAAATCTCATGACCTTTTTAAAAAGCTTTTATATAAACGTTTTATATGTTACTTTTATATAATATGTATTTATTTCTTTTTAACCTGTGTTTTACTTAAAATCTTAAATATATTCTTTATTTTTTTTTTATCTTATCATTTTATACTTGTTGTTAGTTTACATTGCTGCCTTTATTTTTTATCTTATCATTTTATACTTATTGTTATTTGTCTAAACCCTTTATCTGTAACCTTTTATTTAAATGTAATTTTCTATTTATGTATCTCTTTAACTGTGTACAGCGCATATGGGCACTTAACAGTGGAAGCTATGCGCTTTATAAATTTTTCAATAATAATAATAAAAAATAATAACACTGTGTATAAATTCAAAGTCAATCGAATATTAACTTTAGCCTCTAGAGCGTCCAAAAATTTGTTAAAGTGATCAAGGGCCATAACTCTGACAGTAATTATTGGAAATCGCTGAAAACCAATAGGGTTCTTCGTCTCATGACTTTAAACACTGTGAATAAATTTAAAGTCAATCGGATATTAACTTTAGCCGATAGAGCACCCACAAGAATTTTTGAAGTGATCAAGGGCCATAACTCTGACCGTAATTATCGGAAATCGCTAAAAATCAATCGGCCTCTTCGTTTCATGACCTTTTTAAGGTCATGAAACGAAGAGGCCGATTGATTTAAACACTGTGTATAAATCTAAAGTCAATCGGTTATTAACTTTAGCCTCTGTTTTGTTTGTTTGTTTAAACATAGTTTATTGTACTATAGGACATAAATAAAGTACAAAAGGATTGGGACAAAAGTTACGAAAACTTACTGATGCCCTCTCCACATACATTGTAATTGACAGTTATGATAGTACAATTGAAAAGAACATACAAAAACAGAGGATATAGATGTTATAATAGATAGTTAAAATCCCATTATAAAGAAATTCTTAGATATTTGGTTTATGAAAGTAAATTTTCCGACATGCTCAAAGAATCTCACTGGGGAATTTAGTATCTTTTTTTGAAATTTAATATGAGTAATCACCCTTGCGAAAAAAAATCGAAATCGAAAGTTTGAAGGGGAAACTCACAAAGTAGTAGTAATACGTACACAAAAATAAACAACAACAACAATCAACACATTTTTACAGTTGTGCAAATAGAAAAACAAAACAAAAATGAAACTACACTACGCATACTTATAAATTGAACCTTTTAGTTGATTTAATATATTTTTGTACTTGATTAAATATATAAATGTTACTGTCAGTATTTAATCTAGAATCACCCCAAAGAAGTATATTTAAGGTTATGGTGGTGAAGCTACGTATAGAATTGAAAAGTTCATTTCTTTCAATATCAAACAAATTACATTCCATAAGATAGTGTTTTGCGTTTTCGGATGACGCGCCACAAGAACATTCAGGATTTTCAATTAAATTTATCCGAAAAAGATCTGAGTTGAGGGAACTGCACCCATGACGAAGTTTTGTGTGTAAAATACATAACTTTCTATTACCACTCGCATAATAATTTGGAGCCTTTATTATCTCGAATCTCTCAGACAATTTTATTTTGAAAGTTTTGATATTTTCTATTTTCTTTGTTGATGAATCCAATAAGTTCCAGTCTCGAATTGTTGACGGAAAGAACGAATTTTTATATAATGATGTTCTACAGAAGGGTGGGGAAATATGATCACTATTTCTTAAATTATATCTAAGTGTGTTTCTTTCAAAGGCATGGATAATTTCTAGTAAGTATTGGGGTGCGTTATTGTTTAAAATTTTATGTAGGGTGGTAAGACGTCTTATACCCCGGCGTTCAGAAAGCCTGTTCCAACCAGATTCATAATAAAGCGCTGCACGGCTACAGAATTTTGGAAGTCCGGTGACTATTCTCGCGGCCTCTAATTGAATTTTTTCGACTTTTTCTGCGTCGATTGACGAACAGCTATCCCAGACTTCACAAGCATATTCAAGAATAGAGCGAATATGTGCTTTATATATTTTATCAAGCGAGCTCCTAGTTGTAGTATATTTTAGCTTTCTTAGTATATTTAGTCGTTTCGAGGCTGACCTGCATAACATGTCTATGTGTGTGCTCCATTTGCAATCATCCGACAAGTTAATGCCGAGATGCTTGTGAGAATGAACGATTTCGAGTTTGTTATCGCCGAATTTGAAATTTGGAGTGATTGACAAGTTTTTGTTAGTGA
This sequence comes from Patella pellucida, assembly GCA_917208275.1. Classification (NCBI taxonomy): domain Eukaryota; kingdom Metazoa; phylum Mollusca; class Gastropoda; family Patellidae; genus Patella; species Patella pellucida. The sequence goes on from OU795038.1 coordinate 45,482,353, forward strand.
AAATTACGACCTTAGTTTTATCGGGATTGAATTCAATTGACCAATCTTTTGACCACTCGGAGAGTTTTTTTAAGTCTAAATTTAATGAAATTTCGAGGTCTGGTAAGTTTGTTTTGTTGCACCCAATTACTGTGTCATCGGCAAAGAGTCTAGCGGTATTATCTAAAGCATCCTGGATGTCATTAATATAGACAAGAAAGAGGAAAGGACCCAGTACAGATCCCTGGGGTACCCCAGAGGCCAAAGTTGCATAACCCGAAAAGGAACTGTTGATGAAGACTCTTTGTTTTCTACCGGTGAGATAATTTTTGAACCAGTCTATCATGTTGTCACTTATACCATAACTAGATAGCCTCTAGAGTGTCAACAAGATTCTTTGAAGGGATCAAGGGTCATAACTCTGACAGCAATTATCGGAAATCGCTGACCTTAAACACTTTGTATAAATTTAAAGTCAAACGGTTATTAACTTTAGCCTCTAGAGCGTCGACAAGATTTTTATTATTAGAAATTGCTGAAAATCAATAGGCTTCTTCGTCTCATGACCTTAAACACTGTGTATAAATTTAAAGTCAATCGGATATTAACTTCGGCCTCTAGAGCGTCGAAAAGATTTTTTTAAGTGATCAAGGGCCAGAACTCTGACAGCAATTATCGGAAATCGCTGAAAATCAATAAGCTTCTTCGTCTCATAACCTGAAACACTATGTATAAATCTAAAGTCAATCGGTTATTAACTTTAGCCTCTAGAGCGTCCACAAGATTTTTTGAAGTGATCAAGGGCCATAAATCAATAGGCTTCTTCGTCTCATGACCTTAAACACTGTGTATAAATTTGAAGTGAATTGGATATTAACTTTAGCCTCTAGAGCGTCCACAAGCAATTGTGGACGCCGGACTGACGGGCGGACGGACGGGGGCGACGACAATATACGACCACATTTCAATGTGGGCGTATAAAAAAGTTAATTCTGATTGTAGAATTTTAGATTTGTTTTCATCTCCTCTTCCTCCAGTTCAGCTTGTTGTTTGTCTATTTCTGACACTCGTTTAGCATAATTGAGAGATGTCATAGCAGCTTCCGCTTAAGTTCGTTGTTTGGCGAGTAAGGAATGGGAGACTTAACCACAAGAGTTTCGGCATGATCGTTGTGATGAATGTTTAGAGCGTGTTGTATCAGAGTCCTTGTTGTTTAATTTCAATGCCGAGTCGACAATAGCGTAGAATTTTGCAGATTGTTCTTTGTGAGTAAACAAGTGTTGTTCACTTTCTTTAGTATGTATTCTTTCAAGGTAGGCTATAAAATCAGTTGACATAGCTATATAGTCTTTGTGACATTCTTTTATGTTGTTTCTGGCATCCGAGATGTCACTTTCTTGGTTACTGCCAATTTGTAGACTGTCTATATATTGGTCACAAGCGCTGGTAATTTCTAAAAGTTGCACGTGAAAGTTGAACACCTTGGTATTGTACGCGAGGTAGCCCGCTTCAGTGAAAGTACGAAGGCGCTTTTCACGTTGAGGTAGAATAGAGCTTGCGTCATCTGAAGGTAGGGATCTTGCCATGATGGATGATACAAACTGGTAAGTTGACTTCTTCTGGTTGAAGAAAGTAGACTAGTAGTGTACTAGTGGAGTATGTGTGGTTTAATGGTCGAGGGCGAGACATTAAAGCTGAACTCCGGCTACAAAAATACCGAAATATTAAAATAAAAAAAAAGTTAACACCCCCAAGCCGCCATACTTGTTGCCAACTTGTGAAACAAAGATGGTGGATATGGAGGCTTATGACCTAGAGAGGTTAGTCGATCTCACTTCCAGTTCGTTTCTAGTCAGTCAGGTGTAGACACCAGGCTTTATTCTTATACACGCTTCACTGATTTCTCTATTTTCCCCCTAACAGTGAGTGACTCGCTGACATTATACCAAATTATTGAAGATTGCAAAATGCCTGATAAGGTAAGCCTGTAAAATATTATATGAACTGTGTCTACTGCAATATTATAGGCGCCTAAGCTTTACTCTAAAACAAAAGATGCGAAAGATGACTTACTTCAACCTGGAATTTTCAACAAAAACAAATCACCTCTCGTCTTCTTCATATTATCATGGACCTTATAATATATAAGGTCCATATTATTATTGCCACGTCTCTTGTGAATATCTTACACATATATGTAAATCACCAAATATGTTATCGCACTATAATGTCCAGTGTAATTATAACTAATATTATGCAATAAACAAATAGTTTAGATTTTCAAATGTCATCATGTTAGATTGTAGTTTGCTCGCGAAAAAGATCAAGGCAAAGGGACATAACTACATTTTTGGGGCGGCAAACAAAACTATGGTGACATGTGAACATCTTATCTAAACTATCTGGGTAAGTCATATGTTGTATCTTTTGTTTTAGAGTAAAGCTTAGGCGGCTATTGCAGTAGACACAGTTTATAAAATTATTTACAGGCTTACCTTGTCAGGCATTTTGCAATCTTCAATAAGTTGGTATAATGTCAGCGAGTCACTCACTGTTGGGGGGAAAATAGAGAAATCAGTGAAGCGTGTATGCGAATGAAGCCTGATGTCTACACCTGACTGACTAGAAACGAACTGGAAGTGAGATCAGCTAACCTCTCCAGGCCATAAGCCTCCATATCCACCATCTTTGTTTCAAAGTTTGCAACAAGTATGGCGGCTTGGGGGCGTTAACTTTTTTTTTATTCAAATATTTCGATATTTTTGTAACCGGAGTTCAGCTTTAAGTAATATATTGTAACAACAAGAGGACCGTAGGTCCGAGTGTTTTTACAATATATTACACAATGTCTAAGCCAGAGACGATTAAACTACTTAAAATACAGACACTCGGTCACACTCCGCACGTGCGTTTGCAGTGAAAAACGGCATGCAAGTCTAATATTGAAATAATGTACTATTGGCAAGATGTCCGTACATTATTTGAAATAATGGTACGCCAACATCAAAGGATAACGTCACATCTGTATTTTAAAGCTGAGTAATAGTCTTTTTACTTTTCTGCCTCGCCCTTATTCTGTGAGAATTTGAGGGACCTAACAGCTAGTATAACCACAGCAACCATCAATTTAATCACAGGTTTTTAATGTGCAACATTAATAACAGGATACATGGTGATAATGATGATGGAATATGCGGTAAAAAGCTGAAAATATAAAAATGCAACTGATGTACTTAACGGTTACATAAATATAAGGAAAAAAAATGAAATTGTTTCTGTTGCACACCAAGGCCTCCGTACAAAAATAAAATGAGCAAAACTTAATAATCAGTCTTAGGGGACTGGATATATAAAGTCTGGATGTATAAAAATAGGGAGACTAATTGTATTATGCTTCACGTTAAACTTGCTAGGACCACGTGACAAAGCCGCAAAGTTAGGACGGTTCGTTTACATTTTTTAAAATACAATTAAGAGCATACATATTAATAACACATAAAATAAAGAATGGTTTATGAGCATTTTGTTTTACCATTTATATTTTTTAAAATACAATTAAGAGCATACATATTAATAACACATAAAATAAAGATGAAATCTTGCATTTTGTTACCATTTATATTTAAAACTTACACTATGGTTAGCTATAATTGACTCAAATGTGGACCGGAGCCCAAAGGTTGTTATTCTTGCAAAGAAAATTCTAGAGTAAAACAAAGGGACATAACAAGGTTAGACAATGGATTCAGACCACACATAACTATAACGGTAAATCAAAGATTTTGAAAATATGGTAACATGACACGTACCATTCACCTCGCAGTTCGCTGCAGCTTTGAAGCCATGTAATTAGTCGTAATGAATATAAACTTACCGAGAAAAATGGATCCATTGTTTTGCATGAATTGCCATGAATCGTAGCAGTTCAAGTCTTCAAGTTCTATCCTCTCTAAAACTGTTAGCTGTGCCTGTAGTGTAAATATTACGAGCGAGGCGTATTTGACGCTTTGCGCGTGCGCTACAATGGGATTCCCCTATTTCCGCTTTGTAGACTGGTTTTACCAGTCTCTCATAGTGCAATTGGTTAGAACACAATCCACTCAACGGAATTTTTCAATATTTTTTTTAAATACCGTTGATAAGATCATGTATATACCACTAATGAATAGGGTTATTGTATAATAGTACAATTTGATGACCAGAATGAAGATTTGGACAAATTACTCATTGCCAGCCAAAGTGGTATTGTCCCTTTAAAAAATCACCCTGCCTAAAAACTATACGCTTAAAAATGGAAGACGTTAAGCGGTTACATCTGAATTTATGTCACATGCTGTTCGATGACTAGTCACGTGTAGTTTTCTCAATATTTAATAAATTTGTTTCATAAACAAAAAGACCATCAAAAACATCTTGTTGGCTATGCGTTAAAACAATAGAGAGACAAGAATTTAATTTAGGCAATTGAAAAGGGGGAAATCAGTAACATCTGGGTGGTTATCTAAAATATCTAATGAGTTTTCAGTGTCTAGTATAGGATAAAACACATCCTTTAGGTACTGGACCTAAACTACAATTAACCATTTCCATGCATCCAATATTTGTATTGGAAAGAATTGCTCTAAACAGAGCTCCAGAGTTGACTTGAATCTAAATTATGTGACAACGAATTAATAAACTGAAAACATGGTAGTGGAGTTTCAACTGACTGGATTATAAAAGAAGATTTGACACTATCAAGACGAAAACGTTGGTTTTTTTAGCTGGTCCCTCAACTGATTTTGATAAAGAAATCTTTTGAAGACCCATGTCCTGTACTTTTTTTTGGGTGTAAAACCATCTGTTCTTGCAGGAATATGCAAAGTTTGTTTTTGGGATGTCTTTGATTTAAGTGTAGGCACAGTTTTAAATTCACATTTACTATAATGATGTGAAAGGTAAAGCAAACCTAAAATATGATAATAGTCCCCCTCTCCAACTTTACATGAAAACAAACAACTATAATTGATAATTCTAAATTTAAGGAATTGAGTTGATCATTCTGTTTCATTGACTTGTAAACTTCGCTCGAACACAACACCCATCAACTTAGAACCGAAATTAAACAAATGTTAAAAATTTGAAATGCTTTGAGAGGCATTTGAAGTAAACATTTGTCTGTTTAATAATCATAATTTAAATCATTTCTATCCTATGCTTCCATTTCAAAATCTAAAACAACACCATCACTAGGGACTAGGCCTAGGCCTATAACAAATTAGAATTGTCCTGCACAGCCTATGACTAATAATAAATACCACTACTACTACTTAGTGATCTTAGTACTAAACTATACTTTAGTTTTAGCCTTTGGCCTGTAGATGTATTCGAAATTTGAATAAAGCCTACCAAAAAAATAAAATTATCCCATTTAAAGGTTTATTGCTGTATAGGTCACACGGGGCTTAATCCTTTCAATAATACTTTGAAATCTGCTTAGACTATATGACCGTGACCTGTCATGAGACAGTTTTAAAAATAGTAGTAACGTGAAATTGATAGTGTCAAACGAAGAGTATCCCCCTCACCTCTTCACATGTTTTTATCACGTTGGTTGGGCATTATACAAATGTTCACATTTGCCAAGAATTTAATTATTAATGAAATAAACAATTAAAATAAATTACCTTCAACATCATGTACATAAGACTCGGCAAAATTGTCGTAACCCTTGGTGTGAATGGTTTTTGGTATCCGGCTTTCATAAGCCCACAATTCTATGTCTTTTTCTTTTAAAGCTTGCAGTTACTTTAAACTAAGAGCCCAAAGTGGTAGCGAGGGACCGCAACTGATCATTTTGTAATGGTCTTAAGCGTTTTAGCTATCGTAATAATAATTAAAAAAGTACTAGTAGTAAAAAAAGACTTATTAATAAAAAAGGTGTCTGCTACAAAAAAGTAAAAAATGAAACGTCACAATGCCCTGGGCTGTGTATACCGAGGCTCGTTTTCGTTGTAAAATGGCCGACGCGTGAGAAAGGCGTATTGCGAGTAAAAAAGAAGGTCGTTGGTCACCTCTACGAATAAAAATAATAATCTGTAGTTTAGAGGGCCATGGGAGGTGAATTAATAAAATTCATACGGTCATATAGATATCATAAAATTGTCTCTAACTTGTTCGGTTTCCGAGAAATAGATGGTTTTCTTCAAGTCATTTTTGAAGGTTTTTGGTTCATAAAAGTGTCAATTATTATTTGATTTTCATAAAATCTTCACTGTAGGATACCTAGTATCATTTACGATTTCATACAAGTAATTTAAGATTTTTATTCTCACCGGAAGTAACATCATTTTTCAAAAAACTGTATTTTTAGCCTTCAAAACAGATATTTTTTTCAAATGAGTCTGTTTAGTTATGTTTTTAAAATTATTATATTTGATTTAAACAATATTTTATTTAAATAAGATACATATTATACATTCACTGACAAAAGTTAAGTATTTGAAAACAAGCCAAATATTTTAATTCGTCTCCTTTTTTTTTAGTAAATATACTAAATACACATATCAATACAAATAACTAAAATGTATATAATGTACAAGTATATATTACATAGTTACATATACAAATAAATAAATAAATGAGTCGTCGTCATCATCATCATCATCATCATTTACATCATCTTCATTTAACATTAAGCACCTTAGCCTGCTTATTCTTATTTATTCAAAGCGTTTAGTTAGTTTAAAATACTTATGAACTTGTCTAAAAATGACTTCATTATACAAGTTATTTTCTTTGGAATCACCATAAAGAAAAGCTTTTAAGTGTTTTGATTTAAGTGGGAGGGTATTCAATGTTGAGATACGCTGAGTGGCATAGTTCGGGCAATTGAGAAAATAGTGATCGCTGTCTTCTTGAATATTACCACATCTGCGGATTATCTGAAATATGCATTAAAAATGTATGGAAATTTAGAGCACTTATACAGTTTCGAAGTCTGGAATGGATAATTTGAAATTTTCGTTCACCATAGAAATAGTATTCGGGTATTTTATGGTCATTCGCACTTAATTTAATTTTGAAATTTTGTACAGTAGACGCGTTTTGAATATAGTCCGTGGGCTGGAGGGGCTCACCTTTTTTGGACATTTTCTCGCGCTGTGCTTACGTTTACCAGCGACCTTGTAAATTTTCTAGTCGCAGCAGCGCAGTAAGGTCTGACGGGGGCATTACGACACATATTATGACTTGGTACAGACACTTCCTGAATCGGTAGTGATGATAGAAATGTAAATACCAGCGATTCTGAGTTTCTTTCTGATGAGAAATGTCCCGTAAAAACGTTTCTTAGTAAATCAAAAGGATTCATTCTATCCTGCTTTGGATTAGGCATAGTCTTTAGTTTTAACAAAGCGCGACAATCGAGCTGGAAATCAAGAATAGGTAGAAACCGAGCAGTGGCTCCTAAAGTTGAGAGATGAACCTGAAAGGACCCTACCTTCAATTAAAAGTATGGTTTTCGGCCCTGGAAATCGATCAACCAGAACACAGCTTGAGTGGGGACTCTTTCTGCCCCAAAAGATCATTTGTGCCCAGAATGGTACCAGATGGTACTAACATGGCACCGGATGTTTTGATAAAAGTTATGAAATGCGGTTCTCCATCTGATCCGCTATATGAAAGTGGCCGTAAAAAGTCAGATTTGTCAGGTTCTGATTTTTGTTCTTGTTTGAATTCTGACAAATGCTCCAATTCCGTCTCATTTTAGATCGGAACAGAGGATAGTGATGATAAAGACGAAGAAGATGATTAAGATGACACAATATGATACTTTGATATTAATATTGCTTTGGTTAATTACCTTTTGGTTACTAACAGTTTTAGCTAAAATTGAAATTTCTGGAAGGATTTATCATAAAATCTAGCTGTGTGAACTTTGGTTTTTCTTTTTTCAGCCTTCACGACCAATCTTATGTTAAAATGATCTCCGAATTTGCGACCTCCAAAACATATAAAACAATATATTACACGACCTAGTAGGGCGAAATATGCAATTATTGTACTTCTGCCGCCATTTTGGGCCGCTATTTTTTTTAAATATCTTTGTCGGAATTGGTCGGGGGTTAAAAATATACCCGAATTCGTGTTCTGTGACCCCGAAAACATATAGAACGATATATTACATGACTTAGGATGTTTAAAAATGATTTTTAATATTTTCCCCGTCATTTTTGGCCGCCATCTTGAATATTTAATTTTCCCCAAGGGTGACACGACCACACCCACCCTGGAAAAATCAAGGAGACCCTACCCAACAATAATCCACCGAGAAACATTCTATATCAAACAAAAGTGGGTTCTCGCCCTGACGTCCGGATTATAGCTCCAAGCAGAATAGATGTATAATAATGGTTGACCCCTCAAAATGTGTCTTTGGGTTCACGATACACTTTGCAGTTGGTTTTATGCAAATGAGATTACTTAGTAGGTCATCAGAGGTCAAAAGGTCACCGATTTCGGAGGTTACTAGAAATTATGCACTACTTTGTGAATCCCACTAAAACAGATGATAACATGCAAGTTTCTCATTATAATACTTGGAATTCTTTATTATAGATATTTTTTGACAAATACAAATTACCCAAGCTTAATTATTTTAGTACAAAATCATTTTGAGACAAAGAGAAAAGGGGTTTATTTACCAACTACTGCTTATTAGTACAATATTCTCTAAAACTGCCCCAACAAAGTTTTTGAAGCCCCCTGAGTAAGATTGTGCTGCCATCTATTAGGCCATTCCATAAACTGAGTCAGTAGGCCTACTAATTTCAAAGAATTGCAATGTAGATGTGATGTATGATAGATTTTATCCGTGATTCTAGCCAATTTCATCAGATGATGTTTCATGATGACACGAAAGTGGCATTTTCCGAGTAACCAAGGTGTAGTATAAAAGTAATGTAGCCTACCATAAACTTCTACACTATAAAAATGATGAATGTCAAGCAGTGTGAAATGGTTGGTAATGTGGCTGGATCTGTTCCTTAATTGCATAATAGAGCTAGGTTATACTTTATGAGATTTTAGCATTATTCTACTTTATTCTCCTTGATCGTTCTGTACGGTAAGTAAATATGAATGTGCCAGAATTGTTTTTACACATTTGAAAAGAGCAATGGACGTGCTTTTTACTGATATGCAACATCATATCTGGAATTTGGTATTAAGACACATATTTTGAAACTGAACACCCCTTTCAGTGATATGTAACATCATATCTGGAATTAGGTATTAAGACACGTATTTTTACCTTGAATACCCCTCCCCTCCCCCGTTATCAAGGTAATAGGGTTTAGGACCATCCAACTTTGATCGTTCTGTAAGTTAGAGTAAATATGAATGTGCCAGAAATAATTTACATTTTTGAAAACAGCAACGATCGTGCATTTCAGTGATGTGTAACATCATATCTGGAATTGGGTATTAAGACACATATTTGTAACTTGAATACCCCCCCCCTCCCCGTAATCAAGGTAATAGAGTTTGGGACCACCCAACTTTGCTCGATCTGTAAGCTAAGTAAATATAAATGTGTCAGGAAATTATTTACATATTTGAAAACAGCAATAATGAATGAATGAATGAAATGGGGTTTAACGTCCTACTGTTATGCACTTAACCTGAGCTAATTGAAGATGGGCATACGCCGTACAGTGTGCTATGAGTGAAATTTTGCCCGGCAGCGGCGCTACGGCCTACTCTTATATCGAATTCCAACTGCCAAGGGATCTTTTACGTGCACTCCAATGTGTACACAGGACCTCGGTTTTTCGTACCATCCGAACGACTAGGCAGCTGTCCTTGTCAGGCCCTCCTTCTGCATCACTGACAAGGGGAAATCACGTCGGAAAATCGAGATGAATTTTCTCGGCCAATGCAGGGATCGAACACCCGACCTCCAGGCTAGCGAATCAGCGCCTTATCCACTTAGCCACCGTGATCCCAAAAACAGCAATAAATTTTCGTTTCAGTGCTTTGTAACATCATATCTGGAATTTGGTATTAAGACACATTATTTGAATTATATCCCCCCCCCCTTTGTAATGACAGTAATAAGAGTTTAGGACCATCCAACTTTGATAGTTCTGTAAGCTATAGTAAAAATGAATGTGCCAGAAAAAAATTACATTTTGAAAAACAGCAATTAACGTGCATTTCAGTGATGTGTAACATCATATCTGGAATTTTGTATTAAGACACGTATTTGTAACTTGAATACCCCCCTCCTTCGTAATGACAGTAATAGAGTTTAGGGCCATCCAACTTTGATAGTTTTGTAAGCTATAGTAAATATGAAAGTGCCAGAATGATTTCATTTTTGAAAACAGCAATGCACGTATTTTTACCTTGAATACCTCCCGACAACCCGACTTTGATTGTTTTGTAAGCTAAGTAAATATAAATGTGCCAGAAAATTATTTACATATTTGGAAACAGCAATAAACGTGCGTTTCAGTGCTATGTAACATCATATCTGGAATTTGGTATTAAGACATGTATTTGTAACTTGAATACCCCCCCCCCCTTGTAATGACAGTAAAGGAGTTTAGGACCACCCTACTTTGATAGTTTTGTAAGGTAAGTAAATATAAATGTGCCAGCAATTATTTAAATATTAAAAAAGAGCAATGAATGTGCTTTTTACTGATATGTAACAGCATATCTGGAATTATGTATTAAGACCCGTTTGTTGACACTGAATACCCCTACGCACTTCATAATCATAGTGACAGAGTATAGTACCACCCATCTTCGATCATTCTGTAAGGTATGTAAATATGAATGTGCTAGAAATTATTTACATTTTTGAAAGAGCAAGGAACGTGCCTTTCTGTGATATGTAATATCATATCTGGAATTTGGTATTAAGACACGTATTTGTAACTTGAATACGCCCCTCCCCCCCCCCCCCCCTAATGGCGGTAATCAAGTTTTTAGTACGACCCAACTTTGATCGTTTTGTAAGCTAGGTAAATATGATTATGAATGCGCCAGAAAATTATTTACATATTCGCGAGAATCTCGGATAAAATCTATCACACATCTACATCACATCTACATGTACTAATAAGCAGTAGTTTTGATGACTGGGTAAATAAGCCCTTTTTCTCTTTGTCTCAAAATGATTTATATTTTTACTAAAATAATTAAGCTTGGGTGATTTGTAATTGTCAAATAATATCTATAATAAAGAATTTCAAGTATTATAATGAGAAAATTGCCCGTTATCATCTGTTTTAGTGGGATTCACAAAGTAGTGCATAATTTCTAGCAACATCCGAAATCGGTGACCTTTTGACCTCTGGTGACCTACTAAGTAATCTCATTTGCATAAAACCAACTGCAAGAGTGCAAAGTGTATCGTAAACCCAAAGACACATTTTGACGGGTCAACCATTATTATACATCTATTCTACTTGCAGCTATGGTCATTTTAATTTCCCCTACCCCGATTTTGGTGACTTTGTAAATAAGCCCCTTTTCTCTTTTGTATAAAAATGATTTTCTACTAAAATAATTAAGCATGGGTGGTTTGTAATTGTCAAATAATATCTATAATAAAGAATTCCAAGTTTTATAATGAGCAAATTGCATGTTATCATTTGTTTTAATGGGATTCACAAAGTAGTGGCAAATTTCAAGCAACCTCCGAAATCGGTGACCGTTTGCAAAATCTCATTTGCAAAAAAACAACTGCAAAGTATAGAGGGAACCCAAAGACACATTTTGGGGGGTCAACCAGTACTATACACCTATTCTACTTGGAGATTTGCTGATTTTAATTTCCCCTACCACAATTTTTTTTCCGTACGCTTTGTGGTGACAGGAACATATAAACTACCTAGAAAAGTTAGCGAGACCCAATTTTTGGCGTGGTAACATATAGAATATTTAAATATACATAATAATCTTCCAGAAAAACATCACTTTGTAGATTCTAGGGCGGGGTGCAAGGTGAGCCCCTCCAGCCCACGGACTAATAGCATGAGAAAGACTGTTCCAAAGCTCAACAATTGAAGGTAAAAAGGAGTTTTTATAATAATTAGTGTTAGCAGTAACATGTTTCAATTCATTGTTATTGCGAACAGGGTAAAGATTTATTTCAGATATTTTAGGTGGTACTAGTAGGCTTTAAAGATAGGTTGCCAGGCGCCCACAGCAGCTAAATCGTCCGAGCAGTCAACAAGAGTTGTCGTATATCTTACTTTTTGGGGTAATGAAACATTTGTTTGGCTTTGATAAAGTTCTCCTCCATGCTGTTCAAGTTATCTAAATTCATTGAAACTCGATATACTTGTTCGTCTCATGACTTTCAACACTGTGAATAAATTTAAAGTCAATCGGTTATAAACTTTAGCTTCTAGAGCGTCCACAAGATTTTTTGAAGTGATCAAGGGCCATAACTCTGACAGTAATTATCGGAAATTGCTGAAAATCGATAGGCTTCTTCGTCTCATGACTTTGAACACTGTGTATAAATTTAAAGTCAATGAGTTATTAACTTTAGCCTCTAGAGTGTCCACAAGATTTTTTGAAGTGATCAAGGGCCATAATACTGACAGTTATTATCGGAAATCGCGGAAAATCAATAGGCTTTTTCGTCTCATGACCTTAAACACTGTGTATAAATTTAAAGTCATTTCGGATATTAACTTTTGTCTCTAGAGCATCCAATAGAATTTTTGAGGTGATCAAGGGCCATAACTCTAACAGTAATTATAAGAAATTGCTGAAAATCAATAGGATTCTCCGCCTCATACCCTAAAACACTGTGTATAAATTTAAAGTCAATCGGATATTAACTTCGGCCTCTAGAGCGTCCACAACCAATTAGGGACGCCGGACGGACACGTATTTTTACCTTGAATACCCCCTCCCCTCCCCCGTTATCAAGGTAATAGGGTTTAGGACCATCCAACTTTGATCGTTCTGTAAGTTAGAGTAAATATGAATGTGCCAGAAATAATTTACATTTTTGAAAGTGCATTTCAGTGATGTGTAACATCATATCTGGAATTGGGTATTAAGACACATATTTGTAACTTGAATACCCCCCCCCCCTCCCCGTAATCAAGGTAATAGAGTTTAGGACCACCCAACTTTGATCGTTCTGTAAGCTAAGTAAATATAAATGTGTCAGGAAATTATTTACATATTTGAAAACAGCAATAATGAATGAATGAATGAAATGGGGTTTAACGTCCTACTGTTATGCACTTAACCTGAGCTAATTGAAGATGGGCATACGCCGTACAGTGTGCTATGAGTGAAATTTTGCCCGGCAGCGGCGCTACGGCCTACTCTTATATCGAATTCCAACTGCCAAGGGATCTTTTACGTGCACTCCAATGTGTACACAGGATCTCGGTTTTTCGTACCATCCGAACGACTAGGCAGCTGTCCTTGTCAGGCCCTCCTTCTGCATCACTGACAAGGGGAAATCACGTCGGAAAATCCAGATGAATTTTCTCGGCCAATGCAGGGATCGAACACCCGACCTCCAGGCTAGCGAATCAGCGCCTTATCCACTTAGCCACCGTGATCCCGAAAACAGCAATAAACTTTCGTTTCAGTGCTTTGTAACATCATATCTGGAATTTGGTATTAAGACACATTATTTGAATTATATCCCCCCCCCCCTTTGTAATGACAGTAATAAGAGTTTAGGACCATCCAACTTTGATCGTTCTGTATCGTATAGTAAATATGAATGTGCCAGAAAAAAATTACATTTTGAAAAACAGCAATTAACGTGCATTTCAGTGATGTGTAACATCATATCTGGAATTTTGTATTAAGACACGTATTTGTAACTTGAATACCCCCCCCCCCCCTTTGTAATGACAGTAATAGAGTTTAGGGCCATCCAACTTTGATCATACTGTAAGCTATAGTAAATATGAAAGTGCCAGAATGATTTCATTTTTGAAAACAGCAATGCACGTATTTTTACCTTGAATACGTCCAGACAACCCGACTTTGATTGTTTTGTAAGCTAAGTAAATATAAATGTGCCAGAAAATTATTTACATATTTGAAAACGGCAATAAACGTGCGTTTCAGTGCTATGTAACATCATATCTGGAATTTGGTATTAAGACATGTATTTGTAACTTGAATACCCCCCCCCCCCCTTGTAATGACAGTAAAGGAGTTTAGGACCACCCTACTTTGATAGTTTTGTAAGGTAAGTAAATATAAATGTGCCAGAAATTATTTAAAAATTAAAAAAGAGCAATGAATGTGCTTTTTACTGATATGTAACAGCATATCTGGAATTAGGTATTAAGACCCGTTTGTTGACACTGAATACCCCTACGCACTTCATAATCATAGTGATAGAGTATAGTACCACCCTTCTTCGATCATTCTGTAAGGTAAGTAAATATGAATGTGCTAGAAAATTATTTACATTTTTGAAAGAGCAAGGAACGTGCCTTTCTGTGATATGTAATATCATATCTGAAAGTAACTTTATTATATGAAAGTATCCTTCTTTTATCTGTATTAAATGAAGTTTAAAATGTCATAATTACTGAATGATAACTTTACTTTCCCAACCGACATCAGCCTACTAACGATTTTAAGGATATGCGGTCCATTTAAATTAAATTGTATATGGTGAAGATGACAAACAAATAAAAATAAAAATTTAAAACGTTTGTCGGTATGGTTTTGATAGCAGCACCCCCCCCCCCCCCCAATTCATATTCTTTTTTTTTCTTATTGTGTGTGACCTTAAAGGGACATTCGTACGTATTTGATCTAAAAAATAATTTTACTGAACGAAAGCAGAACAGAACACCAAAAAAAAGAAGAAAAAAATAAATAAAAAAAGGATAATATAATATGAAAATAAAACAATTCGACGTTAGCAAATAATCAATGATGTAGTCGTTAAACAAAAAAAACAAAAAAAATATTAATTTTAGTGATCCTCCAGTGGGAATGTCCCTTTAAGAAATCCCAGATTATCATCTAAATTGTACATAATATGTTTTATATAATTACTACTTATGTTAATATTATGACAGCCAGTTGCAAATCTGTTAATGATCCATTTTAAGGAAGCGATTTTATATAAGCTGATAAAGCTTGTTATCGTATCCTATATCTATTATAAAAATTTTGTATATTTAAATGAATAAAATATTGTTTAAATAAAATATCTGGAATTCGGTATTAAGACACGTATTTGTAACTTGAATACGCCCCTCTCCCCCCACCCCCCTAATCGCGGTAATCAAGTTTTTAGTACGACCCAACTTTGATCGTTTTGTAAGCTAGGTAAATATGATTATGAATGCGCCAGAAAATTATTTACATATTCGCGAGAATCTCGGATAAAATATATCATACATCTACATCACATCTACATGTACTAATAAGCAGTAGTTTTGGTGACTGGGTAAATAAGCCCTTTTTCTCTTTGTCTCAAAATGATTTATATTTTTACTAAAATAATTAAGCTTGGGTGATTTGTAATTGTCAAATAATATCTATAATAAAGAATTTCAAGTAATATAATGAGAAAATTGCCCGTTATCATCTGTTTTAGTGGGATTCACAAAGTAGTGCATAATTTCTAGCAACATCCGAAATCGGTGACCTTTTGACCTCTGGTGACCTACTAAGTTATCTCATTTGCATAAAACCAACTGCAAGAGTGCAAAGTGTATCGTAAACCCAAAGAAAGACACATTTTGACGGGTCAACCATTATTATATATCTATTCTACTTGGAGCTATGGTCATTTTAATTTCCCCTACCCCGATTTTGGTGACTTTGTAAATAAGCCCCTTTTCTCTTTTGTATAAAAATGATTTTCTATTAAAATAATTAAGCATGGGTGGTTTGTAATTGTCAAATAATATCTATAATAAAGAATTCCAAGTTTTATAATGAGCAAATTGCATGTTATCATTTGTTTTAATGGGATTCACAAAGTAGTGCCCAATTTCAAGCAACCTCCGAAATCGGTGACCGTTTGACCTTTGGTGACCTACTAAGTAATCTCATTTGCAAAAAAACAACTGCAAAGTATAGAGGAGACCCAAAGACACATTTTGAGGGGTCAACCAGTACTATACACCTATTCTACCTGGAGATTTGCTGATTTTAATTTCCCCTACCACAATTTTTTTCCCGCACGCTTTGTGGTGACAGGAACATATAAACTACCTAGAAAAGTTAGTGAGACCCAATTTTTGGCGTGGTAACATATAGAATATTTAAATATACATAATAATCTTCCAGAAAAACATCACTTTGTAGATTCTAGGGCGGGGTGCAAGGTGAGCCCCTCCAGCCCACGGACTAATAGCATGAGAAAAACTGTTCCAAAGCTCAACAATTGAAGGTAAAAAGGAGTTTTTATAATAATTAGTGTTAGCAGTAACATGTTTCAATTCATAGTTATTGCGAACAGGGTAAAGATTTATTTCATATATTTTAGGTGGTACTAGTAGGCTTTAAAGATAGGTTGCCAGGCGCCCACAGCAGCTAAATCGTCCGAGCAGTCAACAAGAGATGTCGTATATCTTACTTTTTTGGGTAATGAAACATTTATAATACACTAAAATCTGATTAAAAGTAACAACTCATTATGTTATTATCAGAAAATCATTCGAATTTGTTTGGCTTTGATAAAGTTCTCCTCCATGCTGTTCGTCTCATGACTTTCAACACTGTGAATAAATTTAAAGTCAATCGGTTATAAACTTTAGCTTCTAGAGCGTCCACAAGATTTTTTGAAGTGATCAAGGGCCATAACTCTGACAGTAATTATCGGAAATTGCTGAAAATCGATAGGCTTCTTCGTCTCATGACTTTAAACACTGTGTATAAATTTAAAGTCAATCAGTTATTAACTGTAGCCTCTAGAGAGTCCACAAGATTTTTTGAAGTGATCAAGGGCCATATACTGACAGTTATTATCGGAAATCGCGGAAAATCAATAGGCTTTTTCGTCTCATGACCTTAAACACTGTGTATAAATTTAAAGTCATTCGGATATTAACTTTGGTCTCTAGAGCATCCACAAGAATTTTTGAGGTGATCAAGGGCCATAACTCTAACAGTAATTATCAGAAATTGCTGAAAATCAATAGGCTTCTTCGTCTCATGACTTTAAACACTGTGTATAAATCTAAAGTGAATCGGATATTAACTTTGGCCTCTAGCGCGTCCACAAGATTTTTTTAAGTGATCAAGGGCCATAACTCTGACAGTTTTTATCGGAAATCGCTGAAAATCAATAGGCTTCTTAGTCTCATGACTTTAAACACTGTGTATAAATCTAAAGTGAATCGGATATTAACTTTGGCCTCTAGAGCGTCCACAAGATTTTTAAAAGTGATCAAGGGCCATAACTCTGACAGTTATTATCGGAAATTGCTGAAAATCAATAGGCTTCTTCGTCTCATGACCTTAAACACTGTGTATAAATTTAAAGTCAATCGAATATTAACTTTGGCCTCTAGAGCGTCCACAAGCAATTGTGGACGCCGGACCGACGGACGGACGGACCGACGGACGGACGGACGGACGGGGGCGACGGCAATATACGACCACATTTCAATGTGGGCGTATAAAAATGAATGGATTCTTTAACGTAAATAGCAACTCCACCGCCAACGCCTATGATACGATGGCATAATACGGGTGCGTGGTAACCTTTTAGTTTTAACAAATCAGTATTATACGAATTAGGAATCCAAGTTTCTTTAAAAGTTAAAATATCTATTTCTGAAAGTTCAGGCAGGATAAGGTCTAATTTATTTGGGAGACTTCGAACATTAAAGATGGATGATGGAGAGTGGCGGGCCAGGATTGCTTTTCACATCACAACACTTTAGGATAAGTGAACGCAATTTTGATATCTTATAATGTAATGAAGTATAATAAAATAAAGGTTTCAAACAGACAAAATTCGACCTTGTGGTTTCAGAAGTAACTGAATAATAATTAGGTAAGAACTTAGAAGCAGTCTAAGACATAAGTAAATGTATATGGCATATAACTAGTAATCAATAAAATATATAAGTTAGTGGTAGTTGCGTAATAAAACATAGGTTGCCAGGCAACGAAACATACGCCCACAGCAGCTAAGTCGTCCGGGCAGTCAACAAGAGTTGTCGCATATTTTATTTTTTTCGGTACACTAAAATCTGATTAAAAGCAACAACTCATTATGTAATTATCAGAAAATCATTGGAATTTGTTTGGCTTTGATAAAGTTCTCCTCCATGCTGTTCAAGTTAAAAAAAAAAGTCATTGAAACTCAATATACTTGTTCGTCTCATGACCTTTATCACTGTGTATAAATTTAAAGTCAATCGTATATTAACTTTAGCCTCTAGAGCGTCCACCAACTTTTGAAAGTGATCAAGGGCCATAACTCATCAGTAATTATCGGAAATGGTGAAAATCAATCGGCCTCTTCGTCTCATGACCTTAAACACTGTGTATAAATTTAAATTCAATCGGTTATTAACTTTAGCCTCTAGAGCGTCAACAAGATTTTTTAAAGAGATCAAGGGCCATAACTCTGACAGTAATTATCAGAAATTGCTGAAAATCAATAGTCTTCTTCGTCTCATGACCTTAAACACTGTGTATAAATTTGAAGTCAATCGGTTATTAACTTTAGCCTCTAGAGCGTCCACAAGATTTTTTAAGGTGATCAAGGGCCATAACTCTGACAGTTATTATCGGAAATCGCTGAAAATCAATAGGATTCTTCGTCTCATGACCTTAAACACTGTGTATAGATTTAAAGTCAATCGGATATTAACTTTGGCCTCTAGAGCGTCCACAAGCAATTGTGGACGCCGGACGGCCGGACGGACGGACGGACGGGGGCGACGGCAATATACGACCACATTTCAATGTGGGCGTATGATAAAACTAGTTTGGGCTACGGTGATGAACGACAATTCAATAATAATAATAATGAAAGATGATGATAACAATAACAATACTGCTGAAAATAGTAACAATCAAGATAATATGAAGAAAAATAAACTTATATACCGTATTTCCTCGAATACAACCCCGGCCTCGATTACAACCCGGGCCTCGAATAGAACCCGGGGGTAAGGGGGTGTTGAGATAAATACAATCTGGGTCTCGAATAGAGCCCGGGTCTCTAAAATAACCCGGGTCTAACGTAAAAACTGAATACTCCCTGTCAAAATATAAATTAATTGGTGATCCCTGCACAGGAAGTAGAATTGTCCCATGTCACGCACAGAGAGTTAAGCCTTCGTATTTGCAAGACCGACCCTATCTGCTTGTTTTACTTGTCCAAAATGTCACTTCTATAGAAGATTTTGAAGCATTAATTCGGGTCTGAATAAATACAACCCGGCCTCGATTATAACCCGGGCCTCGAATAGAGGAAGGGGTGAAACATTTGATCAAGATCAAACCAAGAATGGGTGAGAACGAGTAAACTTAAACTACTACTGGGGTTTCTATTAATAAAAATATGAAAATCAAAAATCATCTTACAAGATATTGTATCATTAATCATGCTATGTTTTTTAATATAAAGTTATAGAATCATCAATAATATACATAGGTACATGTATAAGCTTATTATGTAAATATTCACAAAATTGGATAATTTTATTTCCTAAAATAGATCTCCCATAATTATAAGATAATAGTCATATTTGTGGATATCTCCAAATGTCAGGTTAAATATTCTTTCAAAATACTTATGAATAAGCCAATCACATCACTGGATAGTATATATGGTAGTGTATATAAGCTTTCCAGTACCTATGATATAAGCTATTTGAATTAATTAATCATTTTAATGAAAGAATTATAAGTTTTATTTTAATTAAGAAATAATTAATCATATCAATAAATGACTATTTAAACTTTATTTTATTTATGAAATATTCAATCCTTTCAATGAAGGACTCAATATATACTAGGATGTATAAATTGTCTTTTAATTATGAATAATCAATCATATTAATGAACTACTCCATATACTAGATTATAATAACTTTCTTTAGTAATGAAATGAACAATCATAGCTATTGATAACTCCATACTAGAATATATATAGAGAATCTCCTACGAGTGTTTTTTGATATCAAAAAATATCAACACAAGTTGATAAAGGTAAAAAAAACGAGGCTCTGCCATGTTTTTTACTTTATCAACGAGTGTTGATATTTTTTGGTATCAAAAAACACGAGTTGGTGATATTTATTTCATAACCTAATCCTTTCTTACATGCACAAATAAATAAATATAATTCTTTGGTATAGATTTCACTTATACTGAACCGAATTACATTACAGCGTAGTGATACATCATTTTGTGACAGCAGTTTAGCTATTGTATAGCCCTGTATACTGACCCAGTTTTTTCCTTCAAGGTCAATTTAATAAAAGCAGTTTCTTTTTTTTAAAGTCACTCTATGCTTAAACTAAATGGTTTCTTTAAAATAAAAGAAAGTAGTTCCTTTTTGATTGACCAATCAAATTTATGTAAAGTGATATCACCACACTGTGTATATATCACATTTAACACACAAGCGATATCTACTGTCAAATGTATTATTGGGTGATAAAATATATAAACTTTCTACTAATTAAAAAAATAGCCAGTCATATCAATGGTTCATAAATTAAAGTGTATTATTTACTTTAATTGGATGCAATCTATCATATCAAGGTTTGGGGGGCGTTTGGAAAAGGTGACCATGAAAAATTTCTAAAATATTTTCTTTTTATTTTGATTAAACAATAATAGTTTATCATATCATCTTGAAAACGTGGGGAAAATATATTCTACAAAAATGTATTCTGTGGTATTTTTCACCACAAGAGTTCTACAATATACTTTACAGTTTTTTCTTTCAAATAATCCTGCTCAGACTATCTGTATGCCTCTGTGGTACCACATTCCACAAGGTTTTCGACTTATAATTTTGAAAAAGAGTTTTGGGTCTGTGGTGTTTTTCACCACAAGAGTTCCACAAGATATTAGACTTAGAAAAAAAATTTGAATAGGTTTTTTGGGTCTGTGGTGTTTTTTACCACAAGAGTTCCACAAGATATTGCACTTAGGAAAAAAATCATTTTTTTTACAAAATTTCTTCTCAGACTATCTGTATGCCTCTGTGGTACCACATTCCAGAAAATTTCCGACTTTTTTTGGGTCTGTGGTGTTTTTCACCACAAGAGTTCCACAAGATATTAGACTTAGAAAAAAAAATTTCTTTTACAAAATTTCTTCTCGGGCTATCTGTATGCTTCTGTGGTACCACATTCCACAAGGTTTTCGACTTAAAATAATTTTGAAAAAGTGTTTTGGGTCTGTGGTGTTTTTCACCACAAGAGTTCCACAAGATATTGGACTTAGGAAAAAAATCAATTTTTTTACAAAATTTCTTCTCAGACTATCTGTATGCCTCTGTGGTACCACATTCTACAAGATTTTGACTTAGAATAATTTTGAAAAAGTTTTCACCACAAGAGTTCCACAAGATATTAGACTTAGAAAAAAATATTTTCTTTTACAAAATTTCTTCTCAGGCTATCTGTATGCTTATGTGGTACCACATTCCACAAGATTTTCGACTTAGAATAATTTGAAAAAGTGTTTTGGGTCTGTGGTGTTTTTTCACCACAAGAGTTCCACAAGATATTAATTAGACTTAGAATTTTTTTTTTTACAAAATTTCTTCTCAGGCTATCTGTATGCCTCTGTGGTACCACTTTCCACAAGGTTTTCGACTTAGAATAATTTTGAAAAAGTGTTTTGGGTCTGTGGTGTTTAGAACTCAAGTTAAAGAGGTGTCACCTGCAGACATTCTTAATTTGTTTGAAATTGATTTTTCAGAACGTAATTTAAGTACATGTAATCAAGGTTTATCAAAAGATGATCAGGATTTTCTTGATCAAATGAATGATTCTATTCCCTTAACTGAATCGCATCATTTTGAAATGTGTTTACCTTTTAAAGGCAGTAGGCCTAGTTTGCCAAATAATCGCAATTATGCGTTTAAGCGATTTAATAACATGTAAGGAAACATTTTTATGTAGATGACGGATTAGCTTCTGTTAAAACTGATAAGGAAGTGATTGATCTTATTAAACAAACTAGAGAAATGTTAGCTATGTGTGGTTTAAGAATACATAAATTTGTCTCTAATTCAAAGTCTGTTTTAGATACTTTTCCTGCAGAAGATTGTGCTGGAATAACCAAATTAAACATATTTGCAGAACAGTTAACCATTCAAAGAGCACTTGGTGTTCAATGGAATAAAGTATCCGATTCGTTTCAATTTAGAATTTGTTTAAATGACCAACCTTTAACAAGGAGGGGGATATTAAGTACTGTTAGTCAAATTTATGATCCATTAGGACTTATATGTCCTGTAGTTTCAGTCGGAAAGAGAATACTATAAGAGTTGTGTCGCATTGGGTTAGATTGGGATCATGACATTCCTGACGAATTAAGAGCATGTTGGGAACAGTGGAGAATACATTTATTAGATTTCCAAAATTTAGAAATACAACACTGTTATAAACATATCCGATTCGTTTCAATTTAGAATTTGTTTAAATGACCAACCTTTAACAAGGAGGGGGATATTAAGTACTGTTAGTCAAATTTATGATCCATTAGGACTTATATGTCCTGTAGTTTCAGTCGGAAAGAGAATACTATAAGAGTTGTGTCGCATTGGGTTAGATTGGGATCATGACATTCCTGACGAATTAAGAGCATGTTGGGAACAGTGGAGAATACATTTATTAGATTTCCAAAATTTAGAAATACAACACTGTTATAAACCCGTTGGATTCGGTAAAATTGTTGTTAGTGAACTACATCATTTTTCAGATGCTAGTACATATGGGTATGGACAGTGTCCACACTTGAGACAGATTGATGATGAACAAAATATATTTTGTTCATTAGTTATGGGTAAATCAAGGGTGACTCCAATTACACCAATGACAGTGCCACGTTTGGAATTAACTGCTGCTGTGGTTTCGGTTAAAGTGGCAGCTCAGATTCAGTAAGAATTAGAAATGGATAATTTAAGGGACGTTTACTGGACAGACAGTACAGTAGTCTTAGGATATCTTAACAATGATGTTAGAAGGTATCAAATGTTTGTTGCAAATCGAGTTCAACAAATTTTAGATTGTTCAGTGTCTAATCAATGGCATCATATTAGTTCAGGAAATAATGTTGCTGACATTGCCTCACGTGGGTGTTGTGCAAAGGAATTATGTGACTCAAATTGGTTTATTGTACCTAAATTTTTGTGGGATAGTAAAATTGCATTTAATACAAATTCAAGTGAAAATTTTCAGTTATCACCTGAAGATCCAGATATTAGAAAGCGTATAGTTTTAGCAACTACTAATAAAATATCACGCTTAAATCATATTTCAGATTGGCATAGGGATGAAAGGAATTATGTGACTCAAATTGGTTTAATGTACCTAAATTTTTGTGGGATAGTAAAATTGCATTTAATACAAATTCAAGTGAAAATTTTCAGTTATCACCTGAAGATCCAGATATTAGAAAGCGTATAGTTTTAGCAACTACTAATAAAATATCACGCTTAAATCATATTTCAGATTGGCATAGGGCTAAAAGAGTAATAGCTAGATGTATATGCATTCAGGATTTATATAGAGTTAATACTAATACTAGTGTAGATCACGAACTAAAGAGTGATACAATTTCTGTAAATAAATTACATAATGCTGAAACTGTAATTCTTAAGTTAGTACAAGCTGAATCATTTTCTGATGAGATTAAAGTATTGAGTAGTAATAATAACTGTAATAAATTAGTTTCTAAGAATTCGCCATTATATCGTTTAGATCCTTTTTTTTTTAATAAGGATGGTTTAATTTGTGTAGGAAGGCGATTGAAGAGAACTTCTTTAAATATTTGTAAATATCCAGTTATATTACCTAAGAAACATTTTATTACTGATTTGATTATTAAGTATTACCATGAACATTGTTTTCACCAAGGTCGTGGTATATCAATACAAAACATTAGATCACATGTATATTGGATTATTGGGTGTACTAAATTAATGTCAAGTTATATTAATAATTGTGTCATGTGTCGTAAATTAAGTGGTCATATACAGGTACAATACATGGCAGATTTACCTTTTTACATTCTGTGCAATTGATTGCTTTGGACCGTGGTTAATTCTGAGAAGAAATTTTGTAAATAAATTGATTTTTTTTCTAAGATTAATATTTTGTGGAACTCTTGTGGTGAAAAACACCACAGACCCAAAACACTTTTTCAAAATTTTGTGGAATGTGGTACCACAGAGGCATACAGGTAGCCTGAGAAGAATTTTTGTCAAAAAAAAAATTCTAAGTCTAATTAATATCTTGTGGAACTCTTGTGGTGAAAAACACCACAGACCCAAAACACTTTTTCAAAATTTTGTGGAATGTGGTACCACAGAAGCATACAGATAGCCTGAGAAGAAATTTTGAAAAAAAAATATTTTGAAAACAGAGGCATACAGATAGTCTGAGAAGAAATTATCTTGTGGAACTCTTGTGGTGAAAAACACCACAGACCCAAAACCCTTTTTTCAAAATTATTCTAAGTCGAAAATCTTGTGGAATGTGGTACCACAAGAGGCATGCAGATAGCCTGAGAAGAAATTTTGTAAAAAAAATATTTGTTTTTCTAAGTCTAATATCTTGTGGAACTCTTGTGGTGAAAAACACCACAGACCCAAAACACTATTGTAAAATTATTCTAAGTCGAAAATCTTGTGGAATGTGGTACCACAGAGACATACAGATAGTCTGAGAAGAAATTTTGTAAAAAAAAAATTTTTTTTTTCGAAGTCTAATATCTTGTGGAACTCTTGTGGTGAAAAACACCACAGACCCAAAATCTTGTAGAATGTGGTACCACAGAGGCAAACAAATTTTTTTTTCTAATATCTTGTGGAACTCTTGTGGTGAAAAACACCACAGACCCAAAACACTTTTTAAAAATTATTCTAGGTCGAAGATCTTGTGGAATGTGGTACCACAGAGGCATACAGATAGTCTGAGAAGAAATTTTGTAAAAACAAATATTTTTTTTTTAAGTCCAATATCTTGTGGAACTCTTGTTGTAAAAAGTTGCACACAAACGCCCCCAAACCTTGCCATAAATGATTCAATCATATCTATGGATAACTAGGATATATAAACTTACTTTTAAATATGAAATAATTATATCATTGAATGACTCCATATTCTAGAATGTGTAGACTTTATTTTAATTTAAAAAATAATCAATCATATTAGTGGATGGCTCCATATACTAGAATGTAAAATGTCTTTTAATTTTGAAATTGTCAATCAGTGGATGACTCCCTATACTAGAAAACTCGTATACTAGAATAAATAGATAAACTTTCCTGTAGCTATATAGAAGTCAACCGTAACAATGAGTGACTCTAAATACTGGAATGTATAAACTTTCTTTTAAGTGTCAACTAATCATCCATATCAATGAGTGACTCTAAATGCTGGAATATATAAACTTTCCTTTAATTACAAACATATGAATGAATCAATCGCATACTTGAATACATGAGCTTTCTTTTAAATATAAAATTATCAATCATATCAATGGATAACTCTGTATTCTTTAATATATGAATTTTCTTTCAGTTGGTGACTTTAAATACTGAAACACATAAACTAACTTTTAATAATGAAATATTCATGCCAAAAAGCCAAGAATATAACATAATACATAAACTTTCTTTTATAAGAAAATAATCAATCATATCAGTGGATGAATCCATACACTATAATGTAAAATTTCTTTTAATTTTGAAATGATCAATCAGAATTATGGATGACTCCATATGCTAGGATATATAAACTTTCATTTAATTATACAATAATCAACCATACCTTTTGATAGTTAGAATATATTAACTTTCTTTATATTTTGAAATGATCAATTATATCTATGGAGAACACCATATACTGGTACAAAGATGTAACATAATACATAAACTTTCTTTTAATTAAGAAAATAATCAATCATATCAGTAGATAAAATGTCTTTTAATTTTGATATGATCAATCATACCAATGGATGACTCCCTATAGATACATTAAATTTCTTTTAATTTTAAAATGATCAATCAGATCTATGGATGATTCCATATGCTAGGATATATAAACTTTCATTTAATTATACAATACTCAATCATACCTTTTGTTAGCTACATATACTAGAATATATAAACTTTCTTTTATTTTTAAAATGATTAATTATATCTATGGAGAACTCCATATACTGGTACAAGAATGTACAAACTTTCTTTAAGTTTTGAAACAGTCAACCATATCAAAGAATGGCTCCACTAATTATACTATAGTATTTAATCTTTCTTTTAATTATGAAAAAAAAATCAATCATGTAAATGGATGAATCTATGTTCTAGAATGTATAACCTGCATTTAATTATGAAACAATCCATTACATCAGTTGATGACTCCACAGTCTATAATATATATACCCTTCATTAATTATGCAATAATCAATCTTATCGTTGAATATCTCACTGTGCTATATATAATCTCACTAGAGTTTACGAGTTGGTTAATCATGGCGTGTTTTATAATAGTATTGTATATGCACTGTTTATAAATGAAGAAATTAAATGAAATAAAACCAAGTACGAACAATCCAAACCATTAGACAAAATTCGAAGTCCTAAAAAACGGTATAGGCAAAATAGTGTAATCTGGCAAAATAGTGTAATCTGCATATGGACTGTTCACCGTGTACAAAATACACGACAGGTGTCCGATAGAGTAAGCTTACCCTGCTGGCATGCCACACCCGCCATAGCTGTATCCAAACTATTAGACGATATCTCGGTAAAATAGAGTCATTGGCCAATGGACTATCAATGACAACCTACACCGGTAGATAAGTTTCATAATATTATTTGTGAGGTCACCAACATATGACTGGCAAAGTCTATATCTTAGGATATAGGTGCTTTCAAGTATTTTTAATAAGGATCTAGCTCTGAATTATGGGATTATATTTAGTAGGAAACTGTTCAAATCTAATACAATTTACTAATAATTAGCCAAGCTTGAAAAAGTTAACAACTTTTTTTTATAAATGTTCAAATTATTATCAATCATAAACACTGTAAATAGGTTTTCTTATTTAGATTGTAATCGATCTGACATACTGACTAGGACAGGAAAGCTCAGAACCGTTATGTGCACGTGCTGTGTTTTCAGCTGCACTATGTAAACAACATGCATGCTGCCGTGTATAATCTTAGTGGAAAATGAAAGTGGGACTATGAGGTTTTGTCACGTTCGGTTATGCTAGCCATAACTATCTATTTTAAAGGGATTCGAATTCATGCTAATAATAATAATAAGATAGTAAGCTGGCACTGCCAGGCAGGATACGCCCACATTTTCGAGAGATGGATAGAGAATAAGCGATACTAAAAGTGATTTTTCCATCAATCAAAGGCCATAATTCATTAAGTTACAATTTGATCAGCGCAAATATCTAGATGAATCAAGATCTTTAGGTTATAAACAAACATGCATTTAAAGTTTCATCAAAATCGAAATTAAAATTGTCACCTCTACAGGGTCCACAACTTTGATATACCATATTTTTACACTATTCGCGTACAAACGGCAGCCATTTTGTCTGGCAATTATGGTCCGAATTTCTCGAAATTCGAACTCAACCTTTAGTAGGGGTAACGGTGTCAAACGTTTTTTTTTTTTTTTTATAAAAATCGGATAATAATGGTGACCTCAAGGGGGACCATAGGGGATTTTTCGGACAATCCGATAAGCGCAAATATAGAAAGGAATCAAGATCTTTGGGTTTTAACCATACATTTCAAGTTTCATCAAAATCGAATCAAAATTGTGACCTCTACAGGGTCCACAACCTTGATATACCACTTTTTAACAGCATTCGCGTACAAACGGCAGCCATTTTTAATGGCAATTTTGGTCCTATTTTCCCGAAATTTGAACTCAACCTTCCTTAGCTTGTAACAGTGTTATGATCAAACGATTTTTTAAATCGGATAATAATTGTGACCTCCAGAGGGACCACAAGCTAACCAAAGGCGATTATGCGTATAATCAGGGGCCATAATTCAGGAAGTTGCGATCCGATATGCGCAAATATCAAAAGGAACCAAGATCCTTGGGTTATAACCATGCATTTCATATTCATCAAAATCGAATTAAAATTGTGACCTCTAAAGGGTCCACAACCTTGAAAGACCATTTTTTAACAGTATTCGCGTACAAACGGCGGCCATTTTGTATGCCAATTTTGGTCCGATTTTCACGAAATTCGAACTCAACCTTCTTTAGGGTGTAACGGTGATATTATCGAACGGTTTTTTAAATCGGATAATAATTGTGACCTCCAGAGGGACCACAAGCTAAAATAGTTGATTTTTCGGACAATCAGGGGCCATAATTCATGAAATTACGTTCCAATAGGCGTAAATATCGAAAGGAACCAAGATCTTTGGGTTATCAACATGCATATCAAGTTTCAAAATCGGTTGAACATTGTGACCTCTATAGGGTCAACAAGCTAAAAACGTGATTTTTTGTACAATCAGGGGCCATGATCCATGAAGTTTTGATCCGATACATGCCAATATCGAAAGCAGCCGAGATCTTTTGGGGATAAACCTATATTTCAAGTTTCGTCAAAATCGGACAAGAATTGTGACCTGTAGAGAGTCCACAAACAAATGTGGACGGACGGACAGGGGCGACGACATAATACGTCCACGTGAAAATGTGGGCTTATAAAAATAATAATAAGCAAACGTACTGATATTCACTTAGGTTAGTACAGTTTTAAAGTTCCATTGACGAGATATTTAAGTAGGAATCTTCACCTGTCTGTCGATCTGTG
This sequence comes from Patella pellucida, assembly GCA_917208275.1. Classification (NCBI taxonomy): domain Eukaryota; kingdom Metazoa; phylum Mollusca; class Gastropoda; family Patellidae; genus Patella; species Patella pellucida. The sequence goes on from OU795038.1 coordinate 45,511,354, forward strand.
GTAACGTCACCTGCTTTGGTAAACCTCATTTTTAACTTTTTATGCCTCGCAGACTGCTTCAAAATCTTCAATGTTTCTCACTAACTTAGTTGACCCATCACGGTGTTTTATGAAGATGATCCCATCACTACACCAGGTTTGTGAAATTTTCTTTTCATTTAATAGTTGACGGGCTTTAAAAGCAAGAGTAGATCTAAATTTTGTCAGGTCATCATTGATAAAAATGTTATTTCTTTTCATTCCATCAGCTATGAGTGACAGATCTTTATCAACAGCATCAGTAGTTTCATAGGACTTTAACAATGTTTCTTCACTTGCGTTACTATTTACATCTGCTTTTGATTTAGGGAGGGGGCGTATATCTTTAAGTCTTTTGGCGTTCTTCATCAAGGCTTGATTCGTATAGTAACCCCTGAACCTCACTATAATAGATCTGGGTTTCGACACAGGATGATATTCTTCAGGGGGGCCTACCCTGTGACTCCTGTTTATGTCATGTTTGGTAATAGGGACATTAATGATTTTTCCTACCTCAATCACCAATTGGTCAGTGTCCTCATGTTGGTTACAACGATTCCCGATATGCGCACCCCTTCTCTCCTACCATACTGTTCCAACTCGTCGCACTTATTATAGATTTCTCTAATTTGGGCGTTCTTCTCTTGAACCACTTTCTCTAAATGATCCACTTTGGCCTGTAGCTTTACAACAGCATCAGCAACCTGGGGGCTTATGATTTTTGCCAGTGTATTAGCGATCTTAAACACTGCTCTCTCATCTTGTAGAAGAACGAGAAATCTATCTATCAATTTGTCTTCCATTTCAGAGTCCAGTTCGTTTTCTGAATCAAGCTCGAAGTCTAAAGTTTTCGTCTATTTGGGGTTAGCAATACTGGAGGCTGAAGTAAGTCTCTTCATCAGTTTTTCAAGTGACATAATAATAACATTTATGATGCATAAACCTCTCGATTCTTAAATTACTATACACAAAAAGTTCAAAAAATGGAAAGAATACAGGAAAGAGCATTACGCTTTATTTATGATGATTTTGAAAGCTCCTACCATTTTTTATTATCTCGATCAAAATTACCTTCACTGGCCCTCAGAAGAATGCGGTTGATTGCACTAGAAGTATTTAAAATCGTTAATAAGCAAGGTCCGACCTATCTACATGATCTCGTAAATATCAAGCAAAACTCTTATTCTTTTAGATATACAAATACGGCTTCTTTACCCCAGGTCAGGACTTCTAAATTCGGACTAAACTCTTTTCGCTTTAGTGCTGCGAAATTATGGAATGATCTACCCAATAATTATAGGAATTTAACAACTTTCAACCAATTTCGTAGTGCAATCAACAGCTGGAACGGGTCAACGTGCCACTGTTGTGCATGTACATGTAACAGCGCTTAAATTTTAAACTGATTCACTATTATTGTTTTAGTGCTCCTTTGTTTGTTCTAGGCCTATATATGTGGGATTTTATAATGTTTTTATTTTATTAATCCCATCTGTTATTAGTAGTATGTGATATGTATGTTATATATGTATATGATGTATGTTATATGTATGTATGTTTATTTAATTTATTGTATAGTCGGTTATAATAGCTCTACAGAGCTAATGTTACCTATTTATCAAACACCGACTGTAAATAAAGTTTTATCTTTATCTTATCTTAGTTATGATGATACCAACACTGATGATAGCGTCCCTAGTTACAGACCCAACACCCGATCAACAAAGCATATATAAGACATTAATCAGCAAATATGTTTTCTTAAAAGCTAGATCCTCTTCATATCTCCAACTTAGTGATCGCCAGGAACATTTTTATGTGTAATATATGCATACTGTTTTGCTGTTTGCCGTAATTATAAACAAGAACTTTTTGATCAGCTGTTAACTGTCAAAATATTTAAAATGGCCGTCTCCGATGAACCGCCGATGTCTACTTTATTTGTCTACTTTAGTCTCACCTAGTCTTGAACGTATGTAGAAATGTGCTGATGTTAACGATTTATAAACGATTTATTATAGCATGTGAGGTATATAAGAAGTTTACTCCTGTGCGTAATTATGACAAAGAGTAGCCTATGTTTACATTTCAAATTTGTCCGGTCGGCCTAGTAGTAGGCCTACGGTACTTAGTAGTGTAGTAACACGGCCGCCCTCGATGGATCTGATGCTATCATTTCATTGTATCTGTGATATTAAGATCTTTTCTTCCGTGAGCTAGTGCCTAGTTAGCTAAAAATGCACCGTATAATTAGGCTATTATTATTACCGTACGGATACGATCTATAGATTTTGTATTGTTATGACTTATCTGAAGAATGTAGCCTATATTGCGCCGAGTGAGGCTTCTGGTCGTGTTTTTAGCTTAGGAGCTCTCTATCATATTGAATTTTGGCAAGAAGCTGCTTAAAGGACTACTATTGATCTATTGAATAACTTGTGAGTATCTGTGATAATTTTGGATGTGTAACTTCAACTTTAATGGAATTTGCAAAGATTTATTGATATATATTTATATATATTTTTCTGCACTGATGTGAGCTATGGTAAATTACAACAGCTTTAATCCGCAATCGTCGTATAACATTAACAATGACAATGGTGTAGGCCTATTCAAAACCAGTGATCCATTACAAGACACTCATTGTTTTAGTAAGAGAGGTGTTAGAGGGGGGAAGAAACTAGTGAGGCGTATCAAAACCATAACAACATATAATAGGATAGGCCTAATATCAAAGAAAACCGACCGAGGTGTTAACTTTCAAAATCTAACAGCTGTTCAACCAAAACCAATAAACATTAGTGTCATCTATTGAAGTTGTTCGGAACTCAAACAAAGCTCCATTTACTCCAGAAAATACACCTAGATATGGAATCAATAAGCTTACCCATAGTGACAATGCTAACAATACTCGATTGAAATGTGTTATACCGATAAATTTGGTAAAAATTGACCGTGTGTCATCCAATCGACCAAGGTTAACTTGAACTGTGGTCTTTGGAACGCTCGGTCCCTAAGAAACAAAGTCGGTGCCCTCACATCTTCAATCATTGAAAATAAAATTGACATCTACATGCTAACAGAAACTTGGACCCAGGATGGTGCAGACCCCACTGTTGGTGATTTTTGCTCTTCCCTCGGTGGTTATAGGCCTAATCTCTACCACCAAGGAAATATTGCAAAGGTGGCGGTGTGGGCCTTTTGACTAAAAATAACCTAAACACTAAACTGAAAAAAAGCAGTTTAATAACTCCTTCCAATACCTAGACGCATCCATATGTTCTGGAAGTCAGTTATTTAACATAATTGTAGTGTATCGCCCACCATATTCTCAAAAAAATACGTGGTCTACAGACGATTTTATATCTGAATTCAGTAGTTTACTAGAAGAACTTATTATTAGACCTGGAAATCTACTGATTGGCGGCGATTTTAATTTTCACTGTGAAACAGCTAAATCCGAAGGGTTAACGTTTACCGATCTTATAACTTCATTCAACCTGGAGCAACATGTCCGAGGATCAACGCATGAAAAGGGTCATATGTTAGACCTCCTAATCACTAGATTGTCTGATGATTTTCTCAACAATGTGTACACTAACAACGATTTACCGTCCGATCATAGCCAGATACTTTTTAATCTCAACAAAGCGCGCCCACCTAACAAGAAAATCTCCATAAAAAGCCGAAAGCTTGTAAATCTGGATCTCAAAGAATTTCAAGAATCTCTTCAGTCTTCTCTGTCCCTATCTCATAGTGATGTGAACACAGTGACCTACAACTTTCATTCCACTGTTCAGCAAGTTTTGGACCGTTTAGTCCCTACGTCAGAAAAAAACCATCGTCGATAAACCAAAAGCCCCCTGGTTTACTTCCGAACTCTCAGAAGGAAGGAAAAGAGTGCGCTGCGCCGAAAGAAAATGGAAGGCTTCTGGTCTCGAAATTGATAAGCAAATTCACAAAGCCCAACGTTTGAAATATTTTACAGAAGTTGAAAGTACAAAATCGTCGTACCACAAATCAAGAATAGAAAAAGCTTCTTCTAAAGAACTCTTCCGGATAGTTGATAATATGATTGGAGTTAAAAACAGAAGCACACCCGTCACACCTACTGCAAGTTCCCAATCGGAGGCAGCCGAGATGCTTTCTAACTTCTTTATCTCCAAAATAGAAAAACTTTGTTCGGGCATGACAACATCATTAGGCGTGGCAGAGGATCGGAAATGTTCTTCGCAGTTTAGCCAGTTTGAACCCGTATCCGAACAGGAAGTTAAGAAGTTAGTCCTTCAGGCACCATCGAAGTCATGTGCCCTCGACTCCATGCCAACCGTTCTGCTGAAACAGTGTGTGGATCAAGTGACTCCATCAATAACTGATTTAATATGTAAATCTTTCGAAGCCGGCATCGTCCCTAAATTATTTAAAACTGCTCTAGTTCGCCCTTTGATGAAGAAACCAAATCTTGATCCGGATATTCTCAAAAATTTTAGACCAGTGTCCAACATTCCTTTCGTTTTTAAAATCCTAGAGAAAGCTGCTTCCATCCAGCTGAATAACTACCTAAGTGAACACTCCTTGTACTCCAAATGTCAGTCCGCATACCGCGCAAACCACAGCACAGAGACAGCATTTCTCCACGTCCACAATGACATAGTTTGCGCATTAGATGAACGCAATCATGTTATCCTGGGCATGCTGGACCCAAGTGCAGCTTTCGACACCCTTAACCACAAATTACTTCTTCAACGCCTACATGTTCGTTTTGGGATATCTGACACAGCATTGGAATGGTTTACATCCTACCTAAGCGGCCGAAGTCAATCTGTGGTAATTAGAAATACTACCTCCTACGAGCAGGCTCTACATCGAGGTGTTCCACAGGGTTTAATCCTAGGTCCTGTGTTATTTACATTATACACATCACCCATTGAAGATATCATAACAAAACACGGTCTTGAGTCAATGATTTATGCTGATGACACGCAGATATACATTTCTTGTACAAAAGGTTCCTTATTAAAAGCGTCTATCGAAAACTGTGTAAGTGAGATTCGTGTGAGATTCTGAATTTTTCAAACGTCAGTTGAAAACACATCTTTTTAAAGAGTCCTATAACACCTAAAACCTGTAACTGCTGTAAAATATCATATCATGTACATATATTGCCAACTCTATCCTCCTGTTTTTATTATAAATTTGAGTGTATTAAATGTATCATATTTCTGTGTGTATATTCAACAGTTTAACATATGCCGTATATTACATGATCATATTTTTAAATACTTCTACACAGTATTGTTATTATATCAGTTTTAATGTAGCATGTGTCTATATGTAAAGCGCGTTGAGACTTCTGTGTAATGCGCTATATAAGAAATAAATTATTATTATTATTATTATTATTATTACTTAATACATACAAAATACACTTATATATTATGTTTAACTCCCATTCAAGAAATGATTGAAAGCTGGTCAGAGAGACTCCCACTTGCCGCCATCTTGTACCATTTGATTCCCTTCAACAAATAGATTGAACCCATACGATCATAAAAATACCACAAAATAGTTTCTAACTTGCACGGTTGCGGAGGAATAGACGATTTTCTACAAGTCACTTTTCAAGGTTTTTGGTCTATAAAAGTAGCAATTGTTATTCGATTTACGTAAACGTTTCACTATGTGATGCCTTATGCCATTCTGGTTACGATAAACTAATTGAATATTTTCACGATCACGGAAGTAATGAAATTTTGTATAAAATGTATAAAATGAATTGATATTGCTGGATTTGGTTGATTCTGCTTCTATTGTATTTGATGTGTGCAATGTTAATGGGAAATCTGTTGATCGGTTCCATTGGTACTGCAAGAGATATGAGTTTAAAAGTAACTTGGCACTGAAAGTGACATAAGTGCAAAGGTAATGTGGTACCAGTGAAACGCGTCATTGCTGCTTCGCAGGTCTAGTTATTAGGGTTTCACACTGCGTAGCTTGTGTGAAACACTATTGTCTTTTGTAATAAGAGTATCATACGTATAGGGGAGGAACAAATCTTGATCTCTATCCATTGCTGGCTTGTGTCTTCGTATTTATCAAATAGAATGTAACTTCTGCATTAGTTACGTAGGTGAGACAAAACGTCCATTAAACAAGCCAACAGTGAGGCTGATGTCCCCGCCGAAATCCCAATATAATAAGACGACACATATTAATTAATCGAACATAAGCTAATATTCAAAATATTAGCTTTAGCTCAAAATATTAATTATTGACTTAGTTAAGACATTCGCCTAATGAGTTATGTTCCAAAGTCTTGACCAATAAAAGTGCTTATCGCTCCAGTCCTTAGCCAAAGCAGAAAATTTGCAACATTAAACTTAGTCAAGATAATGATAAAAATGAATCTATACTCGAGTTCTGAGTTACATTGCTATCACTTCATTACAACTAAAGTTATCGTGCCCCAAAGCATCAACCAATCAGATTTCTTATCGTTCTGCTTACCCTCAGCAGAAAAAGTTGATTAACGAACTTGGTCAATATATCGGTGTTATAAAGCTAAAGCTATACACCTAGTGTCCTCACTCTCACTTAATCAGAACCTAATAAGCATCAACCAATCAAATTGCTTATCTCTGCCTACCCTAAGCAGAAAATGCTCACCTTCGAACCCCATCAAGGTATTCATCTAATAGACACCTATGCCAAGTGTGAACATTCTAACTCAATTAGAACGAGAGTTATTGTGTTCCAAAATCTCGACCAATCAAATTGCTTATCAGCCATCTTACTAAGAGCAGAACAATCATGCTCATTATCAAACTCAGTCAAGGTATTGATGTAATGAAACTACACACCAAGTTTCTTTATTTCACCTAACTAAAATTAAAGTTATCGTGCCCCAAAGCATCAACTAATCAAATTGCTTGCCTCTGCTTAAACTAAGCAAAAAATGCTCATCTTCAAATTCCATCAATACATTGACCCAATAAACACTCACACGAAGTTTGAACATTCTAACTCAATTAGAATGAGAGTTATTCAGCTCCAAAGTCTCGACCAATCAAATTGCTTATCGCTCTGCTTAGCCTGAGCAGAAAATGCTCATTATCGAACTTAGTCAAGGTATTGATGTAATGAAACTATACACCAAGTTTCATCACCCTCACTTAATTAGAACTAAAGTTATCGTGTCCCAAAGCATCAACCAATCAAATTGCTTATCTCTGCTTACCCTAAGCGGAAAATGCTCATCTTCGAACTCCATCAAGGTATGGCCATAATAAACACCTACACTAAGTTTGAACATTCTAGCTCAATTAGAACGAGAGTTATTGTGTCCCAAAAAGTGTGACAGACAGACAGACAGACGGACAGACAGACAGACAGACAGACGGACAGACGGACGGACGGACGGACGGACGGACGGACGGACGGACGGACGGACGGACGAACCCATTTTAATAGTCCCCTGCTTTCTTCGAAAGGCGGGGGACAATAAAAGGATAGATGACCACAAGTTGAAAGCAGCAACCAACAACTCAGCTGTAGCTAAAGACATGATCGCCAACAACTGCCACATAGTCCAATGGTCCAATGTTAAGCCCCTATGCAAGAATATAAGCAACAAGAGGTCGCGCCGATTGCATGAAGCTATTCAAATACGAAGTCACAAGCCAGCGATGAACAGAGATCAAGGATTGTTCCTCCCAAGGGCGTATGATACTATTATTACACCACCACTATAGACTAAGTATAATAATATGTAATTAATCACAGTTAACATTCAACAACATCTAGTAATTAAAGTTTGTAATAACAACCATAATTTCTAACATGAAAATGAATAATTGGCTCCTATTTTTACATTTATATTTTATTTTGTTTTTTCAGGGCCGCTGTTAACCAAACAAAATGCACTTAATTTAAAAGTTCAAATCCTGCTTTTCCAAATCACTATAGCATCTAGTAAAATACCAGATTACCCATCACTATTAATTTCAAACAAAGTATTTTTGATAACATTTTATCAAATTTCACCCTTTTTCATCCTTTGTCACTATCAAAACATAATAAATCATTGTATATACTTACTAACAATTTATCCATTAATCGATTAATCATTTATTTTTCAGGCACATCTGGTTTACTCAATGTTGTTAATTAGCATTAACCTTATAATCCTTTTAAATTAAATTAGATTCCCTGTATGTCAATGATGAATTTGACGCGAGGGTCAAAACATTGCAGGAGAAAAATGAGGAAATGAAATCACAAATAGTCGGATTGAAAGCTAGATCAATGTCAAATAATCTTATATTTACTAATATAAATGAAGAAATTGAGGATAGAAACAGGCGAGAAAATCAGAGAGATCTGGAAAATAAAGTCAGAGGGTTTATGAAAGATGTAATGAAGATCCCCAGAGAGAAGGTTGATAGTTTCTTGATAGAGAAAGTGAACAGATTTGGGGATCCAAAGAAGAAGCTAAGGAAAGTATGTGTACAATTTAACAGAGCCAGAGACAAGGATGAAATGAGGTATAGCACTAAAACATTAAAGGGGTTAGATTTTTTTGTTTATGAACAGTTTCCATCAGAGATTGAAGAAGAAAGAAGAATAATAGTGAAAGTAATGAAAGAAAAAAAAAAGGCTGATACTTATGTAAAAGTGAAACTGTTTTATAATAAATTATTTATAAATGATGAATTATACAAACAATAGGACAAACAGGGGGTGGAAAATTTGGAAATGTGTCCCTTTGTTCCTGGACCTGTCAAAGGGGACTTGTGAAAAAACTCAAGAGCAGTGAATTTTTGAAAGTTTTTGAAAATTGAATATGATACATTGTTATGGGTAAAATTTGATAGATGTTTACTGAATGTTGATTATGATCTATTTATGTTTTGTTTACATCCCTCCAGAAAGGGCAAACTATTATAAACATTATGTTAATGTGAATCTATATGAACAGTTAGAATGTGATATTGTTGAATTTAGTACAAAGGGTAGTGTAGCACTCTTAGGTGATTTTAATAGCAGGATTGGAAACCAATTCGACAGAATTATAAATGATAAATTAGATTAATGTGTTTTAGATAATCTAGAAGAATTTATACAGTATGAAGAAGATGAACAACATACAACCGACAGAGGATCTGAAGACACAACTAAACCTAACTTCTTTGGAAATCGCCTATTAAAGCTCTGCAGAACTCGTGGACTAAGTGTACAAAATGGTAAGACACCTGATAGCGGTAAGATCACATTCCAAAACAAATTAGGAACAAGTGTAATCGACTATCTTATTCATGACCACGAATGTGCCAATATATTTAGTGATTTCGTTATTGGCAACTTTAATGAATTCTCAGACCACGCCCATTTGTTTACATGTATATCATGTGACTTGAGAAAAGTAACTGGGACAAACTGTGACTGTGCACGTGCTCACATGACCAAAACGGCTAGATGGAATGATGACAGTAAACATACAATGCACGATGACCTACTGAATAGCATCGATACAATACGAGAACATTTATGCAGATCTGTAACCAATGGTATTTCTTCTTCAGAATTGGTTGATGAATTTGTGTTCCATATTAATAACATATTTAGAAAGTATAGTGTTAAAGAAAATGTGTTTTATAATAAGTGTGAATCTTGTTCGCCCAAAAGGAAAACACAAAACCACAAACCATGGTTTAACGAAGAATGTCATGAACTTTATAGAATTTATAAAAAATCACTATTTAATTTCAATAATAATAGAAGTCGAGCAAATTGATTATCTTTAAGTAACACAAAAAACGATTATAAGTGTTTAGAGAGACGACTGAAAGGGGACTATTTGAACCATGAGGGTGATATGCTAGAACTACTCTGACGGAAAAGTCCAAAATATTTTTACAAAAAGTAAAACCAAATCCACCGACAAAACTAACCACTGAAAATTTTCAGGAATAGTTTAAAATATTACTTGGTTAAGTCAATGATGTAAATGAACCGTTTGAAGTACCAACTTGTGACATTGAATTGTTACAAAGGGAGATAAGTGAAAAAGAGGTCGATGATGTAATTAAAAGTTCTAAACGGGACAAGAGTAGTGGCGAAGATGAAATAATTAATGAATATTTTAAGGAATTCCGTCCATATTTTGTTCCGTTGCTATGCGACCTATTCAACTATGTTTATACTAGTGGTGATTTCATGGGCTACTGGTAATAATTACAATCTTCAAGAAAGGCGACCCACATGTTATTGGCAACTATCGTAGTATTACCCTGATCAGTCATCTTTTCACATCAGTCCTCAACCATCGGGTTTGCAAGTTGAATGAAGATGTGAAAATCTTATGAGAGTCATTTTTTGGATTTAAATCAGGACTTGGAACTGTTGATGCGATTTTCGTTCTACAAAATGTTATACATAAGAACTTAGACAAAAATAAATGTCTATATGCCGGTTTCCTAGATTACACTTCGGCATTCGATCGTGTCCTTCCATTACGACTCTGGCATAAATTTATAAAGTTGGGTATTACTGGCAAATTTCTCAAAATCCTGAAATCCATGTACTCAGAAGGGTGTACTCCCATTTCGACTACGTCCCATTTCGACTACAGCTTATAACAACAGATTATACGGTCTGGTGGTTTTATAATCCCTACTTATATACCCTCTATATAGATAGAATAGATTCTTCCATACCCCATTTAGACTACAGCGTATAACAGATTATATCAAAACAAACAGGAAAAAAGATTTAAAAATTTATATAACAAAACAAGATATTAATATTTTACAAAGCACTGATTCGATTGTCTATTTTCAAAGCACTGGCTCGATTGTTTAATTTAAAAGCACTGGTTCGATTGTCTAATTCAAAGCACTGGTTCGATTGTCTAATTTCAAAGCACTAGTTCGATTATCTATTGTCTATTGTACAGTTCATTCCAATTTTAAAAGGTGTCCAATGGCATCCAAATATTGCATTGGTGTTTTTCATTATTTATGAGTTTGGTCTTTAGCCTGATCAGTCTGTTATCTATTTCTTTATATACTCGTCTCCTTTTTGGTGGTGCCGCTCCCAATGTCAATTGAGCATATTTGGACCGCTCGCACTTCTCAATATTTCTAATCACATCAATAAATCTGTAGATGTTAGGATGTGACTTGGGCAATTGTGGTATGGTAGCTCTTCGGTGTCTATACATTCCACTAGAAATGGAAGAAAAGGAAGGTAAATCAGGCACGAATTCTTCAGATATTTGAGCAAGTTCTTCAGAGTAAATTAATTGCACAGGTTTCGTTTCTTCTCGTGAATGTTTTCGGAGGCTACTTTTAAATTTGATTTGGTCTTCATTTTCTGGGAGGTGGTTGTGATTTGAAACGTTTCGAACGTATATATCCATTGTGGTACACTTCCCACTGCAGGTTGACTTTACACATTCCAAAGAATACATTCACGGCGCTCGATATTCTTTCTATACACATATCCATCCAGCAAGACTTGCGGCTTACCCCACTGAGAAATTACAAATTCGACTTCACGAAGTCCCGCCATGTAGGCTACACATGAAACAATGTTATTTTTAATAAATAAACTAATATTTCTACTTCAAACATACACAAACTAATTGTTATTAAATAGCAAGCTAAAATATATAATGAATAAGCTATTTTAACAATAATCATTACCTTAATCCGATCACTTAATCAGTGGAACAGTTCATTGTTGATTAGTTAGGGGCTCAGGGTTTTGAGGGTAATAAAATTTGTAGTCGAAATGGGGTGTAGTCGAAATGGGACGTAGTCGAAACGTCCCATTTCGACTACAGCTTATAACAACAGATTATACGGTCTGGTGGTTTTATAATCCCTACTTATATACCCTCTATATAGATAGAATAGATTCTTCCATACCCCATTTAGACTACAGCGTATAACAGATTATATCAAAACAAACAGGAAAAAAGATTTAAAAATTTATATAACAAAACAAGATATTAATATTTTACAAAGCACTGATTCGATTGTCTATTTTCAAAGCACTGGCTCGATTGTTTAATTTAAAAGCACTGGTTCGATTGTCTAATTCAAAGCACTGGTTCGATTGTCTAATTTCAAAGCACTAGTTCGATTATCTATTGTCTATTGTACAGTTCATTCCAATTTTAAAAGGTGTCCAATGGCATCCAAATATTGCATTGGTGTTTTTCATTATTTATGAGTTTGGTCTTTAGCCTGATCAGTCTGTTATCTATTTCTTTATATACTCGTCTCCTTTTTGGTGGTGCCGCTCCCAATGTCAATTGAGCATATTTGGACCGCTCGCACTTCTCAATATTTCTAATCACATCAATAAATCTGTAGATGTTAGGATGTGACTTGGGCAATTGTGGTATGGTAGCTCTTCGGTGTCTATACATTCCACTAGAAATGGAAGAAAAGGAAGGTAAATCAGGCACGAATTCTTCAGATATTTGAGCAAGTTCTTCAGAGTAAATTAATTGCACAGGTTTCGTTTCTTCTCGTGAATGTTTTCGGAGGCTACTTTTAAATTTGATTTGGTCTTCATTTTCTGGGAGGTGGTTGTGATTTGAAACGTTTCGAACGTATATATCCATTGTGGTACACTTCCCACTGCAGGTTGACTTTACACATTCCAAAGAATACATTCACGGCGCTCGATATTCTTTCTATACACATATCCATCCAGCAAGACTTGCGGCTTACCCCACTGAGAAATTACAAATTCGACTTCACGAAGTCCCGCCATGTAGGCTACACATGAAACATTGTTATTTTTAATAAATTAACTAATATTTCTACTTCAAACATACACAAACTAATTGTTATTAAATAGCAAGCTAAAATATATAATGAATAAGCTATTTTAACAATAATCATTACCTTAATCCGATCACTTAATCAGTGGAACAGTTCATTGTTGATTAGTTAGGGGCTCAGGGTTTTGAGGGTAATAAAATTTGTAGTCGAAATGGGGTGTAGTCGAAATGGGACGTAGTCGAAATGGGGGTAAACCCTCAGAAGTTGATATCGAATGTAAAGTTTAAAGGTGAAATATCAGAATATTTTAATTGTCATACGGGTTTAATGCAAGGAGAGTCTTTGTCCCTTAATTCTGTACTCATTTTATGTAAATGATATTGAAAACGAATTACTGGAAAATGGTTGCCAGTCACTAACATTGAATGATATAAACTTGTACTTAATAATGTATGCAGATGATACTGTTCTTTTAGGTGAAACGCCTAAGAACCTACAGAGTATGCTAGATATGGTAGAATTGTATTGTGAGTCAAATCATCTGAAAGTAAATGAGATGAAAACACAAATTGTTGTATTTAGGAAGGGGAGGAATTTTAAAACATATTCATGGAAATTTAAAGATTGTAATATTGAAATTGTAAGAAACTTTAATTACCTAGATGTTAACTTTAATTATAATTGTAAACCAAATCTTACTCAACAAACAATAGCATCTCAGGGTAATAAAGCATGTTTCAGCTTGAACAAACTAAGACAAGAAAACAGTTTCAATATAAAAACAAGCCTTTCATTATTTGATACATATATTGGTTCCATATTACATTATTGGCTGTGAAACATCGGTGTCACAAAATTGGACCTTTGGTTCTTTTGGGGCGGATTGACGGTCATGTACTTATATAGTTGCCATTTACAAAAACACAATATGATTTAAATATCTATATATAACTACAACCTATAACATATAATACAGTTATAACACATATATATATCATTATGTAATTATTCTCTAATATCACTGCCACTGGTTCAAAATACCATGCACTAATCACATTTAAATGTTGATGAGATGACGATGAGTTGGTGATACACGCGCACACAGCAATCACTAATTATATGGCTCTCCGCGGCACATTTCAGACGATGATTAAGATGAAAAGGTTGATTAGTTATTCATGTAGATCGTTTCATTATTTTCAGCACCATGAAATAACTGGAACAGTAACGATCACAACAATATCGATAACACTAACCGTAGCACATTAACATGATCAGAAACAGAATCAGGACATAATCATGTCATAATCAAAATCAGAATCAGGTCACAAGCATTTGTACTAATTATTACTCATAAATCACACATATTACCATTATAAAGACACACAGTCTAAACCAACGACACACAGTCTAACACCCATTTAGTTGAAATATAATTTATAGGAATGATTCATGAATGAATGATGATTAATGGACACGTGTGATACTCCCAAAATCCAGCATTAGAGTGCCTATATAAATTCATATCTACCACCACGTAAACTACAGTTTCACTCACAACCAATCAAAGCACGACAACAAAACAGACAGTCCACATGCATACAATGCAATCATACCTGCAACCAGACATGTGAATTACTCCACCTTTGCATATATTAACTATCATACATCTTACAAATAAACAATAAAATCAAATGTTTATAAATCAAACTTTATTACCACAATTTGGAAACATGTTCACCAGTTGTCATAAACTGTAATAAACAACAATAACATATATACGAAATTTAATAATGTACAAATACTTGTGACCTTGAAATATTCAGCATTACCAGCGTGTATATATATCTATTATCTGGTACATCCTCGACAAACTCCATGTAAATTATCTTTATCTAATAAAGATCTTTTCATACGTGACAACACCCCCCCCCCCAAACTCAAGAAGAAACTTCTATAAAGTTTTCTGAAATAAAATATAATTAATAAACCCTACTTAAATAATCTGCTCCCACATTGTCTTTTCCTTTTATCGCTCGTATCTTGAATCTGAAAGGTTGTAAAGCAGGCGCCCATCTCATAATTCTATTATTACTTACTTTAGCTTTATTAGTATAAACAAGAGGTTCATGATCAGTTTCAACAATAAATTCTGTTCCATATAAATATTCCTGAAATTTATTTATACCCCATATTAATGCCATGCATTCTCGTTCTATAACTGAATACCTTGTTTCCCTAGGAAGTAATTTTTTACTTACATAAGCAATTTGAAATTTATCATCGTCAAACTCTTTTAATAAAACGGCTGCAATTCCTACGTTACTGGCATCAGACCTAAGAATAAGAGTCTTAGAAAAATCAGGTAAACGAAGTACTTAAGTCGACATTAAAGCTGCTTTTAGAACATGAAAAGCATTATTTTGAGACATTCCCCATTCTAATATATTAGGTTTTCCTTTTTAGTCAAATCTGTTAAAGGAACGGCAACTGTAGAAAAATTAGGTATAAATTGTCTATAATATACAACCAGGCCCAAAAATGATCTAAGCTGTTTCTTCGTTTCTGGAGGATTAGCATTTTGAATACTTTCTATATTTTTTAACTTAACCCTACTTTCAACTTCTTTTACGATAACGTAAAGGGATTGGATATGGTTTAAGTCTAACAGGTTTATGTGAAATTAAAGAAATTTTATGTTTCCCTAAATTTGTACATCCAGGTAAATCAGTAAGGATATAGTATTCCTGAAATAAATGGGTTAAATCTTTTTTTACTTTGCTTAATTCTGGATTAATAATGACGTCACTGTGGACTTCCTTCTGGACCAATTGTGGAATCTCTATAATCTCTTTACTTGTTTCCATTTGATCAATTTCTGAATCATCAGAACTATCTTCATTAATTGCACCATCTTCTTTTACAGCTGTACAGACCTTCTGAAAAGTACCCTCTTCCTGTAAACATAAATCTTTATCAGTAGTGGTATCGCGCGGAATAAACTGTACTAACTTTGAATAAGACTTAACAGGATTCCAATTCTTATCTGGATCGAACGGACCACGTACACCTGTAATATTACCTAAAATTAAATCATACACTTGTTTAGTCATACATAAGACTTTTACGATACCAACAAAATAAGGTGTATCAATATTTATTTTAACAACGGGAACTTCTCTTACGGTACCATCAATTAAAACACATCTTTGAATAACACCTGTAAATTGAGATCCATGAACTAAATCTTTTTTAACAACAACGCTATTACAACCGGAGTCACGTAGTACCATTACTTTACAATTGTCTACATAGCCTTCAGATATCGGCATTGCATCAGTCTTAATACTGTCTTTACAACTAGCACTTAATACGGGTAATTCATGTCCACATTTAAGTTCAACGTGACCACTTTCAAAATTACAACATCCACATAACGTTTTAGCACCTGTCTGTAAATCAGAGAAAGCATGATTAGAATTATTTTGAGGTTTTAATTCACTATTGGGTTCTTGTAAACAAGAATTACATTTATAACATGATTGACGTTGCTGGTTAGGTCGAAATGACTGACTTGATCGATTATGTTGTGTACGAAATGACTGAAAAGACTGTCCCTGTGAATTAGGATTAAAAGATTGGTTACGCCTAGCATCAAAACAACGTGGACCCTGAAAATTATATGTATCTCTATTATTATAGCTCGGATTAGAATATTTATTTGGATTAAAAATATTAGAAGCATTAGCTCTTCGTACCTCTGGACAATTCTTCACTTCATGATTATAAGAGTTGCACATATAACACCGTCTACTTGACCGGATTTTAGTTTCCTGTAAAGAATCAGAATTATATTTAAAATACTTGTTAGACCAACAATGTGCTTCCAAATATTGATCAGCTAGTTTAGCTTGTTCTTGTGCGGACTCAGGCGTTCTTTCTTTCAGGAACATGGCTAAGTCAGTATTACAGCTAGACAGAAACTGCTCCCTTAAAAGTAAATCTTTAAGATCTTCATAGGTTTTAGTTGAGGATAAACTTATCCAGCGATCAAGATAACCTTCGATACGTGCCAAATATTGATGTAAAAACTCACCCTGCAGAGGTCTAGAATTTCTGAATTTATATCTAAAACCTTCCTCTGTTAAATTGTATGCTTTTAATAAAGCCAACTTTAAATATATTATTATCGTTAGCTTGATCAGGAGATAGTCTAGAATATACATCAAGAGCTTTACCTCGTAACAATGGAGCAAGATTAACAGCCATTAAATCATCATCTAAAGCTTGAGCATCAGCATACCTCTCAAATCGGTTCAGATAGGCATCCATGTCGTCACGTCCATCATCATATGGCGGCAGCTTCATTATTATTTTCCGCACGGGAACATTTTCGGCGTGAGTACTCTCGTGGTTAGCACTAACTTCGGTGTTTTCGCGTTTTATAGTCTCAAGGTGTATTTCAGTATCACACAATATCTTTCTAGCATTAATCTCTTTAAATTCCTTTCTTTCTCTTCAATTCTCTCAACTCTCAAACTATCTCTTTCAATATTTTCTCTCTGTCTCTCATTCTCAACAAACGTCCGTAAAGCCCCCCCCCCCATCATAACCCAACTCCTTACCAGCCTTAAGTAATTTAGTTAAATCCGTTTCGATATCGCAACTACAAATAAACCAACTGAACTAAAACTAGGCAATGAACTATTCAATTATCAAGTAAAACTCAAATCTATCCAATTACCAAATTATAAGCTAGCAAAACCTTTTAAATAATATAACATACATAAAATACAATATTAATATTACGATCTATAAAACATTACAAGCAATAAAATAAATTAATGAATTATTGGATGCATCCTAAAATTTATTAACGTTAACTAATAAGTACAAAGTTGTCAAATCCTGGCAAGCTCGCCAGATGTAACAAAATTGGACCTTTGGTTCTTTTGGGGCGGATTGACGGTCATGTATAGTTGCCATTAACAAACACACAATATGATTTAAATATCTTTATATAACTACAACCTATAACATATAATACAGTTATAACATTTATATATCATTATGTAATTATTCTCTAATATCACTGCCACTGGTTCAAAATACCATGCATTAATCACATTTAAATGTTGATGAGATGACGATGAGTTGGTGATACACGCGCACACAGCAATCACTAAATATGGCTCTCCGCGGCACATTTCAGACGATGATCAAGATGAAAAGGTTGATGAGTTATTCATGTAGATCGTTTCATTATTTTCAGCACCATGAAATAACTGGAACAGTAACGATCACAACAATATCGATAACACTAACCGTAGCACATTAACATGATCAGAAACAGAATCAGGACACAATCATGTCATAATCCGAATCCGAATCAGAATCAGGTCACAAGCATTTGTACTAATTATTACTCATAAATCACACAGATTACCATTATAAAGACACACAGTCTAAACCAACGACACACAGTCTAACACCCATTTAGTTGAAATATAATTTATAGGAATGATTCATGAATGAATGATGATTAATGGACACGTGTGATTCTCCCAAAATCCAGCATTAGAGTGCCTATATAAATTCATATCTACCACCACGTAAACTACAGTTTCACTCACAACCAATAAAAGCACGACAACAAAACCGGCAGTCCACATGCATTCAATACAATCATACCTGCAACCAGACATGTGAATTACTCCACCTTTGCATATATTAACTATCATACATCTTACAAATAAACAATAAAATCAAATGTTTATAAACCAAACTTTATTACCACAATTTGGTAACATGTTCACCAGTTGTCATAAACTGTAATAAACAACAATAACATATATACGAAATTTAATAATGTACAAATACTTGTGACCTTGAAATATTCAGCATTACCAGCGTGAATATATATCTATCCTCGACAAACTCCATGTAAATTATCTTTATCTAATAAAGATCTTGTCATACGTGACAATCGGGTTACCACCCTGGAGATGATATTGAAAAAGTTCACACAAAATATTGTAAAAGAATACTTTGTGTAAAACAATCTTCAACTATCGCACTCATTTATCCTGAACTAGGGAGATTATCTCTATACTTAATAAGAAAGTATAGGATTATTAAAAGTTCTCCATTCTTGCTATAAGGATATGCTTACATTGTATACGTCCAATAAGATTTATAGCCCTTGGGTAAATTTTGTTAAGAGTTGTTTAGAAACTTATGGCTTTGGTTACGTATGGGAAATACAATTTGTATATGACGATAAGATATTTTTGTGCAATTTTATCAAAGAATTAAAGATGTTTATGTTCAATCTTTGTCAGAATACTTTGACACGTCTTCAAAATGTCTTCTTCATAGAAGTTTGAATGTAGATTTTAAATTACAGTTTTATTTAAAACATCCTACATATTATAAGAATGAAATTTGTAAACTTAGAGTAAGCTCACATTGCTTAAAAATTGAGACAGGGAGATATTATAATATAGAGATAAATGATAGTTTCATTACTCTCACTTAATTAGAACTAAAGTTATCGTGTCATACTGTAATGATTTGGAAATAGAAGATGAATATCATTTTGTCTTAGTCTGTAAATCCCACACAACCTTAAGAGAAAAATATATAGACACATACTATTGGAAAAAAACATCAATGTTTAAATTTATTGAACTGATAAAAATGAAAATTCCATATTATTAAATAATGTAGGAAAATTTGTACATTTTGCACTGAAGTCTCGCTTATAGAGATACCCTACATAATTGTACATCTCCGCCATCACTTCTTTATTGTGAACTATTGTTTTGTAAAATCTATATGCTATGTATTCGGTAATAAACAATTACAATTACAATTACAACAATTACAATTTAAGGGGTTCTCTTGTTAGCATCAATTAAGTATTGTTGTGTACATGTATATATTGCCTTGTATATTTTCAAATTTTATCATTGCTTGATAATGACTAGAGAAGCCTCAGTTATAAGCAGTAATTGTATTCTATAGAATTGTGAACTGTATACTCCAGTTCAATAACTAAATGCCATTGAAACAATTTATCCTTGTAAAGCCTGTTTTTATTTCTGCATTTGGTAATATAAACATTTTTCGATTGAAGTAATACCTTTTGTTTTGTTTTGTGTTATCTGCAATAGGTCAGATTAATGGATAATCCTTTAATTAACACTAGGGATAAGGGTTATAGTCTGGTTAATTGGCTAAGGAGATTAAGCATTAAATAACTTAATTAGCTCTAGGGGACAATGAGTTAGAGTAAGCAGAGATACGCAATTTGATTGGTTGATGCTTTGGGACACGACAACTTTAGTTCTAATTAAGTGAGAGTAATGAAACTTGGTGTATAGGTTCATTACATCAATACCTTGACTAAGTTCAAATCAAATCAAATCAAATCTTTATTAACCTTGAACCACTGGTTCATCGGTAAACATAGAAACATAATACAATTATATACAATATATACAGTAAACAATATATACAATGAATAGAGAGCAAACAAACGAATTTAACAATAAGTATTACTATATACAGTATGTTTTACTACAATCTATTAAGTGTATTATCCCTTAACTTATTTGCGAAGTATAGATATTTGCCAAGTGTTAAAAGTTCTGAAAAATTTTGGTTTTGTAGAAGTTTTATTAATTTTTCCATATTTGGTCTAGTGTAGTAATATTTATTTATAAATTCTGACCTAAGTTCAGTAAATAATGGACATACAAGTACAAAGTGATATTCGTCTTCAATTTCTTCAGTTTCACAGATGGTACAAATTCTGTTTTCTCTCGGTATTGACTCATATCTTCCAGTTTCGATCCTTAATTTATGAGTAGATAATCTTAACCGTGTTATCTCCCTTTTAAACCTTTGCTCAATACATAATGTCAAAAACGACTGGACATCAAAGTGGTTAAAAATATTTCTATAGATAAAACATTTAGAAGATTCATTACAATTTTCCACACATTTCTGTCTAAAGATATCACATAGTCGTTGTTTGATAATGACAATATCTGAATTAATAAACATTACCGTTTGTAAATTTCTCTCCCATATATAACCCAAACCAATACTATACAATTCGGCTTTTACATTAATAATCCATTTATCATTGTTAGTTAACATATCTCTAAAACAAGCTTTAAGAACAATGTTGTCAGTATTAATTAAGCGAGACCGGTATTTGAATATTCTCAATTTTCTACGAATAGTTAAAGGGTATCGCCCAGTTTCAAAATAGACCATAGATGTGTTCGTGTTTTGTCTGACTTCAAGGATTCTTTTCAAAAAATAAAGGTGCAATAATTCGATATCATGGGCACTATGGAAACCCCAGACTTCGGAGGCATAGTTAAAGATACAAGAGACAAAGGTATCAAATATAGACAGTTTAGTGACCAAATTAAAATTATTATCTTTACAGGTTTTCGTGACAGAAAATAAGGCCTTTCTTCCCTGATCTGCTAAGGTTTTTTGAGTTAATAAAATTTACCATTAAAATTTAAATTCATACCTTAGTAAGTAAAATTGTTCACAATTTCAATATTGACCCCATTAAAACTCCAATTTTCAAATGCTTTTAATTTGCCGCCATTTCTAAAAATTATAATCTTGGTTTTATCTGTGTTGACAATAAGACCCCATTTATTTGCATATTTGTATGAAGAGTTAAGCATATCCTGTAGTCCCTCTGGGGAGTCCGAAAACAGTACTTTGTCATCGGCGTACATCAGAAGGAATATCTTTAGCATATCCATATCTATTGGTTTACAATTATCGGATATAAAGTGCCTCTCACAATCTATGATGTACAACGAGAATAACAAGGGAGACAACACCTCACCTTGAAAAAGGCCAGTCTTACATTCAAAATAATCGGAAAATTCACCATTAAATTTTACATTACATATAACCTTATCATACAATGACCTAATTATAGTTAGTAATTTACCCCTGATCCCTTCTTGGATGAGCTTGTACCATAGATTTGTTAAAATCACCAAATCGCACGCTTTACGATAATCGACAAAACAGACATATAGCCTACGTTTGGACTTCAATAAACGATTAATAAAAGTTTGCAAAATGAAAATGGCATCAACAGTTGATAAGTTTTTACGAAACCCAAATTGGTAGTCAGAGATCTTCTTTTCGCATTTATCTAACTTAAGGAGGCGAGTATTTAGAATGAATGTGAACAATTTCCCTATACATGAGACTATTGTTATTCCGCAGTAATTGTCCGTGTTACAAGGATCTCCTTTCTTAAAAAGTGGAACAATATTGCCTTTGGCCCACTCTGTTGGAAAGAGCCCCGACTCCAGAACATTATTAAATAATATTACCAAAACTCATTTGGAATATTGTCCGAGGCGGATGCTTTGTTCTTCTTTAAATGAGAGATACTTGACAAAATTTCATCTTGTGTAATTGGCCTGTCGAGGCAGTCATGAAAACTACAAGCTTTTTCATCATAATTTTTTACAAACTGTATGACGTCATCGCTTGACTGTTTGATTTGATTTGATAAGCAGTTTGATTGGTCGAAACTTTGGAACACAATAACTCTGCTTCTAATTAAGGTAGAATTTCCAAACTTGGTATAGACATTCATTAGGTGAATGTCTTGATGGAGTTCGATGATGAACATTGTCTGCTTAATTACGGTAAGCAGAAATAAGCAAACTGCTTGGTAGATGCTTTGGGCACGATAACTTTAGTCCTAATTAAAGTGAGAGTGAGGAAACTTGGTGTATAGCTTTATTACATAAATACCTACTCTACATTTAAGTTTGATTATGAACATTGTCTGTTTACGCTAAGCAGAGATCAGCAATCTGATTGGTTGATGCTTTGGGGCACGATAACTTTAGTTCAAATGAAACACAGAAAATAGATTCTATCATTACATTGACTATGTTTAATGGTGCAAATTTTCTTCTTTTCTAAGGAGCGATAAGCTGTTTAAACTAAATGTTCATTAGGTGGATGTCTTCAATAATTAAGCAAAGCTAATCAATTTCATTTGACGATGCTTTGGGTCATAGAGTGAGAGAGAAATGGGGTTTAACGTCCACTCAACACAAATAGGTCATTTCGGGACTAAGCTTTGGGTTAAGATAATTTTGATTCTATCTGAAAGAGAGTGATGCAACTTGGTGTATAGTTTGATTGCTTGATGCTTTTGAAAAAAATAAACGTGCAATTAATTAATATGTTTCATCTATTTATCATGGGATTTCGGCGGGGGCATCAGCCCCACTATTGGCTTGTTTTAAATCGGATAATAATTGTGACCTCTAGGGGGACCACAAGATAAAAACACGTTTTTTCGTATAATCAGGCCCGTACCTAGCCCAAAAATGTTAGAGGGGCAAGGGCTGCTGGGGGCGCCGATGTACCTACAGTTGACAGTCCACGGAGAAGGGGTAGATCCCCCCCCCCAAGGCCCCCGAAAGGTTCAGAAAATATGGTTTGCACCTGAACTGTGAAAATCTCGGAATTTTCAATTTTAAATATTGGCGTATTATGATATTTTGATATGAACATTATAAAAATTTGAAGGAAGGAATACGACTTCAGCGTACCTATAATAATTTATGAGAAATCCGGTTAGAGTGCGAATTGTTTGAATTTTAAAGAATCATTATCACTCCTGGCACGGGCTTTAATCAATCTCATCACCAACGGGAATTTAACCAGAAAATTTCCTACAATTTCCAGTTGGCTTTCTTATGGTAGATTTCTTCGGGCGTCGGTATGCGGTCGGTTTCTTGGTTGCCGTGTAATAAAGCCAGACCGTTTTGCCACACTGCCCGGCTTCTTTTTCGGGGGCCTGTCTGCACTGGGATCCGATACACCATAACTGATTCCACTTCGATTAAGATTGATGGAAATAAAATTACTCCTAGTAACTCTGTTCGCAATATTGGAGCTTATTTTGATAGTAAAATGACCAATATTTGTAATATCCTGCTACTTTCATATCCGTAATATTGGCAAAATTCGTAAATTTCTTTCCGCGGATTCAACTAAAACGCTTGTTCATGCTTTTATTACTTCAAGACTTGATACTTTTAACTCACTTTTATCCGGCTTACCCAATAAATTAATATACAAATTGCAAAAAGTTCAAAACACCGCTGCACGACTTATTACTCTTACGAAAAGACATGATCATATTACTCCCATACTTGAACAACTTCACTGGCTTCCCATTCCATATCGTATTCAATTTAAGATTCTTTTAACTGCTTATAAATGTTTTCATGGCTTAGCCCCATCTTATTTATGTCATCTAATTGAAAAACAAACAAATGCACGCAGTCTGCGTAGTTCAAATGACATTTATCGTCTCAAACCAAGATCTGCTAGAATGGTTACATATGGTGAAAGATCGTTTTCATTTCTAGCCCCAAACCTGTTGAATGATATAAAACCATCTGGTTCTGATACTGATATTCGTTCCAGCCCTTCAGTACAATCTTTTAAATGTGTTCTTAAAACTTACTTATTTAAAAAGGCTTTTAATTAGATATATATTATTTTATTATATTGCATCTTTTTGTAGTCTTTTAGTTGTTTTATATAATTTCTGTTTTACTGGTATATGATTGTAAAGCGCTTCTCAACACCGTTGGTGGAATTAGCGCTATATAAATGTTTTAATAATAATAATAATAATAATAATAATAATAATACACGGTTTAGTATCGCTACTTTACACTTCACAGCAGATTCTTGGCAGAAAAATAAACACGAATTCTAAAAATTCGCTAAAATATCGCCGGGAACAGGTATATTGGGTTCTAGTCTAAAAAAAAATATATAAGTCTTATAATATCTGAAATACTAATACGAAAGGGATGCTTCAAATAAGACAAAATGGGCGCACTGAATTTATACTTGAAACAAGGCGCCCATGTTTGCGGCAGTATCCGACACCTTTGAAAAAGATTGAGCGCAACACTGCCAGATCTATTGTCTAAAGCGCTATAAACGGCAACAAATACGGTTTGTAGCTTGAACAAGTTCAATATCTAGAATAATTTTTGTGATGAATTCATTATTTTTTTATTGCGAGAGGACGTTGTAGTCCAAAGCTGAGTAATACGAAACGACCTCAAGTTCATAAACACAAGATAAAATGAATTGTCTGACCATGATCATTCGGGGGCGTGCTGTATAACGGGCGCATATAACATAAGTCCTTCAAGGGGCGCCCGATCATGCTGTATTGGGCGGGCGCCCCATTGACCAAGTTTTGAGGGCCCAACCAATCTTGCTCCACATTATTTATTATGTGCGGACCGACAAACATACATTGTTATTATAATGCGCCCCACCAATCATGTCATTATTGGGGCCCCTCCGGGATAAGCCACACCACAGATCACACAGTTTTGGACGCCCAGTTTGTGATTCATTATGAGGCGCCTCACCATATGGGGGTTGGGGCGCCTCATAAACGACATGAATAGAAGTGACATTGGTTAGGCGTCCCATACTGATAGAGCATCCGTACTGATATGGACACGTTAGTAGTTGGCTTCGTATTGCGTCAAATGGAAAGGGCACCATTGGCGCCCATTAGGGGAGCAGAGTTTTCTCACAATGGATAAAGTCATTATGCATTATGTGCGTCCAACAATAACATATTGTCATTATAAGGCGCCCCACAAATCATGTCATTATGGAATTTCCCCTGGGATAAGGTGCTTAGCAGATCACGCCGTTTTTGACACCCCTCCAAGTTGTGGTGTTCATTGTGTGACTCATTATGGGGCGCGCCAACCCCCATTTGATGGGCGCCTAACATTTATAACGATATGATTAGTGAGGCTCCCATAAAACCAAGTGACATTGGTTGGGCGCCCTGCAAACCTCGTCGTGTGTGCCCCAACCAATGTCACTCGGCTTTATGGGGCTGGCCTGGTATTGTGTTCACTTGAAAGGGCGCCGGACCTTTCAAAATACATCGAAATTGGATGAAAATTGTTACCTCTAGTGTGTCTGTTACATATGACAAGATCGTTATTAGATAAAGATATTTTACAATATAGTTTGCCACAGATTTACCAAATAATAGATATATATTCACGCTAGTATTCAAGGTCACAAGTATTTGTACATTAATAATTCGGGTATATATGCTATTGTTGTTTATTAGTTTATGACAACTGGTTATGGTAATAAAGTTTGATTTATAATCATTTGATTTTTTTGTTTATTTGTAAGATATATGATAGATAAAATATGCCAAGGTGAAATAATTCACATGTCTGGTTGTAGGTATGATTGTATTGAATGCATGTGGACTGCCTGTTTGGTTGTGAGTGAGGGATTTGGTGCAACGGTTAGAGAGTAGGATTTGTGACCAAACCGTTGCAGGTTCGAGACCCGAATTGTTCGCCGAGTTCTTGTGTCCTTGAATAAGACACTTTATCCCTGCATCCCAGTCTACCCAGCTGTAAATGGGTACCGGTAGGATGGAGTATGTATTACACAAAAAAACTGTTGCGCTCCTTGAATCTTCAAGTTGTAGCTGCATATGTTGGACCTCTTTCTAAGAGTTGTACAGGGAGGTAATCAAGCTTACCTGTATCCTAGAGACAGGGTTAGTAAATTGTCGCGCTATGAGCACACTTTGTGGATTTGGCGCTATATAAATGGACATATTATTATTATTATAAACTGTATTTTACGTGGTGGGAGATATGAATTTATATACTCACTCTAATAATGGATTTTGGGAGAATCACATGTAACCATTGATCATATCATTCATATATCATTCGAATATATATTTCAACTACATGGGTGTTAGACTGTGTGTCTCGTTGGTTTAGACTGTGTGTCGTATAATGGTAATCTATGTGATTATGAGTAAGAATTAGTACATATGCTTGTAAGTATTGTTTTATTTTTGTAATGTTGATAATCGTGGAAATTTGTGTTGTTTTATATGTGACCTGATTCAGATTTTCGGTTTCCGATAGTGCTAATTTGCTACAAATAGCGTTACCGATATTGTTACTATGATCGTTCCTATATTCCAGTTATGTTTTGTGATTAAAAGATATATATGAATAAATCATTGACCTTTTCATCTTAATCATAGTCTTAAATGTGCCTCGGTGAGCCACATAGTTGGTGACTGCTGTGTACGCGTGTACCACCAACTCATCGTCATCTCATCAACCTATCAATGTGATTAGTGGTATTTTGAATCAGTGATATAGATTACGCGAACTCATTAGAGAATAATTACATAAATATATATATATATATATACTTGTATTGATATATTGTAGTTATACCGTATAAAGATATTTAAATTATACTGTGTTTTTTCGTTAATGTGAACTATAAGTACACGACTGTCAATCCGCCCAAAAAAGGTCCAATTTTGTGACCGTGTCCACAAGCTAAAAACATGATTTTTCGTACAAATCAAGGGCCATAATTCATGAAGTTATGGTCTGATACATGCCGATATCTTTGGGAGATAGACCTATATTTCAGGTTGCGGCCAAATCGGATACAAATTGTGACCTGTAGAGTGTCACAAACAAATTGTGGACAGACAGACGACAATATAAGTCCACAAAAATGGGGGCGTATAAAAACAATAGTCTTTCAGACGAAAGTCTGAACCCCTAATAATAATAATTTAAGAAAAAACAATAGTCTTTCAGACTCTTTAAGTTTTTCCAAATTTGAGATCTAATAAGACCGAAAACAAATTTATTATCAATTTCCCATTCACAAAAATAAAGCGTGTGAATTCTTTTCCATTTATTTTGAAGCAATAAATTTTTGGCATAATACATAACATGTCCTTGAAATAATTAAGTTAATCAATAATTCAATCAATGAATGAATTTAGGTCTATAAAAGTTGAGTGTGCCTGCACACACACTTGAAAATGTGCCTGCAGGTTCATACTCAAAAGGAGAGTATTCAATTGCCAGGTATATAGTATGATTGGTGGGAGGGACTTACGAAAGCTTTTTGGGTTGGACTAAGCAGAAGAAAAGATAGTAAGCTGGCACTGCCAGGCAGGATCCGCCCATATTTTCGAGAGATGGATAGAGAACAAGCAATACCGAAAGTGATTTTCCCTGCAATCAAAGGCCATAATTCAAAAGTTACAATTTGATATGCGCAAATATCGAAAAGAATCGAGATTTTTAGGTTATAAACATGCATTTCAAGTTTCATCAAAATTGAATTAAAATTGTGACCTTTACAGGGTCCACAACTTTGATGTACCATACTTTGACACTATTCGCGTACCAACGGCGACAATTTTGTCAGGCAATTATGGTCTGATTATCTCGAAATTCAAACTCAACCTTCCGTAGGATGTAACGGTGATAGAGTCAAACGTTTTTTTTTTAAAAATCGGATAATAATTGTGACCTCCATAGGGGATTTATCGGACAAAGAGGGGCCATAATTCAGGAATTTACGATCCGATATGCGCAAAAAACGAAAGGAACCAAGATCTTTGGATTATAACCATGCATTTATCAAAATCGAATTAAAAATGTGACCTATACAGGATCCACAATCACAATACACCATCATTTATCAAAATCGAATTAAAAATGTGACCTATACAGGATCCACAATCACAATACACCATTTTTTAAATATTCGCGTATAAACGGCATCCATTTTGTATGGCAAATTTGATCAGATTTCCCGAAATTTGAACCCAACCTTGTAACGGTGATATAATCAAACAATTTTTTAAATCGGATAATAATTGTGACCTCCAGAGGGACCACAAGCTAAAGACAAGGCGATTTTGCGTATAATCCGGGGCCATCATTCAGGAAATTACGATCCGATATGCGCAAATATCATAAGGAACCAAGATCTGTGGGTTATAACCATGCACTTGAGGTTTCATCAAAATCAAATTAAAATTAGGACCTCTACAGAGTCCACAACCTTGATATACCATTTTTTAACAGTATTCGCATATAAACGGCAGCAATTTTGGTCCGATTTTTCCAAAGATTTTTTAAATCGGATAATAATTGTGACCCCCAGAGGGACCACAAGCTAAACAAATGCGATTTTGCATATAATCAGGGGCCATAATTCAGGAAGTTACGATCCGATATACGCAAATATCGAAAGGAACCAAGATTTGGGTTATAACCACGCATTTTAAGTTTCATCAAAGTCAAATTACAATTGGGACCTCTACATTGTCCACAGCCTTGATATACCATTTTTTTAAAACAGAAATTACGTTCCGATAGGAGCAAATATCGAAAAGAAGCAAGATCTTTGCGTTATAAACATGCATGTCAAGTTTCATCAAAATCGGTTTAAAATTGTGACCTAAAATCGTGATTTTTCTTACAATCAGGGGCCATAATCCATGAAGTTTTGATCCGATACATGCCAATATCGAAAGCAGCCGAGATCTTGTGGGGAAAAACCTATATTTAAAGTTTCGTCAAAATCTGGTAAGAATTATGACCTGTAGAGAGTCCACAAAAAATTGTGGACGGACGGATGGACAGGGGCGACGACATAATACGTCCACATGAAAAATGTGGGTGTATAAAAACTATAAAAAAATTTTAATAATAAAGATTATGTTTGATGTGCATATTGTTGTTGTTTGGGGTTGATATAAACATAGAATAGATGCCTACCGGCTTCAAACAAGTTCATTAAATCCCTTTGCGCAGGCAGGTTGTCCTTCCTTGAACTTAACTTCCGGTATAATTCGGATACTAACATTCATGCACCGTAATAAAAATAAATAAACCAAATACGAACAATCCAAACCATCAGACAAAATTCGAAGTCCTAAAAAACGGTATAGGCAAAATAGTGTAATATAGCAAAATAGTGTAATCAGCATATATGGACTGTTCACCGTGTACAAAATACACGACAAACAGTGGTAACAGGTGTCCGGAAGAGTAAGCTTACCCTGCTGGCATGCCACACCCGCCATAGCTGCATCCAATCTATTAAGCGAAATCTCGGTAAAATAGCGTGATTGGCCAATGAACTATATAGGTATGCAAAATACACGTGATGAACAGTGTTAACAACGTAGTAGACCTATATTATCAGGGATATGATTTACATTGTACGTGACAGTAATGACCTCCAGAGGGACCATAGTGGATTTTTCGGACAATGAGGGGCAATAATTCAGGAAGTTATGATCCGATATGTGCAAATAACGATAGGAAACGAGATCTTTGGGTTATAACTATGCATTTCAAGATTCATCAAAATAAAATTAAAATTGTGACCTTTTCAATGTCCACAACCTTGATATACCATTTTTTAACAGTATTCGCGTATAAACGGCAGCCATTTTGTATGGCAAATTTGGTCCTCCGATTTTCCCCGAAATTTGAACTCAACCTTCCTTACGGTGTAACGGTAATATAATCAAACGATTTTTTTTAAATCGGATAATAATTGTGACCTCCAGAGGGACCACAAACTAAACAAAGGCAATTTTTCGGACAATCAGGGGCCATGATTCAGGAAGTTACAATCCGATAAGCGCAAATATAGAAAGGAATCAAGATCTTTGGGTTATAACCATGCATTTCAAGTTTCATCAAAATCGAATTAAAATTGTGACCTCTAAAGGGTCCACAAACTTGAAAGACCATTTTTTAACAGTATTCGCGTACAAACGGCGGCCATTTTGTATGGCAATTTAGGTCCGATTTTACCGAAATTCGAACTCAACCTCCCTTAGGGTGTAACGGTGATATAATCAAACGTTTTTTTGGTTCGATTTTCCCGGTATTTGAACTCAACCTTCCTTAGGGTGAATCGGTGAAATAATCAAAACCATGCATTTCAGCAAAATCGAATTAAAATTGTGACCTCTACAGGGTACACAAACTTGATATACCATTTTTTAACAGTATTCGCGTACAAATGGCGGCAATTTAGCATGGCAATTTTGGTCCGATTTCCCCGAGCTCAACCTTCCTTAGGGTGTAACGGTGATATAATCAAACGTTTTTTGAAATAAGATAATAATTGTGACCTCCAGAGGGACCACAAGCTAAACAAAGGCGATTTTGCGTATTATCAGGGACCATAATTCAGGAAGTCACGTTTCGATATGCGCAAATATAGAAAGGAACCAAGATCTTTGGGTTATAACCATGCATTTCAAGTTACATCAAAATCGAATAAAAATTGTGACCTCTACAGGGTTCACAACCTTGATATATCATTTTAAACACTATTCGCGTACAAACGGCGGCTATTTTGTATGGCAATTTTGGTCCGATTTTTCCGACATTCAATCTCAACCTTCCTTAGGGTGTAACGGTGATATAATCAAACGGTTTTTCAAGTCCGATAATAATACGTCCACATGAAAACTGTTTGGTAAAAAGCAGGGTACAGATACAGATAAAAAAGAGATAGGAAATCACAACACATTAAAATAAACTATTTAATTTGGTAAAACAAATAAATGGCAGTGTACAGATAATATATAAAACATTGAAGTAATTGATAAATATATAATTTACATAAGGCTTTTTGGAACAATTCTGTTTTTAGTTTGTTTTTTAAGATGTTGAAACTTGAACTGGCTCTAGTTTTAAAGGATATCTTGTTTCCAAAGAATCGGTGCTGCTAACGAAAAGGGGCGTTGAGCGAAGAGTGTTTAACTTTTTTTTAAAATCCAATAAAATTTGTGACCTCTAAAGGATCCACAAGCTAAAGACATAAGTTTTCGTACATTCAGGGACCATAATCCAGGAAGTTACTGTCTGATATGCCAGAATATTAAAGTAAATAATTTCTGTGCATGTGGTTAATAAACATACATTTCAAGTTTTATCAAAATTGGATAAAAATTGTGACCTCTAGAGTGTACACAACAACCTTATTTTTGCCTATGTGGGCAAATTTGCGTGTATACAAAATGTCGCTGTATGAACAAGGCTATAGAGAGATATAGAGAGCCATGTATATTTTACTAAAAAAATAACATAATTAACTTGCAACACTTACATCTATTACTTCAGCTCCTGTCGTTGACTGACTTTCCAAAATAGTCACTTTGAATGGACATGTGTCATCATTCTTAGGCAGACGATTTCTATCAAAATTCATTGTCACACAGACCGGATATGCATCCATTCCAATATAATCGAAGATGAGATCACATTGTCTAGGTGGTGTATGGGTCTTGTTTATATGTCGATTATGTACATAGATTATACTGCCTTCTAGAAGTTGTGTATTGCCACATCCAGAATTAAGGTTAAATCTGCCTATTCCAGGACTTTTTTTGGATCTCAAATGTTATATTAATTATTAATTAGACATTTATTCACAGACAAACCCCTAATCAACTCCCCAGAGCATCGAGTGGTTACATATTTCAATGGATTGAAACATTATCGGCATTTAATAATTTAATTTAAAGATATGTTATGTGCCAGTTAACGAAACAAACGCCCACAACAGCTAAATCGTCTGGGCAGTCAACAAGTGTTGTTGCATATTTTTTCTGTTGTCAGTAATGAAAACATTTACACTAAAATCTGATTAAGAGTAATGGAGCTGTCGCACATTGACGTATAGCATCAGCGTATGCCGACGTATGAGAAATTTAGCATACACGCTGATGTTCGTTGAATACGTAATACGAGAACGCTGAAATACGACGGTATAAGTTGTTATTTCGCCGAACGCGGCACCAAATTTTTGTTCCTGCATAAAATTTTCAGCGTATGCCGACGTATTGCTTACACGTTAGGCGTAAGTTAGAAGACAGCGACAGGTAAGTTATGCACGCGTTAACGCACGTTATATGTAAGTTACTAATACGTTGACATACACGCAGGTCACATTATAACTTATTCCGATGTATGAAATAATTATCCAACACGCTGGCATACGCTGAAGCAGAACGTGTTGTAGCGTACTTCGACGACCACGTGTCGTCGCAACCTCTCAGAGTCCGCCATGATTGTAGACTTCTGCACATGATCGAATCTACACACGCTTCAAACACGTTCAGTAAGTTTTAATGACGTCAGAAGTACGTTGCCTATGGGTTAGAAATAAGTTACGCGTACGCTGCTCAATTACCCAACTGGTAGCCGACGTGTATGTCAACTTATGAGTAACTTACATGCAACGTGCAAAACGCGGGCATAACGCGTGCATAACTTACCTGTCGCGTACTTCTAACTTAAGCCTAACGTGTAAGCAATACGCCCGCATACGCCGAAAATTTTATGCATGCACAAAATTATGGGCCGCGTTCGACGTACAACAACTTATACCATCGTATTTCAGCGTTCTCTTAACTTGTTAAAAACGTACCCATTACGTATTCAACGTACATCAGCGTATTCGCTAAATTTCTCATACGTCGGCATATACGCTGATGCTATACGTCAATGTGTGACAGCCCCATAATTACTTGTGGTTTTAGCGAGCCTCAGATTTTATATCTGACCTCACGTTGTCGTCAAAGTAAGCTTCAACACGTTATGCATAAGTTATAGCCTGGTCGAGCTATCCTCAAATCTCGCATTACTGGGAAAAAATTCCTACCCAAGCGATTATTATTTCATATGAACAAGTAGGGTGAGTAGCCTTCTAGAAAAAATTTACCCGTTGGGGAAAATTTTTTAGGGGCCTTTTTTGTTTGGACCCCCGAAATCGCCCTAAAATCCGTTAATGGCTATGATAACTCGCTTAATATTCATATTTTGGGTTAATAATGTCCTAGGAGCCTATGGGAAATCGATACCAAGGAATTAAAAAATGGGGTCAAAAATTACCTATGACGTCACTGTGACGTCATAAGCCAAAATGGCGCCCAAAATTTGAAAATTTTGAAAATTTACCTCATTCTTGAAGTTACCACAGTCAAAATGGCGCCCAAAATTTGAACATTTTGAAATTTAACTCATTCGTGAATTTTATCATAATTCACAATAAATGAATTAATATTTACAAATAAAGTAAACAGATATATAAACAAACATTGAGTTTATAGGTAAATGATAATGTAGTCAGATTTTATAGAATGATCATTGATCGTCATATTCTAGGTCAACGTCCTCAGAATTCCTGCAAGATTCACCATGACAGCCCCCACACGCGCTGACGCATTTCAGACCATTCTTTCTGCAGCTGCATATCATGGTACCGCACTTACATCTCACAAAGTTTAAAACGCTTTCAGGGGCTACAGGAAGGTCTGTCATGATGAGTTTGTGGCCTTCTGGTGTCCTTTTCCAGCCCCACTCGCTCGCATTCAGCTCGCTTTCATTTAATTTTAACCAAACGCCGACCTGCAGATGAACTCTGAGCGCATGGTAATAAGCCACCCGAACCATGGGTTGTATTGAGGCAGGGTAATGGATTTTTTCTCCGCCATCATGGAGTCAAATCTCTGGTGTCGTAGTTTAGTTAGGCTCACATTTGATTCTCCGTACATTAAAGAGAATATCTTGCATCCGGCATCTTCAACAGTTTGTTGATTGGATGATGTCACAATGAGTTTACTAAGCTTTTGGACCTTTTAGCATCAAGTAAATGTTCACAATCAAATCTAAAGGTATCTAATAAAATAAAAACCAAGTACGAACAATCCAAACCATAAGACAGAATTCAACGTCCTAAAAAACGTTATAGACAAAATAGTGTATTCAAGCAAAATAGTGTAATCAGCAAATGGACTGCTCCTCATGTACAAAATACACGACAAACAGTGGTAACAGGTGTCCGGAAGAGTAAGCTTACCCTGTCTGGCGCCACACCCGGCATAGCTGCCTCGAATCTATAAGGCGAAATGTCGGTAAAATAGCGTGATTGATTAGTTTAAACTTATTTTATTGCATCGACATTGACATTGTACAATACAAAAGGATTAAACAAAATCAATATTAATTGATGAGAGTATTTTAAATGATTGATTGGGCAATGAACTATCGGTATGCAAAATGCAGGCGATGAACTGTGTTAACGATGTAGTATACATTATCAGGGAGATAGTAATAGTATACGTGTCAATTAAATATATCTAGAATAATAGCCGAGAGAGACACGTTATATTTCCCAAGCAAATCAATATGACGACCATAAAACTTTTTAAAGGTTTTAATAAGTTTAGTGCGCAAGTATCCTTGTAGTTAAAGCTTAGATGACAAATGCCTCGATCTACTTAAAAGGAACAAGCTCTCGCGTAACGAATTAGCGGAGACATAAAGTTCTCTTATCGTGACATAAAACAATTTATCATTCTTTTGTAGCATTGTAGTCTCCTTGAAAATGGTCTTTAGGGATACCTCTGAAGACTGTTTCAAGCTCTGATTCAGCTTTGTAGTCATAAGGAGTTTTAATTGCTATAGCTACACAGAACTTTCCCTTACCCTGTAGTTCCCTTAATTCTTCAGAAGCTGCCAAAGGTAAACTTTGTACCATTTCAGGCGCATCGCCCTGCTTTGTTTCTAGGATATCAAGAAGATTGACTTTTTCAGTTGGAGAAGAACTTGGATCACACCAATGCCTTTTTGGATTGAAAATTTCAAGATAAACACACCGTGCCGTTGCCGGTTTATCATCTCCAGCAGTAAATCAACGTTCACGGATCCACTTGTCAGAAAATCTTCAACAACCTAATATGATTCTCGTCTTTATTTTAATGTCATTTCGTATGTCGGCTATGTTAGCCATTTTGATTTAAGATATATTGCCAGTTTCAACGTCATGTGGCCTAGTTTTGCTGGTCCCAGATCTCGAACTATGGTTTAATGATGAAATTAAAGATGCAAGAAAGAAGCGTGACTATCATAAAATGATTGGAAATGACACTTTATATAAACAATGGCGTAATAAAACCAAGAAATTAATTAAGCGGGCTAAAACTGACCATGTTAAAGATATCATCATAAATAAAAAAGACAATAAAACCATTTGGCAATATCTAAACTCTCTACAAGGAAAAACTTCATTATGCCCAAATTACCCGCAAACTATCGAATATCATGACTTTAAAACAACTGACCCTTCTCAAATTACTGAATTTATGAATGAATATTTTACCAATATAACCGACCCTATAAAGCCTCCCTATAAACCGATCCAACAACCACATATTATTCAAAATTGTATAAATAACAAAGTCCCCCTAAACTTTCTCTATGACTTACCTCCTATATCATTTTCAAAAGTACTGAAACATCTTAAAAATCTACAACCAAAAAAGGCAACTGGTTTAGACAATCTTGGACCAAAAATTTTAAAAATGTCAGCTGAGGTGATTGCGAATCCACTAACTCATATTATTAATTTATGTTTAAAAAATTGTATCTTTCCTGATCAAATGAAAGAAGCAAAAATAGTGCCAATTTTTAAAAAAGGATCCAAAGAAACCATTTCCAATTATAGACCAATTTCAATTTTACCAACCATTTCTAAAATTTTTGAGAAACATATATCTATCAATATTAAGTCCTACTTTGATAGTTTCAATTTATTTTATGTAAATCAGTCAGGTTTTAGAGAGTATCATTCTTGTTCTACATCACTAGTTCGAATTACTGATCATTGGCTTGAAGCTTTAGATCAAGGTAAACTAACAGGTGTTGTCTACCTGGATTTTAGTAAGGCTTTTGACCTTATTGATCACAAGCTCCTCCTTGACAAACTTGTGTTATATAAATTTCATCCTAATTTGTTATATTTGATTAAATCTTATCTAGCAAACCGAAATCAAAAAGTCTGTCTTGGTAATTTCCAATCAATACAAAGGAAACTAAAATGTGGTGTTCCCCAGGGATCTATCCTTGGACCACTTTTATTCCTGATTTTCATAAATGATCTTCCACTTTATACTAAAAATGTCATACCCGAAATATTTGCTGATGATACTACCATTCATTTTTCTGACAAAAATCTTGACTGCATTCAAAGTTGTCTTCAAGAAGATTTAGACATTATCAGCCAATGGTGCAATGATAATGGTATGGTTATTAATATAAATAAAACTAAAAGTATGTTAATAAAAAAAGTAAGAGACAGTGAAAAATGTATCTCCCTGTCCATCGGAACCCCAAAATTAGAGAATGTAACGGAAGCTGTCCTACTCGGAATTACAATAGATGATCACTTAGACTGGGGAAAACATATTATGAAGCTTCACTCTCTTGTTGGGTCAAAAATATATCTTCTAAATAGAATTAAAATAAATCTACCTATAGAAACCCGAATTTTGTTTTATAATGCCTATATATTGTCTCATTTAGACTTTTGTAATATTGTTTGGGGTAATGCTTTCCAGAACAAAATTGACTTCCTATTTAAGCTTCAAAAACGTGCAGCGTGGAGTATCCTTGACGCGAAATATGATGCAAGATCGGCAGACTTGTTTTCTCAATTAAATTGGCTAACTCTTGAACAACGAATTAAATATAACACTGGGATACTGACTTATAAAATTATGAATGAAAAATGTCCACGTTACTTTCAAAATTATTTATGTTTACAATCTTCTATGTCTACTACAACTCTCTGTCTACGTTCGGAAACAAAAAACTCATTACATCTTCCAAAATGTCGTATGGAGGCCATGAAAAGAACTTTTAAATACAAGGCTAGTTTACTCTGGAATTCATTACCTCAGGTACTCAAACAATCTAACGATATATTGAGTTTTAAGACAGGACTGAAAAGGGAATTGAAATCTTAATATGCAATTCTTTTCCTATAGTTTTATACTCTTTTTTCATCTTCAATATACATATGTAAATATTAGCTTTAGTTCATTTTATTTTAATGTGTCAGTCACATAATTTTATATTCATGTTACGTTTTCATATATTGACTTACATCATAATATTCTTATTTTCATTTTCTCACATTATTATTTTGTAAATATGTTATTGTAGTTTTATGTAGACAGATCCCAGGGAAGATTGCCTTGTGCAACTGGGTCTCTAATAAAGTTATTATTATTATTAATTGCACGAATAATTGTTTGTTCCATCAGGATTTTCTCTAAACTTTTAGACAATAGACAGCGAGAACTGGCATTAAAAAATTATCTGATCAAACTTGTGGGGCATAAAAACAGTATCTAAGGGTGCGGAGCTTATCTCCAAATCTCGAAACCATGAAATTCAGGTCAATGCTGTTAGTGAAACCAACCTGCACAAAAAGCACATAGGAAGAAGTTGGACACTATTCATGATAAATAAATAATTTAAAATGGGAATTATATGATTACATAATGTCATAAATAAATAATTTAAAATGGGAATTATATGATTACATAATGTCATGTGTTTGTTAAATTTGTTTATGAATTTGTCATTTATTGAATAAAATGATTTACTTTGTTGTTTATTTGCCGAAAGAAAGGGTGACCACGCAGAAAAACTATACTAGTTAAAAGTACATTATGTGTCCTGAAGTTAAACTATGTCGTGTGGACGACTCCACCAACGTATTACTATATCCAAAAAATTTACTAAGTCGTGTGGACGACTCCACCAACGTATTATTATATCCAGAATTTATACTAAGTCGTGTGGACGACTTCACCAAAGGGTGTGGACGACTTAACCAGAATTTTGGTGTGTACGACTTTGCTTGTGGACGATTTGACTGACATTCTGTCTGTCAACAGTGGCAATCACGTGGCATTCTCCCGTTAGTAATATTAATAAACTATGTTCTATATTATAAGTTATTATTTGTTGATACGAATTATGTCTAATTTTTAAAGTAGCCTAGCATAACAATACAAATCACTAAATCATTACTATAAATTCTTATCGGAATCACGTGACATGAAAGGGAAATCCTCGCTTTCATCTTTCATTTCAGTCATACGTATCCCGTGTGATATTTTCCTTCATGCTGTTAGCCAATAGCTTCTGTAAATTTTTCCGCGTTTAAATGGTCCTACCCAATGCAAAATTTTCGTTGTTGGTGCACGGAGTAATGGGATATGAATAACACAAAGAATAAAATGATGACCGAGTGATAATTTGACGTGAAATCTCAACCCGTTGTGTTATTAAACACTGTTCATTTCTCGACAACGTCCGGGAAATTAAATGCCTTGTCTAAAAATAAACTCCCTTCAAATCTAAATGGTAGTGTTCATTTTTAAAAACATCCCGAGAAACTGAACGGTCGTGAATTGGAAGACCGATTTAAAAACTAAACGATGTTTTTTTAATCTACACGGTAGCACACAAACTGGGCGGTTTTTCATGAATCTTGGCGGCATTTAACACATTCTGGACGGCAATCTATTAACTGGATACGTGTTTTAGATTTTGGGTGGTAAGGTTAGTTTTTTTTTACTTTTTTCGTAAAATCTGGACGATACCCGGTCACATCTTAGCTACATTTTTGGTTTACGGTGTGCTTTTGCTTTTTAAAATGACGTGGGGAATATGGCTACAGCAACCGGCTTTATAAAACAAATCCTAAATTACGAAACAAATTTATTCTATATTCTTTGAATGGCATTTAGTAAAACAGATTACTCCGTAGTCAGGGATTAAGGAATCAGTCAAGCGTTAATGAATACACACATAGACTGCATATAGGTAATTAAGGAATAAACTTCCGAATATGCATTCGGTCCCCTGTGACGTCACTAGTGTCAGAGGGGATTAAGAGTGTTTTCGATAATTGGCCAAGTCGTTTTTACGGGAGGTCTATATTTGCGACTTTGAGTGAAGATAGCTGATTTAATTTTAATCAGATTGATGTTAACTTTCCGTAATGTGGATATAGTAACCATTATCTACCCGTAAGCAAAGAATCCAACGATCATCTTATGTGCACTTTAAGTAATTATCAGATATCATTAGAATTTAAGTAAGCGAGATAATTTTGACTTGAATAAACTAAATAAATGTAAACGGCAGGAGATGTTATAAAAGTAACAAAGCAGTGCTTGTGCTATAAAATTTCTTGTATCCTACACCTTTCTTAGTGTATTGTCCGGCAGACACATGTTTAAAAAGAAGGAAAAGCACCGGTATAGCACACAAAGCTGGTTTAGTTTATTGTTACCAGCTTGGTTCTTAGAACTGTTGTCAATACTTCATAGTGGTCTCTTCTTGTTCATAGATCACAACACATGATTCAGTTAGTTGTAGTTCTTTATGTAGATACAGTAATAACAATTATAACATATATTCTACAGCGCTATATGATAGGTATACAGAATTATGCACAACTAAAGAGACATAATTTCAAGGGTTGGCATAACTATAAGTATAGCCTGGTACTGTATCTCTTCCCTAACTTGTGTTTGCTGGGTCCATCTTCATATTTATATATCTGAAGATGTAACCCCT
The DNA here is from genome assembly GCA_917208275.1 of Patella pellucida. Taxonomy (NCBI): domain Eukaryota; kingdom Metazoa; phylum Mollusca; class Gastropoda; family Patellidae; genus Patella; species Patella pellucida. Next base: position 45,551,579 of record OU795038.1, read on the forward strand.
AGCTACCTACATTACTATTAACATAACCACAACAATTTATACACAGATTAAAATATTAAAAGAATACAAAGAAGATTATAGACATAGAAAATAAGCTTATAATATTAACTATATACATGCATTAGAATATTACCATTAACATACATTCTTATAAGAATACTCTTAAGATGACTATGCTCTAGGATATTATATTAGTGTTAAGGTAACCCACACTTAATTAGACAATAGAAAGGTAATTATATAGGGTCATTATCTATAGTGGTGACATGGCTCCCCCCGGAAAAGATGACGTCCACGTCATCACTATTTGGGATATTGTCATATACATGACTAAGTCCATACAGCCAACATAACATGATGTATATCAATATATAAATAAAAAATATGAAAGTTTACAATAAAACATAACAATATATTCGACTAAAATAAGGTAACAAAATAATTAATTAAACCCTTCAACATTTGTGTTGCCATAAATATGATAAAGGCCATGCTGCCAACACCATATGATGAATACATGAGTAATAGGTAAGTCTTAATCTTGAATTGCCCTATTGTATATGACTAAGTTTCACTTAGGCCATATACTGCCAATTAAAACGTCATCACTCATAATTCATACGAAATATACACACAACAAAACAGAGAATAAATGTACTAACCAAATTAATGTACTAAGTATAGGTTTAAAAATTAGGAAATGTGGTCAAATAATTCACCATAGCAATCAAGATTTGAGCTAAATCGTTTATATAATTGAAGCCATACTGCCAATCATACATATTTAGATGGAAAATTAATAAAACAATATACTTACAATAAGTCATGGTACTTAGTAAAATAAAATTAAAATTAAAGAATAAATAAAATAACTAATGTAGTAAGTATAGGGTTTAAAAAAAACACACAAAAAAAAACAACATTTCATTGATATAACCGAATTCGGAAGTGTGATCAGTCTTAGATACCCATACATAACTACTATAGCGGCTTATACCAAAAAAAAATAAATAATAAAACACTACTCGTTTTAAGCTCGTTTCTTTTTTACAAAGCCTTTTTGTGTTTTTGTGGCATGGAATTGTCTTACCAGATCTTGGGGCAATAAATTCCGCATAATCCACTGTGGCCCTTTAATGTTCTTTAATCTAGTTTTATACCAAAACTGTCCGCGATATTTAGAAGATTGCAAAATTTTAACAATATGATCTTCGGATCATCTTCCTCAAATTTGGTCTGTGTCTGGGTCATTGTCATGTGCTTATCAGGTGTACTAGGAATATTAGTATCACCTTGTGTATTCGTATTATTTGGGTTCTGACTATCACTTGCGTTAGACATATTATTAGCTGGGTGTGCATCTGTAGTTTCAGAAACATCTGAATTGACTTCCTCTGGATTGAAGATTTCATCGCTGTCATTTAGGTTTGTTGGTCTTTTAGAAGGGTCGATGTAAGGACGTAAACGGTCAGCATGGATTGGTGACTTTACAAGTTGGTGATCTGCATTTCTCCGAAGTTTATAGGTGTTACTGCCTAGGTCAATGCAGATATAATAAGGTCCAACCCATTTCCTTTAGGGTTTGTTACTGAATCATGTTTCGGCCTTAGAACAGTATAACCACACCATTTGTTCTTCCTTAAACTTTGGTTTTTCTTGTTATGCTGATGGGTATACTTTTCCTAAGCTGCAGTTATGTTTTTGCTTGCAATATCTTTCACAATCTCTAAGGTATGAGTTAGTGTGTCATAGTTATGTTTGGCATCCTTGTTGCCTAATGTTTCGGCTGGTAGCAGTTCAATATCTATTGAAAGAGTATGCTCCTTGTCAAACACCATTTGAAAGGGACTGAAGTTGGTAGACTCTGTTGCTGGAGTTGCTTGGTAAGCCATGAGGACTGCGGGAAGAACATCTGGCCAATCAGACTTGGCTGGTTTGATATAGGCTTTGATATAGTGTGTTGTATATGGTTTGGTTCATACGTTCACATGCTGCGCTGGTTTGAGGCCTATAGCTTGCAGTAGTAAGCTTCTTTATGTGCAAAAGTTTGCATAATTCTACCAACAGTTTACTCATGAAGTTGTGTCCTCTATCTGTCAAGATTTCTGTTGGTGTCCCATAGGGGCAAATTATTTCTGTAAACAGAATTTTGGCAATTTTCTTGTTATGCTGATGGGTATACTTTTCCTAAGCTGCAGTTATGTTTTTGCTTGCAATATCTTTCACAATCTCTAAGGTATGAGTTAGTGTGTCATAGTTATGTTTGGCATCCTTGTTGCCTAATGTTTCGGCTGGTAGCAGTTCAATATCTATTGAAAGAGTATGCTCCTTGTCAAACACCATTTGAAAGGGACTGAAGTTGGTAGACTCTGTTGCTGGAGTTGCTTGGTAAGCCATGAGGACTGCGGGAAGAACATCTGGCCAATCAGACTTGGCTGGTTTGATATAGGCTTTGATATAGTGTGTTGTATATGGTTTGGTTCATACGTTCACATGCTGCGCTGGTTTGAGGCCTATAGCTTGCAGTAGTAAGCTTCTTTATGTGCAAAAGTTTGCATAATTCTACCAACAGTTTACTCATGAAGTTGTGTCCTCTATCTGTCAAGATTTCTGTTGGTGTCCCATAGGGGCAAATTATTTCTGTAAACAGAATTTTGGCAATTACAGATGCTCCTGTTGATTTCAAAGGGAATGCTTCAATTCATTTTGAGAAAGGACAGACGACCAACAGGATGGATGTATATCCTTCTGTTGACTTTTTTAATGGACCATTGATATCCATGTGAATTCTGCTGAAGGTCGATTCTACAGGAATTGGTATTAGTGTTGCTGGCTTTTTGTGGTAATATGGTTTTGCCTGTTGACACACTCACATGATTTGACAAAATATTCAATTTCAGAGTACATCCGTGGCCAGAAGTATTTTAGCTGGATTGCCCTCTGTGTTCTATCTTGTCCTTGATGTCCAAGGGAATTATGGTAGGCTTTCAGGATTTCATCTCGTATGTGGTGCGGAATACATAATTGCTTTACCTCTCTCTCGATTCTTGTTCCTTTACCTCGGGGTGAGAATAAATGATATAGGATGCCATCAGTGATTTGGTTATATCTGGTAAGATATCATCCTGTAGAAACTCTATGTACTGAAGCAATTGCGGATCTGCAGCTTGCGCTTCTTGTAATTGAGGCAAAGAAATAGCAAAAACTTCTTGAAATGTACTTACTGGATCCTGTTGCAGATATTGATTTTCAGCAGCAACGAAAACTTCTGCAGTTGACCTCAGTTTATCCCCGGTTTTTGTCTGATTCTTAGGTGAATTTAAGGGCTGTTTTGTTTTCTGACCCTGTTTCAAATTCTTTTGGGCGACTAAACTTGCAACCTTGTCGCACATTGTCTCATAACTCTCCTTATCAGGATAAGGTCTTCTGGATAAGGCATCAGCATTATTATGGGTTTTTCCTGATTTGTGCTTAATGTCAAACTGGTAGCTTTGGAGGAACAATGACCATCGCAGTAATCTACCTGTTTTACATTCCATGGTTTTAATGAAGGAGAGTGCAATGTGATCAGTAAATATCTGGAATTTTGTGTTGGCAAGGTAAACAAGGTACTGTTTGACTCCTTCTATTTAGGCCAGACATTCTTGTTCAGTAATATGCCATTTCTTTTCTCTTTCATTCATTGCTCTTCCACCATAGCATATTGCCACTTAATAATAATAATAATAATAATAATCGCGTCATTTTACAAGGGTAGCAAATTAGGCCCGAGGCCTTTTTCCAATTTAGCCCTTGACACAGATCGTGCGAATGATTTCGATCATTACTGCAGGAAGAAACCGAAGAACTCGGGGGAAACCTGCCTGATCGGAAGGGAGACCGAATATCCCTCTCACTTACAACGATAAAGTTCTTGCCCTGAGCTGGAATTGAACCCTCGTTGCATTGGTGAGAATTGCTTCATTCTTCTGTCCCAAAATATATCCAATATCATGTGAACTGGCATCTGTGTATAGAATGAATTCTTAATTGAAGTCCGGGAAGTTTAGAATAGGAGGTGCTAATAAGGCATCCTTTAAATTCTGAAAAGCATCTTCCATATCGGCTGTCCAATTAAAAGGTTCATCTTTGCGAAGAAGTTTGTTTAATGGTGCAGCTTTTTGTGCAAAGTTCTTCACAAATTTTCTATAGTAGCTACATAAGCCAATGAAACCTCGTGCATCACTAACATTTTTCAGCTGTGGAAAAGTTTGTACCGCCTCTGTTTTAGTTCTGTAAACCATAACTCCATCTTTTGATAAAATATGTCCAAGGTATAAGACTTTTTTTGTAGCAAAATGACATTTGGAAGCCTTGAGTTTTAGATTGCTTCTCGCAATCTTTGAAAAATTATAGTTAGATGCTGTAGATGCTCATCGAAAGATTTAGAACAAACTAACACATCATCAACATACACCAGTGCCATCTTCCAGTTGAGATCTCTAAGGGCCTCCTTCATTAATCGCTGGAATGCTGCGGAGAGTTAGACAAGCCAAAAGGTAAACGACTAAAAGCGAAAACACCTCTATGGCAAGTGAATGCTGTTTTCTCTTTCGTTTATGGGCCCAGATTCAACTGAAAATATGCAGAGAATAAATCCAGTGTGGAAAATATAGTTGGGATTTCAAAATTTTAGCTGTCGGACATTTGTTCCCGAAAATAAAGGGACACAACTCTTATCGTTATTTAAGCAGGCGTTTTCAAACCACAATTAAGAATCATGTGTCAACAAAATATTCAAATTCATACGTAATAAAACCAGCGGCTGCCAGGCAGGATACGCCCACATTTTCGGGAGATGGTTAGAGAACAAGCAAAACCGAAAGTGATTTTTCCTACAATCAAAGGCTATAATTCATTAAATTACAATTTTATATGCGCAAATATCGAAAAGAATCAAGATTTTTAGGTCATAAACATGCATTTCAAGTTTCATCAAAATCGAATCAAAATTGTGACCTATACTGGGTCTACAACCTTGATATACCATATTTTAACACTATTAGCGTACAAACGGCGGCCATTATGTCTGGCAATTATGGTCCGATTTCCCTGAAATTCAAACTCAAACTTCCGTATGGTGTAACGGTGATAGAGTCAAGCGTTTTTTTTTAAAATCGGTTAATAATCCTGACCTCCAGAGGGACCATAGGCGATATTTCGGACAATCAGGGGCCATAATTCAGGAAGTTATGATCTGATATGTGAAGATACCGAAAGGAACCAAGATCTTTGGGTTATAACCATGCATTTCAAGTTTCATCAAAATTGAATCAAAATTGTGACCTATACTGGGTCCACAACCTTGATATACCATTTTATAACAGTATTTGCGTACACACGGCGGCCATTTTGTATGGCAATTTTGTTCCGAATTTTCCGAAATTCGAACTCAACTTTCCTTAGGGTGTAACGGTGATATAATCAACCAATTTTTAAATCGGATAATAATTGTGACCTCCAGAGGGACACAAGCTAAACAAAGACGTTTTTGTGTATAATCAGGGGCCATAATTTAGGAAGTTACGATCCGATATGCGCAAATATCGAAAGGAACCAAGATCTTTGGGTTATAACCATGCATTTCAAGTTTCATCCAAATCGAATTAAAATTGTGACCTCTACAGGGTCCACAATCTTGATATACCATTTTTTAACAGTAATCGCGTACGAATGGCGGCCATTTTGTATGGCAATTTTGGTCCAATTTTTCCGAAATTCGAACTAAACCTTCCTTAGGGCGTAACGGTGATATAATCAAACGATTTTTCAAATCAAATAATAATTGTGACCTCCAGACGGACCACAAGCTAAACGAAGGCGATTTTGCATATAATCAGGGGCCATAATTCAGAAAGTTACGATCCGATATGCGCAAATATCGAAAGGAACCAAGATCTTTGGGTTATAACCCTGCATTTTAAGTTTCATCAAAATCGAATTAAAATTTTTACCTCTATAGGGTCCACAACCTTGAAATACCATTTTTTAACAGTATTCGCGTACACGCGGCGGCCATTTTGTATGGCAATTTTGGTCCAATTTTTCCGAAATTCGAACTAAATCTTCCTTAGGGTGTAACGGTGATATAATCAAACGATTTTTGGAATCGGATAATTATTGTAACCTCCAAAGGGACCACAAGCTAAACCAAGACGATTTTGCGTATAATCAGGGGCCATAATTCAGAAAGTTACGATCCGATATGCGCAAATATCGAAAGGAACCAAGATCTTAGGGTTATAACCATGCATTTTAAGTTTCATCAAAATCGAATTAAAATTGTGACCTCTACAGGGTCCACAACCTTGAAATACCATTTTTTAACAGTATTCGCGTACACGCGGCGGCCATTTTGTATGGCAATTTTGGTCCGATTTTCCCGAAATTTAAACTCAACCTTACTTAAGGCGTAACGGTGATATAATCAAACGATTTTTCAAATCAAATAATAATTGTGACCTCCAGACGGACCACAAGCTAAACGAAGGCGATTTTGCATATAATCAGGGGCCATAATTCAGAAAGTTACGATCCGATATGCGCAAATATCGAAAGGAACCAAGATCTTTGAGTTATAACCATACATTTTAAGTTTCATTAAAATCGAATTAAAATTTTGACCTCTACAGGGTCCACAACCTTGAAATACCATTTTTTAACAGTATTCGCGTACACGCGGCGGCCATTTTGTATGGCAATTTTGGTCCAATTTTTCCGAAATTCGAACTCAACCTCCCTTAGGGTGGAACAGTGATTTAATCAAACGATTTTTTGAATCGGATAATTATTGTAACCTTCAAAGGGACCACAAGCTAAACCAAGACGATTTTGCGTATAATCAGGGGCCATAATTCAGAAAGTTACGATCCGATATGCACAAATATCGAAAGGAACCAAGATCTTCGGGTTATAACTATGCATTTTAAGTTTCATCAAAATCGAATTAAAATTGTGACCTCTACAGGGTCCACAACCTTGATATACCATTTTTAACAGTATTCGTGTACGAACGGTGGCCATTTTGTATGGTAATTTTGGTCCGATTTTTCCGAAATTTGAACTCAACCTTCCCTAGGGTGTTACGGTGATATAATCGAACGGTTTTTCAAATCAGATAATAATTGTGACCTCCAGAGGTACCACAAGCTAAAATAGGTGATTTTTCGGACGATCAGGGGCCATAATTCAGGAAATTACGTTCCGATAGGCGCAAATATCGAAGGGAACCAAGATCTTTTGGTTTAAAACATGTATGTTAAGTTTCATCAAAATCGGTTCAAAATTGTGACCTCTAAAGGGTCCACAAGCTAAAAATGTGATTTTTCGTACAATCAGGGGCCATAATCCATGAAGTTTTGATCCGATACATGCCAATATCGAAAGCAGCCGAGATTTTTTGGGGATAAACCTATATTTCAAGTTTCGTCACAATCGGACAAGAATTGTGACCTGTAGAGAGTCCACAAACAATTGTGGACGGACGGACGGACGGACGGACGGACAGGGGCGACGACATAATACGTCCACATGAAAATGTGGGCGTATAAAAAAAATAAGTGCACCTCGGGTTTTTTTTATGTTTAATTCCTGTACGGCAATCAAATTTTATGTCAATGACTCTGCTTATAATTACATGACATCGTAATACCATAAATTGAAAGTGTATTTTTATCGTATTTTTATGGTCATAGGTTGATACATTTTTCAGCAAAGTCCAACATTCGTCTTCTACTCCGTTTCGATATATATATACGGAAGGCAAAAAATTGACATTCCAAAATTTATTTGGTCATAAACCTCGCTCTACAACGAGCGAGAGGCACCAACACTAGCACGTGCCTTAAAACAAGTAATAGGCCCCGCAATTAACTACACTTACGTTATTCCAGTCAAAATATTCGTCAACATTTCTTGGTGTGTTTATTTATTTATTTAAAAACATAAACCCCTTTCATAATATGATCATAAATGCCATAAAATGCCATCAAAATAGAATATTTTCTATGACATTAGACGCGTATATTTGGGCCACGTATTCATTTCATAATTTCACGCCTCTCGCGAGATTTCTAATACTGGTTAAGCATTCGGCAAACCTCGGTAGATTCTGGTACCCTACATTAAGTGGGTTAAGTTATCATACTACCGTGTTAAACTGTTTTTCTTTCAAGTTTAATCAGATTTTCTTCAAACAAGGAAACTTAACTCTGAAAATTCTAAACACGCTTCGAACGACGCAATTTTGATAATTCTCTCTAAAACCGACAAGTTCGTAGGTACATATAACTTACTGTCATACAGCCGCAGCTAGATGTAGAGTAACGGAACCGGCCAAGGTTTGCCGAGTGCGGTAACTGCGGCCGATCGAAAACAAAGTTAGCAATGTCCTCTATTGTTCGGATATTTATGTGTGTGAAATAGCTTTATTTAACGGATCGTTTCCACCTAAATGATATCGCCGACGACTTATAATGACTGTCTTTTGATTTGGGCGTTATATACCCTTACAATATGTGACATCTATCTAGTTTATACATATTGTCGGCTCACATCAATAAGATTTAAATGTCCGACGATGAAGAATCCACGTGGTTTACGCGAAGATTAAAATTATAATCACAGCTATTGGATTTGTGAATAGTTCGATAAAGAGGATTAGATTGATGAATTGTCCGACAAAGGACTAAGTCAGTCAATCAACACAGATTAAGTAGTTAATCAAGGTAAGTTTATAGCCGGTATAACACGATAAATACGTTGATCACTTAATTCCCTAATCAATCCAGCCTATTGTCAACGATAATCGGGTTGAGTGGAAATTATACTCTCAGTACTAGTCAGTACACTATATTAATTTTTGAATTTTGAATATTATTCACCATGTCTTGATGTCCGATTGGGCATATTCACGGCCGGACAATATAGTGCGTTTTAAAAAAAAATCGGACACGTCCGGAATATACGACCAAGATTCTCCAATACAGTCAAAGACATCTTCCATCCTGGGTAGGGGAAATGTTATAGGTTTAGTGACGGCATTAATGGCAAACCGTAGCTCTCCAGATTTTTTTTTAATTAGTACCACCGGAGACATCAATTGTGATGTAGAAGGTTCAATAATCCCATTTTCTAACATCTCGTAGCCCTGTAGAACCGTTTCTGTATTGGTTTGGCATCACCGGTGTCAATTCTATGAAGTGAGTTTGGTAAGGTGCACGGACCAAGTTCTGACATGTCTTTTGCAAAAACGTTTCTAACTGCCCAAGGAATTTCATCATGGATGTCTTCTGGTGCTCTGTGAGATCTGCCTCTGTCAGATTGATGCCAATAGACTCAGCCTTTCTAATCCACATTCTTGAATTTTCATGGTACTGTGAGCTGTTGTGCTGGTCAGAAGTAAAAGAATTGATTTCTGGGACTTCATCATGTAAAGTATTTAGGATCTCCTCCTCTTTGAGCAATGATAATTTTCCGACAACTTTATTTTGACGAAGTATAATGTCTTCATTGGTTGGATTGGGTAATTTACATGATGTTTGGTTGTCCGTTACTTCTACTACACATCTAGCTCCAAGAACATAGCATTGGCTGATCAGTGTTCTGTTGGATTCTATAACTCCCACAGCTTCTTTTTACTAACTCTTTTACTGATACAGGCACAATCATCTCTTATCTTCGTGGAATTGTTATCTCATTCACCAATTGAACAGCGTATGTTTGGTCCAGTTGATTATCTCCTAACGGCACAACTGTTGTCCCACTTTGAAGTGACAGGGTCTTCAATTCGAAATTCGCAACCGCTTTTTGTGTTTGTAAAAAGTCAATACCTAATAATAGTGGGTGGGTTGTTCTTTCTAAAATGAGAAAATCTTGGTGCAATGTTAAACGTCCTATTAGTATAGGTAGATTAATTTTTCCCATGACCTTAATAAAGTCACCACCAACACCTGATACAAGCCAAATAGCTGTTTCGAGACTCGCAAAGCATGCTGGGATACTACTGGGATAAACAAACCCACGTGTCACTATCTGTCACTATATCCAGCATGGCTAAATAAGAAGAAACGCTTACATATGACGGTGGTGCCGAATTTAAGGGAATAGTTACGGAAACGTGGTTTAAGTAATAGTGCAAAAAGTAAGGACGAACTTGTTGCGGTTGCATTCGCTGCTTTTGTAAACAAACATCCAATTCGCCTCAGCTTAGATGAATTCAAAACAAAGAAGTCAGCGCAGTACAGTCAGTTACTAACAGTATTTACACACTGGATCCTTTGTTCTGACTCGGGTGTTCCAAGTTACGGATAAACCGGAAATGTGTTGTTTTAGCACGTGCACAGGTGATCATTTGAGGAAAAGTGGGAGTTCATATAAATGAACACCCCAACATACTAACCCGGTGATTGTCAAAACAGACAACACATTTTCGTGCGTGCACTGTATTATAGATAACAAGATACACCGTGTTAATTAAAAAAGATAAATACATGCAGTAAAAACACAAAAATTTATAAGGAGGGTAAAGCATACTCGTATTTTGATTCGAAATGGCTGAAAGAAATTTTTTATCACCCAATCTCTGACCAGAGAACTATTTAAACCAGAGTTGGCGCCATCACAGAGAATTAACAATATACCACATAAGATTTGGGTAGCCACCCAAAAGAAGACTGGTGTGCGTCATTTTGGAATCAACACAAACAACATTTGGGACTCAATATAAACGACATTTAGGACTCAATATTACTCCCAACAGGAAAATTAAAATTAATGTAATAATAGGCCATTTATCCATTTTGATTCATACCAAGACGCCATTTTATGAATTTAAAAAAATTCATATATTGGGATAGCTTAGCAGGTTTCCCCCTTCATATATGAGTGTTTACGTAACAGTACCCATAGATAACAAAAATAACTTCAGATATTGCATGATAAATAGCAACTGTTATATCTCTACAACATTTATTTTCTTGATGTTATGATTTACAATAATTGGTATTCAATCTGTGAATTATGTATTGTATTTTTAAAATAAATATTGGTATTTTTTTTATTATAATAAAATATAATTATAAATCAATTGGCATTTTGTGTTCACCATTTTTTCTCGAGTCTCGAACGTCGTTTAACCGGGGCCTGTGTCACGAAATTTTAACTAAGATAAGATCCAAATTTTAGTAATTTGATTGCATGATATTGGTTTGATTTCAGTGCTTAGCCAATCCAAATTGAAGTATCTACTAAAATTTGGATTTTTATCTTAGTTAAAGTTTCGTGAAACAGGCCACTGGGTCCCAAATGACGTATGTATACCAAACTTCGTTTACCCGAGTTCCAAATGACGCGGTCATATTTTTTTAAGTCACAAATGGGGGGCTCGCCCAACTAGCCTCGGGCCTGCATCCCAATAATACATTTCAACATATTAAATCATTTATTAGCATTTATCTATTTCATAATTTAAAAGTTCATCACGTATTCATTTTACTTTGTCAATTCAAAACTGTTCCACTAAATCTTCCATTGTATTCCATAATTTATCAATCTAATCATTCATAAAACTACATTGGTCGCCGACAGATGGTCATAAAGGCAGACCAATCCATGCATTTATGGGATACCTTATAGTTCAGTTTGATTCTGGTAAGCAGAAATCAGACTGAGATATCCGATGACGTCGAAAATATTCTTGATTTTTGCAGCTGAGTATGCCTTCTTGACAGTGATAACAGAGTTAACACTTTCAAACGCCACAAACGTGGGAACTTAGCTGCGAGCTGTGACCAACCGGTATCAAACCTCCGAAATATTGCTTAAAATTAACACATTTAACTTTTTTACATAAAATCTAGTTAAGGGAAACGCGCTTTATTCTACGCTTCTCTGTGGAATACCTTACCTCTCAATATTAAACCATCTGATAGCATTGAAAGTTTTAAACGCAATTTAAAAACACACTTTTTTTGTTGACTATGGCTTTGAGTGTAGGTGTCCTGAGTTCATTTAGGCGCTGTTATATTTTTATTCCTCATTACTTTTAGCTATTTTAATTTGTTTATTAGGTGAAAGCCTATTGTGATTACTAAAATTATTATTATTAGGCTTTCAGACTTTCGTCTAAAAGCCTATTGTGATTACTAAAATTATTAATTATTATCATTTTTTTTTCGGGGGAGCTTATTTCTTAGTGCCTGTAACAGATACCTATCGGGGACCTCATTTTCTATTAGTAAACCATGTGTCTGCAACATATGGGCTATATTTGAAACTTCTGCGCGGACCGGAAGTGGCCGAATTTCGTATGGTGTCAAAAAATCAAAAAACGGCGATAGATTCGTCAATTATGTACCTATTTTCATACAAATGACATTTTCGGAAACCCTTAGTCTTTTGTTAGGGTGCCCCACCATAAATAAATATCTCCAAATATCTCGACAATTACTCCACAATATTTATATATATACCAAGCCTTAAATCAGTTCCACACAATTATAGTCACTAAAAAAACGAGCATGCTGTACTTAATAAGCTAATGATCATTTAATCATATAAATACTAGACTGAAAACTGGCTCCAAGTGTTGTCCATTACATCCAGCACGTTTTGAGTAAAAGACAGGTTACTTGCCCTTGTTTTGACCTTAGTCTTGCTTAACCAGTCTACCAATCATTCTACGTTTGATTGACATGTCGGGATAATCAAGACTATAATTCTTACGAAACGTTAAATAAAGCTGGAACAAAAAATTGAATTTAGAAATTAGCACGTCTGTCAACTCAACACCTGTTTTAAGAAACTTGTAAAAGTAAATCGAAACTGCTGCTAGTATCATGTTCCGGCCTAAACCAAGCGTTTCAGAGAGATTATTTCTACTAAACCAAACGATAGCACTCCTAACGGTACAGTTAATAATAAAGCAATTTAAAAATTAAAACGAACGTAATTTCTAAAGCTTCTGTAATAACAAAGAAGCTAATTTTACTGCTATTCGAAATCGTCAACAACAGATTTTTTAGGGCTCTAATAGCTGAAATATTTCTATAGAAATGCACGTGCCGTGGCTATTTATAGTCTCATACACTCCGGCGCTGACCTATTATCATAGTTCGAGACACAGCCACCCAAGCGTGCACGTGGCCGTGTCGAGACCAACTTTTTGTAGAGCACGGGGCATCCTACTTTTGTCGGATGATAGCAGTTGAAAATTTCGAAATATCGAAACTTCGTCGCTGACTTAGCGTTCAAAAAATGAGAAAAAAATATTTAAGAGACAATTTTTGTCATTTTTCAAAATTTTCAAATTTGACCTACATTTTTGGATACCTGATGACCATCCGATTCCAGAAATTTAAGTTTCATTACGAGTTATCTCTCTTTATTTTTCGATTTTTTCGAATTTTCTGCCCATATTTTAGGCTCGAGTTTCGTTTTACGGCCGAATCGACGTTTCTAAAACTTCTGGAAAATGAAGTTATAGTATAACGTATAAAGCTATTACGACAAACATCTATAAACTGGAAGTAGTCGAAATAATGGCCGATATTTTGAAAAAAACGCAAAAAAAAAAAAATGAATGCTTTTGGGAAAAACATGAATTCTCAGTCCGATATCAACGGATTAAGATATCGTTGGGTTGCCCGAGAATTGCAGTATCATATTATGTTAAAACATAGATATGACGTCACCCTTTGATGTTTTTAACCAGTATATATGAGAATGTACCCTTTTCTTAAACAATCGTCTATTATTTTTCAAAACTGTCCACTATTTTCAATAAACAATGGACAGTTTTATAAATAATAGACGATTGTTAAGAAAATACAAATAATAGACACGTATCTGAAAAATGAACATGGATTTTGGAATAATTTATTCTCTGAACAAATTAAATTACAGAACATGAAAATACTTTAAAACCTCATAGTTACCGAAAAGTCACATGGCCAAATGTTGATTTAACGTGTTTGTCTGCTCAAAGAATCCGTCCATTTTATGCCACTTGACCATTTAATAGTGCGTTCGATACTAGATCGATGGTACGTTTTTATACGCCCGCATTTTCACACTTTCTTTGTGGACACTCTACAGATCACAACTTGAAATTTAGGTATATATCCCGGTATTGGCCATAACTTCATGGATAATGGGCCTTGACGGTACACAGTAGAGGTCACAATTATAAGCCCATTTTGATGAAACTGAACATTTGTGTTTATAATATAACCCAAAGATCTCGATTCCTTGGGATATTGGCGCTTTCGGGTCGTAACGTCCTGAATGACGACCCCTGGTCGAACAAAAAAACGTGTTTTTGAGCCTGTGGAACCTATACATGTGACAATTTTTATCCGATTTAAAAACAACGTTCAAATATATCACTGTTACACCATAATTAAAGTTGAGTTTGAATTTCGTGAATTGGTTTGTGCCTTTGATCCTGTGTCCTGACACTTATGTCAGAGTATAAATTACATTTTTAATCAAAATTTGGACGGCTAGTATCGTTCATATTAACTACAGTACTAAGAATATTATCAATATCTAAATCATTCTCATTAGCAGCCTTTCCATCACAACTTTAACTGCTATTAAAATACAGATGTGACGTTATCCTTTGATGTTGGCGTATCATTATTTCCAATAATGTACGGGCATCTTGCCAATAGTACATTATCTAATATAGTGAGTTCGTGTGACGTATTTCTTTGAAATGCACGTGCGAGATAGTGTCTGAATTTTAAGTAGTTTAATGCTCTCGCGCTTAAGACATTGCGTAATATATTGAAACAACACTCGGCTATCGCCTCGTGCAGTATCAATATATTACTTAATGTCTCGCGCTCGACCATTAAACCACACTTATCCCCCCCCCCCCCATATCAAGAGCATCACAATGTTTACGGCTAGTATCTTCCATATCTTGTAAATTACCAAATGAAATCAGTATCCAAATTCTTATCACATATATTCTCATTGTCAATATTTGTTTTCGACTGTGTTATAAACAGGTCATCTTCATGTCAAATATTTTGGACTGTCCGTGTTACTTGCATTGTATGACTGGGGTGTTTTGTGACATGCATTCATGGGCATGTGCATGTTGTTTTAAGAATATATCCATTATCTTGTGGCTTGTTGTTTTAGAAAACTATCCATTATTTGTATCTCTATGGTGCTGTGTTTTAAGTTACATAATAGCCTCAGACTGTCCATTATGTAAATAGAAAGAACAACTTTGGGACATAATGGACAGTCTTCGGTCATTATCCATCACAGATAATATTAAGAAAAATAAACTTATATACATGCAATGATGCATGACAAATATGTAAAGTTTTTAATATGCGAATGAAATGTGAACATATATACATATAAGCGAGGAGGGGGTGAAACATTTGACCAAGATCAAACCAAGAATGGGTGAGAACGAGTAAACTTAAACTACTACTGGGGTTTCTATTAAGAATATATCCATTATCTTGTGGCTTGTTGTTTTAGAAAACTATCCATTATTTGTATCTCTATGGTGCTGTGTTTTAAGTTAGATAATAGCCTCAGACTGTCCATTATGTAAATAGAAAAGTTTTAAATATGCGAATGAAATGTGAACATATATACATATAAGCGAGAAAGGGGTGAAACATTTGACCAAGATCAAACCAAGAATGGGTGAGAACGAGTAAACTTAAACTACTACTGGGGTTTCTATTAATAAAAATATGAAAAACAAAAATCATCTTACAAGGTACCGTATCATTAATCATGCTATCCTTTTAAAAAATAAAGTTATAGAATCATCAATAATATACATAGGTATAATTATTATGTAAATATTAAAATCACAAAATTCGATAATTTTATTTTCTAAAATAGATCTCCCATGATGTATATAACCTTTCAGATAATTATGAGATAATAGTCATATTTGTGGATATCTCCAAATGTCAGGTTAAATATTCGTTCATAATACTTATGAATAAGCCAATCACATCACTGGATAGTATATATGGTAGTGTATATAAGGTTTCCGGTACCTATAAAATAAACTATTTGAATTAATCAATCATTTCAATGAAAGAATTATAGGCTTTATTTTATTTAAGAAATAATAAATCATATCAATGAATGACTATTTAAACTTTATTTTATTTATGAAATATTCAATCCTTTCAATGAAGGACTCATTATATACTAGGATTTATAAATTGTCTTTTAATTATGAAATAATCAATCATATTAATAAACTATTCCATATACTAGATTATAATATAAACCCTCTTTAGTTATGAAATAAACAATAATAGCTATTGATAACTCCATACTAGAATATATAATATATAAACTTTCTTGTGATTAAAAAATAGTCAGTCATAAACTAAAGTGTATTATTTCCTTTAATTGGATACAATCTATCATATCAACAATGATTCTATATACATTTGTACTAGAATATATAAGTTTCCTTCGGGCCCGAGGCTAGTAGGACATATCCCCTCAAATTCGGCGAAGAGATAGTTAATGTCGGCTGGAAACTCTTAATTTTCCGACACAATCGCCACTTGCATGTCATGGAGGCCTAAATTCACTCTCTCAGCTTCTAATTTTCGTGCTCTCCCCTCCTCCTGTTTACGGCAGTCGGCGATGACCTTCGTTCATTGATTTTTTGTCGTCGGAAATTTATCTTCCTCGCCCCCCTATGTCGGCTAAATTTTGGTTTCTGGCTTCGGGCCTGGTTTCCTTTTCATTGTGAAATAATCAATCTATGGATAACTACGTTTACTAGTATAGTTTGTATATGTAACTTCTTTAGCTAGAGAGGAATCAGCCATATCAATGAGTGACTCTAAATACTGGAATGTATAAGCTTCCTAAATACTGGAATATATAAACTAATTAGTAATAAACCATATCAATGGGTGACTTCATTTAATGGGATGCATAAAAATTCTTTTAATTATGACATAATCAATCATACCAGTGATTCAATCATAATATCTATGGATAACTAGAATATATAAACTTTCTTTTAATTATGAAATAATTATATCATTGAATGACTCCATATACTAGAATGTGTAGACTTTATTTTAATTTAAAAAAACAATCAATCATGTCAGTGGATGACTCCATATACTAGAATGTAATATCTCTTTTAATTTTGAAATAATCAATCAATTGCTTGTGGACGCTCTAGAGGCCAAAGTCAATCCGATAATAACTGTCAGAGTTATGACCCTTGATCACTTCAAAAAAATTGTGAACGCTCTAGAGGCTAAAGTTAATAACCGATTGACTTGAAATTTATACACAGTGTTTAAGGTCATAAAATGAAGAAGCCTATTGAATTCCAGCAATTTCCGATAATTACTGTCAGAGTTATGGCCCTTGATCACTTAAATAAATCTTGTGGACGCTCTAGAGGCCCCCGTCTTCAATTACCTCAGGTTAAGTGCATTACAGTTGGACGTTAAACCCCATTTCATTCAATGCTCTAGAGGCCAAAGTTAATAACCGATTGACTTTAAATTTATACACAGTGTTTAAGGTCACGAGACGAAGAAGCCTATTGATTTTCAGCGTTTCCAATAATTACTGACTGAGTTATGGCCCTAGATCACCTTCAAAATTTTGTGGACGCTCTAGAGGCTAAAGTTAATATCCGAGTTAATATCCGATTGACTTTAAATTTATACACAGTGTTGAAGGTCATGAGACGAACAAGTATATTGAACAGCATTGAGGAGAACTTTATCAAAGCCAAACAAATTCGAATGATTTTCTGATAATTACATAATGAGTTGTTACTTTTAATCAGATTTTAGTGTATCATAAATGATTCATTACCGAAAAAAGTAAAATATGCGACAACTCTTGTTGACTGCCCGGACGATTTACCAGCTGTGGGCGTATGTTTCGTTGCCTGGCAACCTATCTTGAAATGAGCATTCATATCTATGAATGACTCCATAAACTAGGATATATAAACTTTTATTTTAATTAATGCAAGAAAGAATCGTATCAATGGATAACTCCATATACAAGAATGTAAAAAAAACTTTCTTTTAATTATGAAATAATCAGTCCTGTCTTTGGATAACTCGTATACTAGAATATATAGTATATATAAACTTTCCTGTAGCTATAGAGAAGTCAACCATATCAATGAGTGACTCTAAATACGGGAATGTATAAACTTTCTTTTAATTGTCAACTAATCAGCCATATCAATAAGTGACTCTAAATACTGGAATGTATAAACTTTCTTTTAATTGTCAACTAATCAGCCATATCAATGAGTGACTCTAAATACTGGAATGTATAAACTTTATTTTAATTGTCAACTAATCAGCCATATCAATGAGTGACTCTAAATACTAGAATGTATAAACTTTCTTTTAATTATAAACATATGAATGAATCAATCGCATACTCGAATACACGAGCTTTCTTTTAATTATGAAATTATCGATCATATCAATGGATAACTCTGTAGTGACTCTAAATACTGGAATGTATAAACTTTCTTTTAATTGTCAACTAATCAGCCATATCAATGAGTGACTCTAAATACTGGAATGTATAAACTTTCTTTTAATTGTCAACTAATCAGCCATATCAATGAGTGACTCTAAATACTGGAATGTATAAACTTTCTTTTAATTGTCAACTAATCAGCCATATCAATGAGTGACTCTAAATACTAGAATGTATAAACTTTCTTTTAATTATAAACATATGAATGAATCAATAAAATTAAAACCAAGTACGAACAATCCAAACCATCAGACAAAATTCGAAGTCCTAAAAAACGGTATAGGCAAAATAGTGTAATATGGCAAAATAGTGTAATCAGCATATGGACTGTTCACCGTGTACAAAATACACGACAAACAGTGGTAACAGGTGTCCGGAAGAGTAAGCTTACCCTGCTGGCATGCCACACCCGCCATAGCTGCATCCAATCTATTAAGCGAAATCTCGGTAAAATAGCGTGATTGGCCAATGAACTATAGGTATGTAAAATACACGTGATGAACAGTGTTAACAACGTAGTAGACCTATATTATCAGGGATATAGTATATCCGTCAATGAAATATGTCAAATATTATAGTCTAAAGAGACATGTCATATTTACCAATCAAATCAATATGACGGCCATAAAACTTTTTAAAGGTTTTAATAAGTCTAGTTCGTAAGTATCCCTGTAGTTGAAGCTTAGATGACAAATGCCTCGATCTACTTAAAAAATCAGAATAGAACGAACAAGCTCTCGCGTAACGAATTAGCTGAGACACAAACACTCCGTAAGCTGGTGATATTGGAATGTTACTACTAATAAAAGGAAAGTTAACAATAGGAAAGTCAAAGTCATCACGTTTATCGTACAGTTTAACACTGAGTTTATGGCAATTGTCAAAATCGAGACGCAGATCCAAGTAGGAAGCGTAATTGTCACTGTCAGTAGTGTTTTTAATTTCGAGCTCATCAGGATATATGAATTCTATATAATCACTGAATTTTGAATTATTCAGTGATAGAACATCATCGATATATCGATAAGTGAAATTAAAATGTCTAACCAATCGTTTGTTGGATTTTACGAGTGCCTGCATGTACTCGGCCTCGTATGAATAGAGAAACAAATCAGCAAGCAAAGGTGCACAGTTGGTACCCATTGGGATACCTACCACTTGCTGATAAATTTCCCCTCCAAATTCAACAAAGATATTATCTATTAAAAAATCCAACATCTGAATTATCTTGATGGCCGTGAACTTATTTTTGGAATCACTATGGTTCTTAACAAAATATGTAGAATTGTAATTAACAACTAAATATTGATATCTAACATGTCCCGATTTAGTTGAAAAGACACTGTGAATAATGTCTTTCAACCGGGTTTTTAATTTGCTATGGGGAATTTTAGTGTACAAGGTAGAAAAGTCAAAAGTTTGTATAGATGAGACTGAAGCAAGTGATCTAGATTGCAAACCATCAAGTAATTCTTTGGAATTTTTCAATATCCACATTTGATTGATACCACTACGAGAGTATATTTTGTCGCAATATTTTTGAATACCCTCTTTCACTGCCGTTAGTATAGATGTTAAGTCGAAATTCGGATTATCGTACAAAATTCGGAGCAACCAGCTCTATATATTCTGAAAGGTAATTGAATAAGCTTTCCAAATATTATTAGTAAGAGTGGACACAATCATATCAAAGGGGTGCGCTTTCGACCTGAACATAGCCAATTTTTCAATATTCTAAATGTAAATATCGGCCGGTACAAAATTCTGAGCATCCAGCTATATATACATAGCCAGATGCTCAGAATTTTGTAGGAATCAGGATGATCCTAATTTGGACTCCGAAAAAAAACACAGGCCTATCTTTACATTTAGAATATTGAAAAATTGGCTATGCCCAGGTTGAGAGCGCATCCCTTTAATATAATTGTGCCAACGTATACTAATAATATTTGGAAAGCTTATTCAATTACCTTTTCGAATATATTAAGTTGGATCGTCAGAATTGTGTACGATGGTCCGAATTTTGACACGGCATATTAACATTAACAGTCTTTCCCTTTAAATCTTTTTATTCTCAAAATTGGCCATGTATAGAATGAGAGTGCACCCCTTTAATATGACTGTGCCAACTTTTACTAATAATATTTGGAAAAGCTTATTTAAATACCGTTCGGAATATATTTAGTTGGATGTCCAGAATTTTGTAAGATAATGCGAAATTACATCGCTATTCTGAGCTAAAGGAATTGATAAATAATAATATATTCTACTTTCATTTGATAGACGTAACGTTGGATTTCATTGGTTGATTAAAAAAAATGAGTTTGGTCGACTGTTGAATTTATTCTGAATAGGTTGCCAACGAACAGGTTACCTACTAGCTGGATCTGTCGAATATGTCGCTAGCCGAATAGGTAGCCAAATTGTTTTCGGTTAGCGCCCTCTGGTATAATAATGTTGATAATTCATTATTTTTCTGGACATTTTCATTTCAAGATTTTAACTTCAAGACTTTTTGAAACGTAGAAGATATTTTCACAAGAGTTCAAATTTCAGATTTTTTTTATTAGACACTTTCTTTGTCGTGTAAAATTAATAAATTATTTTATAATTTTAATATTTAATGATATATAAAAGTTATCGATAATACGGCGAAAATGAAACATAAAGTCAATTTTTTGTTTAAAATGTTGATTTTGTGCATGAAGTGTTGACATAAGAATGTAGAAACGAGAATCATTAGTTTAGAATGTTGCGTTCGTGTCTAAAATGTTCAAACTGGAATGTAGAAACAAGAATCATGAATATTGTCCCATTTGATCTTCCATAGACTCCATATGCTAGGATATATAAACTTTCATTTAATTATACAATAATCAACCATACCTTTTGATAGCTACATATAGTAGTCCATATACTGGTACAAAGATGTAACATAATACATAAACTTTCTTTTAATTAAGAAAATAATCAATCATATCAGTGGATAAAATGTCTTTTAATTTTAAAATGGTCAATCATACCAATGGATGACTCCCTATAAATACATTAAATTTCTTTTAATTTTAAAATGATCAATCAGATCTATGGATGACTCCATATGCTAGGATATATAAACTTTCATTTAATTAGACAATAACCAACCATACCATTTGATAGCTACATTTACTAGAATATATAAACTTTCTTTATATTTTGAAATGATCAATTTTATCTATGGGGAAGTCCACATACTGGTACAAAGATGTAACATAATACATAAACTTTCTTTTAATTAAGAAAATAATCAATCATATCAGTGGACAAAATGTCTTTTAATTTTGAAATGATCATACCAATGGATGACTCCCTATAGATACATTAAATTTCTTTTAATGTTAAAATGATCAATCAGATCTATGGATGACTCCATATGCTAGGATATATATCAACTTTCATTTAATTATACAACACTCAATCATACCTTTTGATAGCTAAATAAATTGGAATATATAAACTTTCTATTACTTTTGAAATGATTAATTATATCTATGGAGAACTCCATATACTGGTACACGAATTTACAAACTTTCTTTAAGTTATGAAACAGTCAACCATATCAAAGAGTGGCTCCACTAATTATACTATAGTATTTAAGCTTTCTTTTAATTATGAATAATCAATCATGTAAATGGATGAATCCATGTTCTATAAGGTTTGTTCTCACTCTGCCAGCAGATTAACCCTACTAATTAAGTGGAGTAGGGATTAGTTATAAGTCACGTTTACACTTGGCCGCGATAAGCGCGCCGTACCTGGTATACCGTACCAGGCCGCGATAGATTTCAAGAAAGAGACACGTTTACATTACTCTAAAATAACCGGTCTCAGAACCGTGCCAAAAACCGCCAAATGTGGAACTCATCACAGAAAAGTGAATTTCACTCCCTATACAAAACAATTATGACGGTTGATTTAGTTTGAGTCGACATTTTGACTGAACTGATGACAAAACTGTCAAAGTATGAGGGTAAAAAGATCAGACCGGATAGCGTTTACACTACGAAAATTTAAAGAGAACCGTTCCTGGCACGGTGCTCAGACCACATCACTTCAGTGGGCCAGATTGGCACCGTACCAGGTACGACGCGCTTACGTTTGTCCCGTTTACACTACAAAATAAACGAAGCGCGCCGTACCTGGTACCGTTCCCGATACGCTTAAAATTTGTAATGTAAACGGGGTTATAGATTAGTGAGTTATACTCTGTTTTAATTATTGTATGCACAGTTCAATTTAACCTCTGACATTTGTGAAATTTATGGACCAAAATATAAAAGCATGGTGTATTTACATTGTCTGAAAATTTCAGCTGAAAATATTGGGTCGTTTGGACGTGAACGTCAACACTGCTTATCCGGACACGTAACCCTTTTAAGATTTCGGGTCAATTTTGGATAGGGTGACCTGATAATCGATTTACGTTTCTTGAGAGGTCTGAAATTTTCAGACAATGTAAATACCAGTACCAGTATGTGGACTTCCCCATAGATAAAATTGATCATTTCAAAATATAAAGAAAGTTTATATATTTTAGTAAATGTAGCTATCAAATGGTATGGTTGGTTATTGTATAATTAAATGAAAGTTTATATATCCTAGCATATGGAGTCATCCATAGATCTGATTGATCATTTTAAAATTAAAAGAAATTTAATGTATTTATAGGGAGTCATCCATTGGTATGATTGACCATTTTAAAATTAAAAGACATTTTATCCACTGATATGATTGATTATTTTCTTAATTAAAAGAAAGTTTATGTATTATGTTACATCTTTGTACCAGTATATGGACTAGCATATGTAGCTATCAAAAGGTATGGTTGATTATTGTATAATTAAATGAAAGTTTATATATCCTAGCATATGGAGTCTATGGAAGATCAAATGGGACAATATTCATGATTCTTGTTTCTACATTCCAGTTTGAACATTTTAGACACGAACGCAACATTCTAAACTAATGATTCTCGTTTCTACATTCTTATGTCAACACTTCATGCACAAAATCAACATTTTAAACAAAAAATTGACTTTATGTTTCATTTTCGCCGTATTATCGATAACTTTTATATATCATTAAATATTAAAATTATAAAATAATTTATTAATTTTACACGACAAAGAAAGTGTCTAATAAAAAAAATCTGAAATAAGCTTTCCAAATATTATTAGTATACGTTGGCACAATTATATTAAAGGGGTGCGCTCTCAACCTGGGCATAGCCAATTTTTCAATATTCTAAATGTAAAGATAGGCCTGTGTTTTTTTTCGGAGTCCAAATTAGGATCATCCTGATTCCTACAAAATTCTGAGCATCTGGCTATGTATATATAGCTGGATGCTCAGAATTTTGTACCGGCCGATATTTACATTTAGAATATTGAAAAATTGGCTATGTTCAGGTCGAGAGCGCACCCCTCTGATATGATTGTGTCCACTCTTACTAATAATATTTGGAAAGCTTATTCAATTACCTTTCAGAATATATAGAGCTGGTTGCTCAGACTTTTGTACGATAATCCGAATTTCGACTTCGAATAAATACCGGCCTACCTTTACATTTAGAATATTGAAAAAATGGCTATATTCAGGTTGAGAGCGCGCCCCTCTAATATTATTTTGTCAACTTTTACCAATAAAATTTAGAAAGCTTGTCCAATGACCTTTCAGAATGTATATAGCAGGATGCTCAGATTGATTATTTCAAAATTAAAAGAAGTTTTACATTATAGTGTATGGATTCATCCACTGATATGATTGATTATTTTCTTATAAAAGAAAGTTTATGTATTATGTTACATTCCCGGCTCATTGGCATGAATATTTCATTATTAAAAGGTAGTTTATGTTTTTAAGTAGTTAGAGTCACCAACTGAAAGTAAGTTCATAATATTATAGAATACAGAGTTATCCATTGATATGATCGATAATTTCATAATTAAAAGAAAGCTCGTGTATTCGAGTATGCGATTGATTCATTCATATGTTTATAATTAAAAGAAAGTTTATACATTCTAGTATTTAGAGTCACTCGTTGATATGGCTGATTAGTCGACAATTAAAAGAAAGTTTATACATTCCAGTATTTAGAGTCACTCATTGATATGGCTGATTAGTTGACAATTAAAAGAAAGTTTATACATTTCAGTATTTAGAGTCACTCATTGATATGGCTGATTAGTTGACAATTAAAAGAAAGTTTATACATTCCAGTATTTAGAGTCACTCAATGATATGGCTGATTAGTTGACAATTAAAAGAAAGTTTATACATTCCCGTATTTAGAGTCACTCATTGATATGGCTGATTAGTTGACAGTTAAAAGAAAGTTTATACATTCCAGTATTTAGAGTCACTCAATGATATGGCTGATTAGTTGACAATTAAAAGAAAGTTTATACATTCCCGTATTTAGAGTCACTCATTGATATGGTTGACTTCTCTATAGCTACAGGAAAGTTTATATATACTATATATTCTAGTATACGAGTTATCCAAAGACAGGACTGATTATTTCATAATTAAAAGAAATTTTTTTTTACATTCTGGTATATGGAGTTATCCATTGATACGATTCTTTCTTGCATTAATTAAAATAAAAGTTTATATATCCTAGTTTATGGAGTCATTCATAGATATGAATGCTCATTTCAAGATAGGTTGCCAGGCAACGAAACATACGCCCACAGCTGCTAAATCGTCCGGGCAGTCAACAAGAGTTGTCGCATATTTTACTTTTTTCGGTAATGAAACATTTATGATACACTAAAATCTGATTAAAAGTAACAACTCATTATGTAATTCTCAGAAAATCATTCGAATTTGTTTGGCTTTGATAAAGTTCTCCTCCATGCTGTTCAATATACTTGTTCGTCTCATGACCTTCAACACTGTGTATAAATTTAAAGTCAATCGGATATTAACTCGGATATTAACTTTAGCCTCTAGAGCGTCCACAAAATTTTGAAGGTGATCTAGGGCCATAACTCAGTCAGTAATTATTGGAAACGCTGAAAATCAATAGGCTTCTTCGTCTCGTGACCTTAAACACTGTGTATAAATTTAAAGTCAATGGGTTATTAACTTTGGCCTCTAGAGCATTGAATGAAATGGGGTTTAACGTCCAACTGTAATGCACTTAACCTGAGGTAATTTAAGACGGGGGCCTCTAGAGCGTCCACAAGATTTATTTAAGTGATCAAGGGCCATAACTCTGACAGTAATTATCGGAAATTGCTGGAATTCAATAGGCTTCTTCATTTTATGACCTTAAACACTGTGTATAAATTTCAAGTCAATCGGTTATTAACTTTAGCCTCTAGAGCGTTCACAATTTTTTTGAAGTGATCAAGGGTCATAACTCTGACAGTTATTATCGGATTGACTTTGGCCTCTAGAGCGTCCACAAGCAATTGATTGATTATTTCAAAATTAAAAGAGATATTACATTCTAGTATATGGAGTCATCCACTGACATGATTGATTATTTTTTTAAATTAAAATAAAGTCTACACATTCTAGTATATGGAGTCATTCAATGATATAATTATTTCATAATTAAAAGAAAGTTTATATATTCTAGTTATCCATAGATATTATGATTGAATCACTGGTATGATTGATTATGTCATAATTAAAAGAATTTTTATGCATCCCATTAAATGAAGTCACCCATTGATATGGTTTATTACTAATTAGTTTATATATTCCAGTATTTAGGAAGCTTATACATTCCAGTATTTAGAGTCACTCATTGATATGGCTGATTCCTCTCTAGCTAAAGAAGTTACATATACAAACTATACTAGTAAACGTAGTTATCAATAGATTGATTATTTCACAATGAAAAGGAAACCAGGCCCGAAGCCAGAAACCAAAATTTAGCCGACATAGGGGGGCGAGGAAGATAAATTTCCGACGACAAAAAATCAATGAACGAAGGTCATCGCCGACTGCCGTAAACAGGAGGAGGGGAGAGCACGAAAATTAGAAGCTGAGAGAGTGAATTTAGGCCTCCATGACATGCAAGTGGCGATTGTGTCGGAAAATTAAGAGTTTCCAGCCGACATTAACTATCTCTTCGCCGAATTTGAGGGGATATGTCCTACTAGCCTCGGGCCCGAAGGAAACTTATATATTCTAGTACAAATGTATATAGAATCATTGTTGATATGATAGATTGTATCCAATTAAAGGAAATAATACACTTTAGTTTATGACTGACTATTTTTTAATCACAAGAAAGTTTATATATTATATATTCTAGTATGGAGTTATCAATAGCTATTATTGTTTATTTCATAACTAAAGAGGGTTTATATTATAATCTAGTATATGGAATAGTTTATTAATATGATTGATTATTTCATAATTAAAAGACAATTTATAAATCCTAGTATATAATGAGTCCTTCATTGAAAGGATTGAATATTTCACAAATAAAATAAAGTTTAAATAGTCATTCATTGATATGATTTATTAAATAAAATAAAGCCTATAATTCTTTCATTGAAATGATTGATTAATTCAAATAGTTTATTTTATAGGTACCGGAAACCTTATATACACTACCATATATACTATCCAGTGATGTGATTGGCTTATTCATAAGTATTATGAACGAATATTTAACCTGACATTTGGAGATATCCACAAATATGACTATTATCTCATAATTATCTGAAAGGTTATATACATCATGGGAGATCTATTTTAGAAAATAAAATTATCGAATTTTGTGATTTTAATATTTACATAATAATTATACCTATGTATATTATTGATGATTCTATAACTTTATTTTTTAAAAGAATAGCATGATTAATGATACGATACCTTGTGAGATGATTTTTGTTTTTCATATTTTTATTAATAGAAACCCCAGTAGTAGTTTAAGTTTACTCGTTCTCACCCATTCTTGGTTTGATCTTGGTCAAATGTTTCACCCCTTTCTCGCTTATATGTATATATGTTCACATTTCATTCGCATATTTAAAACTTTTCTATTTACATAATGGAAAGTCTGAGGCTATTATCTAACTTAAAACACAGCACCATAGAGATACAAATAATGGATAGTTTTCTAAAACAACAAGCCACAAGATAATGGATATATTCTTAATAGAAACCCCAGTAGTAGTTTAAGTTTACTCGTTCTCACCCATTCTTGGTTTGATCTTGGTCAAATGTTTCACCCCTTCCTCGCTTATATGTATATATGTTCACATTTCATTCGCATATTAAAAACTTTACATATTTGTCATGCATCATTGCATGTATATAAGTTTATTTTTCTTAATATTATCTGTGATGGATAATGGCCGAAGACGGTCCATTATGTCCCAAAGTTGTTCTTTCTATTTACATAATGGACAGTCTGAGGCTATTATGTAACTTAAAACACAGCACCATAGAGATACAAATAATGGATAGTTTTCTAAAACAACAAGCCACAAGATAATGGATATATTCTTAAAACAACATGCACATGCCCATGAATGCATGTCACAAAACACCCCAGTCATACAATGCAAGTAACACGGACAGTCCAAAATATTTGACATGAAGACGACCTGTTTATAACACAGTCGAAAACAAATATTGACAATGAGAATATATGTGATAAGAATTTGGATACTGATTTCATTTGGTAATTTACAAGATATGGAAGATACTAGCCGTAAACATTGTGATGCTCTTGATATGGGGGGGGGGGAATAAGTGTGGTTTAATGGTCGAGCGCGAGATATTAAGTAATATATTGATACTGCACGAGGCGATAGCCGAGTGTTGTTTCAATATATTACGCAATGTCTTAAGCGCGAGAGCATTAAACTACTTAAAATTCAGACACTATCTCGCACGTGCATTTCAAAGATATACGTCACACGAACTCACTATATTAGATAATGTACTATTGGCAAGATGCCCGTACATTATTGGAAATAATGGTACGCCAACATCAAAGGATAACGTCACATCTGTATTTTAATAGCAGTTAAAGTTGTGATGGAAAGGCTGCTAATGAGAATGATTTAGATATTGATAATATTCTTAGTACTGTAGTTAATATGAACGATACTAGCCGTCCAAATTTTGATTAAAAATGTAATATATACTCTGACATAAGTGTCAGGACACAGGATCAAAGGCACAAACCAATTCACGAAATTCAAACTCAACTTTCATTATGGTGTAACAGTGATATATTTGAACGTTGTTTTTAAATCGGATAAACATTGTCACATGTATAGGTTCCACAGGCTCAAAACACGTTTTTTTGTTCGACCAGGGGTCATCATTCAGGACGTTACGACCCGAAAGCGCCAATATCCCAAGGAATCGAGATCTTTGGGTTATATTATAAACACAAATGTTCAGTTTCGTCAAAATGGGCTTATAATTGTGACCTCTACTGTGTACCGTCAAGGCCCATTATCCATGAAGTTATGGCCAATACCGGGATATATACCTAAATTTCAAGTTGTGATCTGTAGAGTGTCCACAAAGAAAGTGTGAAAATGCGGGCGTATAAAAACGTATCATCGATCTAGTGTCGAACGCACTATTAAATGGTCAAGTGGCATATAATGGACGGATTCTTTGAGCAGACAAACACGTTAATCAACATTTTGCCATGTGACTTTTCGGTAACTATGAGGTTTTAAAGTATTTTCATGTTCTGTAATTTAATTTGTTCAGAGAATAAATTATTCCAAAATCCATGTTCATTTTTCAGATACGTGTCTATTATTTATAAAACTGTCCATTGTTTATTGAAAATAGTGGACAGTTTTGAAAAATAATAGACGATTGTTTAAGAAAAGGGTACATTCTCATATATACTGGTTAAAAACATCAAAGGGTGACGTCATATCTATGTTTTAACATAATATGATACTGCAATTCTCGGGCAACCCAACGATATCTTAATCGTTTTAATCCGTTGATATCGGACTGAGAATTCATGTTTTTCCCAAAAGCATTCATTTTTTTTTGTTGCGTTTTTTTCAAAATATCGGCCATTATTTCGACTACTTCCAGTTTATAGATGTTTGTCGTAATAGCTTTATACGTTATACTATAACTTCATTTTCCAGAAGTTTTAGAAACGTCGATTCGGCCGTAAAACGAAACTCGAGCCTAAAATATGGGCAGAAAATTCGAAAAAAATCGAAAAATAAAGGGAGATAACTCGTAATGAAACTTAAATTTCTGGAATCGGATGGTCATCAGGTATCCAAAAATGTAGGTCAAATTTGAAAATTTTGAAAAATGACAAAAATTGTCTCTTAAATATTTTTTTCTCATTTTTTTGAACGCTAAGTCAGCGACGAAGTTTCGAAATTTCGAAATTTTCAACTGCTATCATCCGACAAAAGACTAAGGGTTTCCGAAAATGTCATTTGTATGAAAATAGGTACATAATTGACGAATCTATCGCCGTTTTTTGATTTTTTGACACCATACGAAATTCGGCCACTTCCGGTCCGCGCAGAAGTTTCAAATATAGCCCATATGTTGCAGACACATGGTTTACTAATAGAAAATGAGGTCCCAGATAGGTATATGTTACAGGCACTAAGAAATAAGCTCCCCCGAAAAAAAATGATAATAATTAATAATTTTAGTAATCACAATAGGCTTTTAGACGAAAGTCTGAAAGCCTAATAATAATAATTTTAGTAATCACAATAGGCTTTCACCTAATAAACAAATTAAAATAGCTAAAAGTAATGAGGAATAAAAATATAACAGCGCCTAAATGAACTCAGGACACCTACACTCAAAGCCATAGTCAACAAAAAAAGTGTGTTTTTAAATTGCGTTTAAAACTTTCAATGCTATCAGATGGTTTAATATTGAGAGGTAAGGTATTCCACAGAGAAGCGTAGAAAAAAGCGCGTTTCCCTTAACTAGATTTTATGTAAAAAAGTTAAATGTGTTAATTTTAAGCAATATTTCGGAGGTTTGATACCGGTTGGTCATAGCTCGCAGCTAAGTTCCCACGTTTGTGGCGTTTGAAAGTGTTAACTCTGTTATCACTGTCAAGAAGGCATACTCAGCTGCAAAAATCAAGAATATTTTCGACGTCATCGGATATCTCAGTCTGATTTCTGCTTACCAGAATCAAACTGAACTATAAGGTATCCCATAAATGCATGGATTGGCCTGCCTTTATGACCATCTGTCGGCGACCAATGTAGTTTTATGAATGATTAGATTGATAAATTATGGAATACCATGGAAGATTTAGTGGAACAGTTTTGAATTGACAAAGTAAAATGAACAACGCCGGATTAACCATGGTGGGGGCCCTGGGGCCTGGAACATGTGGGGGGCCCCTGATCACCGACCGCGAGCACCGAAGCCGCGAAGCCCCGCAAGGGGCGTTTGGGGCAGGTAGGATTGTAAAATTGGGGGTGAAGCAGAGTGTTGGGGACGCCATTATAATGTCTGAGTTACTGAGTGCGGAACGGTGCGTGTGTGTACGTGGGGGTGGGGGTCTGGAAGCCTCTTCCCCCTAAAATTTTTAATTTTAGACTGTCACAAACGCGTTTTCCACCCACTTTGAGCTGTAATCAACGTAGCTCCCTGGTGTCAATTTCGGCAGCGCTATTTTTTATTTTGATGTTAAGCAGACCAAAACTCTTTATCCTCTAAACTAAAACTAGTCCATAACACCATAAGGCGACGTGGATAGGGCGACCAGAACGAAAATCTCTAATCATGTCATTTGGTCACGGCGCCCCCAAAAACCAACAAGGTCCTGTCAAATATGAATCAGGGCGACCAAAACAAACCCTTTAATGTCATGTGGTGGGTCAGGCGCAGACCCAGAAAGATGTGATAGGAGAGGCCCTTCGCCAATGAAAAATAACGATGCAGGAAACACGTTTTTCTGCAATTTGGGTGATATCTGAGTGGCAATTTTGTATTTTATATGGCGGCAGATTTTTTGGAAAGGCATTTGCTCCTGGTGTCCGCACCTTGAGTCCGCGCCTGTGGTGGCGCCCGATAGCCTCCACATAAGAGATATGAAAAAGTTTGGATCAGGTGTAGGCGCCATTAAGAGCATCACTATGTAATCATAATCAAGTGTAATATTTTATAATTGAAAGGTTGTCAATGTTTTGGGAGGGAGCGCCTTATTTTTCTGGAAATTTTCAGAAATTGGAGGCCGGAAACATGATTTCCTGGCATTTCAGGCACTTGTGTGGAGCTATTTAGAAGTACCTCCCGCAGAAATGAAATAAAATAAAGCCACAAAATTAGCGCATTCTGGCGTTATTTCAGTTGACCAATCCAGGCGTGTGCTATGAAATGATGGCATTTCTAGAGGAGGGGGCTGAACGCAACTGATATTTTTTGTGGGGGGCCCCCTAATGTGGGGGGCCCTGGGGCCTGTGCCCCATGGTGCCCCATGGTTAATCCGGCCCTGAAAATGAATACGTGATGAACTTTTAAATTATGAAATAGATAAACGCTAATAAATGATTTAATATGTTGAAATGTATTATTGGGATGCAGGCCCGAGGCTAGTTGGGCGAGCCCCCCCCCCCCCCCCCCTGGCCGTTCCTGTCGGAATATTTCTGTCTGCGTCGGAAAAAAATCGCTGGCTAGCTATCTCGCATTTTCGCCGGGAGAGAGTTTTAGTACGACATATCCTCTCAAATTCGGCCGAGAGATAGTTAATGTCGGCTGGAAACTCTTAATTTTCCGACACATTCGCCACTTGCATGTCATAGAGGCCTAAATTCACTCTCTCAGCTACTAATTTTTGTGCTCTTCCCTCCTCCTGCTTACGGCAGTCGGCGATGACCTTCGTTCGTTGATTTTTTGTCGTCGAAAAAATTTAATGTCGGCAAAATTTTGGTTTCTGGCTTTGGGCCTGTTTGGATGTGACCATTATTGCCAATACATACTATTATTCTTAGATTTGTCTTTGATAACTGAAATACTAGCAAAGGCAAACCATAAACAGCAGATGATCAATATTTCCCGCCAAGATAAGAACGCCCTCAATGACCTAAAAGACGATGGAACTATCACATTTGTTTCCGTTCACAAGGGAAAAGCAACAGTCATCATAAACACTGATGAGTACCTCACCACTGTTTACTCCAAGATCCGGCAACATATAGAAGAATCTGTAAATACCCAAAACAAGTGCACAAGGGCAGACATGAGAACTTGCTAAAAACATAGGTTGCCAGGCAACGAAACATACGCCCACAGCAGCTAAATCGTCCGGGCAGTCAACAAGAGTTGTCGCATATTTTACTTTTTTCGGTAATGAAACATTTATAATACACTAAAATCTGATTAAAAATAACAACTCATCTCATTATGTAATTATCAGAAAATCATTGGAATTTGTTTGGCTTTGATAAAGTTCTCCTCCACGCTGTTCAAGTTATCTAAATTCATTGAAACTCAATATACTTGTTCGTCTCATGACCTTAAACACTGTGTATAAATTTAAAGTCAATCGGTTATTAACTTTAGCCTCTAGAGCGTCAACAAGATTTTTGAAAGTGATCAAGGGCCATAACTCAGTAATTATCGGAAATGCTGAAAATCAATAGGCCTCTTCGTCTCATGACCTTAAACACTGTGTATAAATTTTAAGTCAATCGGATATTAACTTTGGCCTCTAGAGCATCCACAAGAATTTTTGAAGTGATCAAGGGCCATAACTCTGACAGTAATTATTGGAAATTGCTGAAAATCAATAAGCTTCTTCGTTTCATGATCTTAAACACTGTGTATAAATCTTAAGTCAATCGGTTATTAACTTTAGCCTCTAGAGCGTCCACAAGATTTTTTTAAGTGATAAGGGGCCATAACTCTGACAGTAATTATCAGAAATTGCTGAAAATCTATAGGCTTCTTCATTTTATAACCTTAAACACTGTGTATAAATTTAAAGTCAATCGGTTATTAACTTTAGCCTCTAGAGCGTCAACAAGATTTTAAAAAGTGATCAAGGGCCATAACTCAGTCAGTAATTATCGGAAATCGCTGAAAATCAATAGGCTTCTTTGTCTCATAACCTTAAACACTGTGTATAAATCTAAAGTCAATCGGATATTAACTGTGGCCTCTAGGGCGTCCACAAGATTTTTTTAAGTGATCAAGGGCCATAACTCTGATAGTTATTATCGGAAATCGCTGAAAATCAATAGGCTTCTTCGTCTCATGACCTTAAACACTGTGTATAAATTTAAAGTCAATCGAATATTAACTTTGGCCTCTAGAGCGTCCACAAGCAATTGTGGACGCCGGACGGACGGACGGACGGACGGGGGCGACGGCAATATACGACCACATTTCAATGTGGGCGTATAAAAACTGAAAGAAGAAAAACATATCTCTGAAGCTCCCTATTACAAGCT
Organism: Patella pellucida; assembly: GCA_917208275.1. Classification (NCBI taxonomy): domain Eukaryota; kingdom Metazoa; phylum Mollusca; class Gastropoda; family Patellidae; genus Patella; species Patella pellucida. The sequence continues at coordinate 45,585,601 of OU795038.1, forward strand.
CAGACCAAACCGCCCTCGACCACCTTATGCCGGGGCTACCATAAAAATCCACAAAAAACCAATGGAAGCCTGTTTGCTAGTGTGTTCTCGAGATTCAGTCTTCTACAACACAGCCCAATGCTTATCTAAACTACTTTCCCCACTTGGCACAACAGCCTCATCATTCATCAAAAATTCAGGTGAATTATGTTAAAAACTGCAGAATATTCAAAAACCCCGGAGGGTGGTCTCATATGATGTAGTAGACGTATTACATAGGTACCTAGGAAAGACACTCTGGGGATTCTACGCAAGCGCATAGAAAGTTTAGACAACCCACTGGAGACCTCCCTATCAACAGAGAACGTCATACTGTTGAAACAATGGTAAACATGGCCGAAAAGTCCCGAGCTCGCATTTTTGCACTGAAAGGTGGCCGAGTATTCCCAATCTCGCATTTTTGCGAGCGATGTACATGCCTCAGATTTTCGTTCCATGTAAAAAAGCTGTTCCGCATTTTAATCTGGCTCCACTATCAAGGTCTTGGGGCAGACCACCATTAAATTTCAGTTCGTCTAAATATAGCAATTATCTCTCCTTCTCTTTTCTACCCCTTTGCATGGACATATTTGTTGATTTTTTAGTTTAGAATGGAAGAAGAGAGTTTGAATTAATATTTTCTGCCAGGTTTGTGGCCATCCATAAAGTACGTACGCTTGAAGGGGGGGGGGAGGGGGTGTCACGCCAAAAACGTACAGGTGCTTAAATTCAATGGCAAAACATACGTACAGGAGCGTACAGGGGGGGGGGGGTCTGAATTTACCCATTTTGAGCGTACGTACTTTATGGATGGCCCCTTTTGGTAAATATTTTGGGGCGGAAGGATAACTGAGTTATCAGGTTGGCTACGGTGATATGTACGGCAACTAGTTACATGTTTTTTGTATCCTTCTGTAAGTTGGCGTATCTCAAAATTTTGGTGGTCAACCTCATACAAATTTTAGTGCAAAGACATGGCCATTTGTTCCCCTGTCTATAGTGAAAATCATTCAGCCCAACGAAAATTTTGGGAAAAGTTGGAGGTGGGCAAAGAGGCCGGAATAAACATTGAAGTCAATGGGAAAATTAATGGTGGTCTGCCCAGGCGCGGGCTCAACTCCCTGCAAGACTGGTGTATCTGCTTTTTAATTGATGATATAAACATGATTTTCGCATTGTCTACGCCCAGGCAATGCGCCAAGGCTGTGGGGATTACACCAAACCACTATTGTATGCGGCACTCTAATGATTACCATTTGTTACAATTCCCCCCCCCCCTCGAAAAAATCATGAATCCCATATGTAAACAACCTGACAGTGGACTACAGGCCTGGATTTGATGATATGATCTATAAATTGCCAGAAAATCTGATATATGACATTTTGATAATAAAAAAAGTTTTTGATTTTAGTCCAAAGTTTGTGATTTTCAGTGTTTATTTACTTTTCAAAATTAGTGGAAAAATATTTTAATGTATATAATTTACTTTTCAAAATTAGTGGAAAATATTTTAATGTATAAATTTTACTTTTTATGCACCATAAATGTTAGACAGGAAGAAAGTACAATAATTTCACTGAATTTTGCCTAAAAATCATGAAAATTTGCCTGAAATTCTTCAGATTTGCCCCCAATACTGCTGTCAAAATTTCAATTATTCATCTGTTGTAAAATGCAACAAATTGTGTTGCATGTTTTTATTTCCTTTGTTAAATAGGTTGGAAAGGATCCATGTGTTTGTCAAATATTGAAAAAGTATCAATGTGTTTGTCAGAAATTTAAAAATTAAGAAATTTAGTCTTATTATGTACTGCTGAGGTATGTTAGAATTTTCAAACCATGAGTAAACTGCATTTTGCTGCTGTGTTCCTCTGACTTAACACAATTTTAATCTTTTAAAACCTGAAATTTTTGCATTTCCCTTCTCGATAAAAAAAAATCTATGTCATTTCAATATGACTGGCTCACACCCTCCTCCCCACCCAACCCCTTTTCTTGAACATTATATTTGGATATCCAATTGAACATATATTGACTCCAAATTTAGTTATTGTATTTTGTGCTTGCATTGTAACCGGGCATTTTATTTTGCACAAACAAATAGTTACATATAAGATTTCAAGGATTTCTAAGACTTTTTGGCCAAACATGTAATCCTATGACAGTTTTTACAAATGAGTCCACACCAAGGAGCTTTAATGAACTGGAGACGGCATGACGTCATTTTACCATTATGACCAAAGCCCTCGGTTTTTCGTCCCATCCGAACGACTAGGCAGCTGTCCTTGTCAGGCCCTCCTTCTGCATCACTGACAAGGGGAAATCACATCACTTTAATGATTTCACTAAAGAATGCGTTGTCATAGATAATAAGGTGGCAATTTGGTATATTCTTTAATTTATCTTCATGATTTTCCATAAACTTTTCGCTTAATGACTCTCCAGTTTTAGTTCTTGTATCATAATCAAATCCAGATGTTATCGACATAGCCATTTCATCTAAAGTGAGACAACAATCTCGTTCTTCTAGTTTCATGGAAATAACTTTAATCCGCATAAATGCAAAAACATCTTCTAACGACCCCGGCCGGAAGTCAATCCCCTCTGCTCGTCACTGTAAGGTTCGTATGGACGAAAAAGGGTAACCCGTTGAAAACAACAGTTCGTATCCAGTGGTACCACAAGCAAACCGAAGCGATAGAGCTTTTCTTACAGTGTCAGACGACCATTCCGCACCTTTCTGTGTGTATATATTTCTTCTTCTTCTTGGCATGGGGCCTACAGCCGATCGCTTTGTGAGAGGTTTTCTTACGATAGAGAAACTAAATATGCTGGGGACAGTTAGGTTTCAGCTTTCTTAGCCCATCCTGTATGTTGGATTCGTATTCCACGTTGTCGAAATGTTTCTGCAAGAAAATATATACGGTAACTTGAGGTTTTCTAGTTATTCTATAATAGATCTATATTAACATTATACGTGTATCACAGCTGGGGCTAACTGGTGGATGGTGAAAACACCATATCGTAAACCCCGGTTTTACGTCCCATCCGAATTACTTTACTAGACAGCATTTCTTTTTCATGCACCACAGACAAGAGTCATCCACGCCACTAAGTCTATTTACTGAGATCCCTCACATCATGAATGATAAAGATAAAGCCAGTTTTGTGCGCATTTTGCTGTCTTTTCACCGGTTACGTATAAATAACCGGTCCAATTACATCTGCATCGGACCGGCGAAAAAAACCGCGCACATTGAATACGTGCATTAGGAGCTGATATGTCACCAATGGATAAGATGCATATTTCTTATTATTTTGTTAAAATATCAGGAAAACCTACTTTAACTTACTACTTACCTCACATAAATATGATACATCTGTCACTTTCCAGGAAAGACGAGGGACTTGCACTTCCCATTGACGTCTTCTTGAAGGATCTCGCGGAAATCTGTGAAATTTGAATCCGCGCCCATTTCTATTGGAACAGCCAGCCGCGACACAACAGTAAAATAAAAACCAAGTACGAACAATCCAAACCATAAGACAGAATTCGAAGTCCTAAAAACGGTATAGGCAAAATAGTGTATTCAAGCAAAATAGTGTAATAGTGCCCATTGGGATGCCAACCACTTGCTAATATATTTCCCCTCTAAATTCAACAAAGATGTTATCAATTAAAAAATCCAACATCTGAATTATCTTGATGGCCGTGTATTTGTTTTTTGAATCACTGTGATACTTAACGAAATATGAAGAATTATAATTTACAACTAAATATTGATATCTAGCAGTAGCCTACCCGATTTAGACGAAAAAACACTGTGAATAATGTCTTTCAATCGAGGTTTTAATTTATTCTGAGGAATTTTAGTGTACAAAGTAGAAAAGTCAAAGGTTTGAATAAATGAGACTGAAGCAAGGGATCTAGATTGCAAACCATTAAGTAATTCTTTGGAATTTTTCAATATCCACATTTGATTTATATATACCACTTCGAGAGTAGGCCTATACTTTGTCCCATTATTTTTGAATACCCTCTTTAACAGCTGTTGGTATAGATGTCAATACCTTTGAAAGTGGTTTTGTGGAACAACGAGATGAACCTGCTATAAAACATTGCTTGTAAGGATTTTTATGTAATTTAGGTATCCAATATTTGAATACAACAAGGGCAAATCTGTATAGGTATTTCATATGTAGGCTATGCTACATTTTTACCTGGAACCCAAAATGGCGTCTTTTTACGTATGACGTCATATTTTCATGACGTCATGTGAATTTTCTGGCTTCACAGTTGTCGCAACTTTATCTATATACGGCTTTGATTAGGACTATTGAAGCAAGTGACGCCATATTGGTTGACCCAAGAAGCGCACTAGCTGGTTGTACTTGTGTATAGAGTAAATGAAACTCTTGGGGTTTTTTTTAAACGAGAAACAGAATTATCCCAAAGGAAATTTGTTTAACAAGTCAAAGACAGCATATATACAAATAAAAATAGAAAACTATTAGATTATAATAAATCATGCAATTTCCCCGTATGGTTAGAGAAAAAAAATATCGCCTCAAATAAAGTAGGCCCTACAGCAGAGAATAGGGATTAATGCAAAGTTTCAATGCATAGCATATTTCATACAGGCCCGTACGAAGTTTTCCAGGTGGGGCGCCGAATTTTTTCAGGAAGGGGGGGGGGCTGGAAAACACGGCGCCCCTCCTGGAAAAATTCGACGCCCTTTCCATTGAACACAATACGTCGCCAGCGACTTACATGCCCTTCATGGGCGCCCCAATGCATAATGCCTTGAACCATTGCGGGAAAATTCTGCTCCCATTTACATTGGACGAAGTAACGTGTCCATATTAGTAAGGTCGCTCTATAAAGTTAGGCGCCCACTACGAGATTGTTGGGACGCCTAACCAATGCCACTCATATTCATGTCGTTACATATGAGGCGCCCCACCCCCAAAATGGTGAGGCGCCTCAAAATGAATCACATGATTAACACCTAACTTAAGGGGGCGTCAAAAACTGTTTCATCTGTGGTGTGGCTTATCCCGGGGGGGGGGGGGGGGCGTTTACGACTTGAAGGGCTTGGGTCACCCGTTACACAGCGCGCCCCCGCATGATCATGGTCAGGCAATTTATTTTATCTTGTGTTTATGGACTTGAACTCGCTTCCTATGGCTCAGTATCATAGGTCAGCAGAGGCTGTTTAAGGTCTGCCACTCGAACAATCTAATTAAAATACAGATCTATATTTCGTTTCGTTTTTTTATACTTTCGATGGCCTCGCTCATGTAGATCTAACAACTAACAGTGGGAGGTCACGTTCTATGACGTAGCAAACGACACTTGACCCTATAAGGTCAGTCATTCGATTAACCAATCAGAATCGTTGTTGCGAGTGGCTATACTTTTGCTTTGTTTTGATTTCTGTCTGAGTTCATGTCTACCCACAGTTCCGTGCAAGAGAGTTCAAACTCCCGATTCGACAGACAATTTGATTGGCTGACCCCTCATTTCAAGCTGAACGCGAGTTAAATAACAATCCTCCCAGATCCTAGAGTGTAGTAAAAAGTAAAACGAAATTTTGAACTATAAAAAACGAAACGAAATTGGATCTGTGTTTTAATCAGATTGCCACTCAAATTATTAGTGAATCTCACCAGTTATTAATATTGCACTGGCATCCTTCGTATATTCTTTAGATTCACTACAACGTCAAGTGATTTCATTACAAAAATAACCCAGTGCATATACAGTACATTTATGAGTAAACATGTGACAAAGTTCTACTTTCGATTTTCTGTGTCGTTAGATAGCATGGTGGCTAAGACATTTACTGAAGATGAAATGGGGGGAATATTTGTAGTTAACGGTTCAGTGGACTCAGATCTCAAGACATTTAACGATGAATTCTGACAAGAACATATTTTAGACAGCTGAAATGAGAGTGACAGCAAGTCAAAACCTGAGGAGACAATGGCAATGTAAATGTATGTAGGATGGACTGACTTGCTAACTTCATAGAAATGACACCAGGTAAACAAAGGCCCGGCTGTGCAGTTTGTTCTATTCGAGTTTAATAACAAGTATGTGCACCGAAAATAGACCGAGAGACTTTGCAAAACTTACATGCCAAACATCCCGCTCTGCTTTGGGGGTTGGGATGGCCTAGTGGTCTAGAGTGTCGCGCTTCGACCTCTAGCTGGCCGGTCACCTCTGGCTTATGGCTGTGGTTTCGAGCCCTGGTGTGAGCGTATGTGGCAACACAACCTCCCACTGCTAAAGATCCCTACGCGCAAGTTAATTATTGAAATAAAATTAAAAAACATATGTTAGGACTTAGTCGTGTTGACCGGATGTTAAGCCCCATTTCTCTCTCTCTCTATCTCTCTCCGCTCTATCACTCCAAATTTAAAGTAAGATAGAGTATAAAGGGACAATATATACAGTATATGTTTCAATGGAAGGCTATTGAAAAAAAAAATCATTTAAAAGTACTACAGAAGTAATATTACAAATACTTTACATTATTTCATGAAATTTCCAGACAAAAAGGGGACAAAAATCGTCAAAATCTGGTGGTTTTCGTAAAAAAAAACACACTTTTCTGTAAAACATTTTACATGTTTGAAAATTAACAATTGTCAATGTATAGTTCAAGAAATATGCTAAATACGTTTCAGTTATATCAAAACTGTATCTCCAAAAATAAAACAGTCACAGGCCTTCGATAATGTTATACCTCAATTATCATATTTGTTATAAAAATGGCGGGCAGACTGGAGACCATCTTAAACAAAATGACGGACATCCTCAATTTTTTTGCCCCCAATAGTGAACCGCCTCGGGTATTTTAGTGAAAATTTGGTGGGCACGTAAGGGTTAAACCAGTGGTTCCAAACCTTTTTGTGATAAGGGTACCACTTGGAGGTCTCGTACAGTCGCTGTGTACCACCTGGTTCCTGTGAAAGTCAATTCGATCAAATATCACTTTATTTTGGATAATTTTACAAGTAGAACACACAAATGAACTAAAAATAAATAAAATATCATACAAAATAATAAGAATAGTAACATACACACTGAGAAAATAATGGGTATTATCTTGTGTAAGGCAGTAAACATTTTTGTGGGTTTAAAAATAACTAAAAATTGTTCACGACCCCGGAAGTGCTCGCATACCACTTGGAAGGCCCTCGGATATTAACATTACCCGTTAAGAGTGTCCACAAAGATTTTTCAAAGAAATCAAATGCCTTAACTCTGTCAGTAATTATCGGAAATCTTTGAAAATCAATAGGATTCTTTGTCTCATGGCCTTAAAAACTGTGTATAAATCGGATGTTAACTTTAGCCTCTGGAGCGTCACAAGAAATTTGAAAGTGATTGAGGGCCACAACTAGGCTTTTTCATCTCGTGCGTGACCTTAAAGGGTCAATCCCGATAATGTTTTTGAGAATAAAACTGCTTAATTTTGTGTTAAAATCCCTTAAAATCCCCTACCTTAGGGCCGAGCAACTAACACAATATATGTGAAACGTTTTCAAACAGTTTTAACCCGCCAGTCTTAATCTGGAAATAGAGTCCGGTGTCCCAAGCTGTTTTATGCGGTGATTGGATAAAACCAGACTTTTTTTTATAAAAAAAACGTGTCGGTGAAATTTACTTTTTGTAATCAAGTACAGCATATGGACCATTCACTGTGTAGACCTCTAAAGGAACTGGAATCGATTATCGGGTCACCCAACGAAAGAATTGACCCGAAATGTTAATAGGGTTACGTGTCCGGCCGGATAGGCTGTTTTAACGCTCACGTCAAAACGACTTTTATTTTTTAAGACTCTGTTCAAATCGGGACCGTCCCTTTAAACAGTGTGTTTAAATTTAAAGTCAATTGACTTTTAACTAAGCCTCTAGAGCGTCCACCAGATATTTCAAAGTGATCAAGGGCTATAACTCTGAAAATCAATAAGATTCGTCATCTCACTAATGTTAACAACATATATCAATTTCGAAACAATCAGATGATAAATGTAGTCTGTAGAGTGTTCACAAGAAATTGTGGACGACAGTAATATACAACCATATTTCCAATGTGGGCGTATAGAAAGAATATGGAAGACGGTTGAGATACAACAGGAATAAAAACCTGATATATGGCGAAAAAAAACAACAACAAAATGATTAATAAACTCTATATTGTTTGTTGACAAAATCAAATATATAAGCTGCCACTGCAGCTATGCATCTATATACACCCAACAACAGCTATAATCCTTATAATAGACTACAGGTACTTGGTTTTATTAATTTTATACACGATTCTTCTTCAAAATCAAATATATAAGTTGCCACTGCAGCTATGCATCTATATACACCCAATAACAGCTATAATCCTTATCAGAGACTACAGGTACTTGGCTTAATTAATTTTATACACGATTCTTCTTCTGTTAAATAGCAAAAATCTGGATATTCCTCTGTTAAATAGCAAAAATCCAGGTGAGCACAACTAATTATCACCAGTGTTTATCAACAAATTAACAATGGCCATATACATGTAATTAGTATTGGGCAATAGCATATATAATATACATGTAAATTTAGAAATGTCAGATGATAACCTTGACCTATATCAGGTTCTGAATATGTAAATAGTAGGGCTGCAATGATACGCCAGGCCATGATACGATGAGCATCACGATACGATTAATATCGCGACATAGAAAATAAATATAAATAATGGCCGGTGGGTAGAGAACAAGCAAAACAGAAAGTGATTTTTCCTACAATCAAAGACTACAACCTTGATATACCATTTTTTTTTTTTACAGTATTCGTGTACAAACGGCTGCCATTTTGTTTAACGGTGATATAATCTGACGTTTTTCCAAATTCGAACTCAACCAGCCTTAGGTTGTAACGGTGATATAGTCAATCGTTTTTTAAATCGGATAATAAAAAAGGTGATTTTTCGGACAATCAGGGGCCATATGTTTCGATGGGTGCAAATATTGAAAGGAACCAAGATCTTTGGGTTATAAACATGCATGTCAAGTTTCATCAAAATCTGTTAAAAATTTAGGGTTCGCAAGCTAAAAACGTGATTTTTCGTACAATCAGGAAACATAGTCCATAAAGTTTCGATCCGATAAATGCCAATATCAAAAGCAACCGAGATCTTTTGGGGATAAACCGATATTTCAAGTTCGTCAAAATTGGATAAGAATTGTGACCTGTAGTGTCAACAACCTTGCTATACCATATTTTTTACACTATTCATGTTCAAACGGCAGCCATTTTGTATCCAGCAATTTTGGTGCGATTTTCACACTCACCCTTCCTTGTGGGGATATCATCAGACGGTTTTTCAAATTGGATAATAATTGTGACCTCCACAGGGACAACAAGTTAAAAGATAGATTGCCAGACAACGAGACATACGCCCAAAGCAGCTAAATCGTCCGGGCAGTCAACAAGAGTTGTCCCATATTTTACTTTTTTCGGTAATGAAACATTTATAATACACTAAAATGATTAAGAGTTAACAACTTATTAACTAATTATCAGAAAATCATTATAATTTGTTTGGCGTTGATAAAGTTCTCCTCCATGCTAACGTTTAGTATACGAAACATTTAATATCATGGATTTAGCTGTTCAAGTTATCAAAATTCGGATATTAACTTTGGCCACTAGAGCGTCCACAAGATTTTTTGACGTTATCAAGGGCCATAACTCTGACAGTAATTATCGGAAAACGCTGAAAATCAACAGGGATTCTTCGTCTTATGACCTTAAACACTGTGTATAAATTAAAAGTCAATTGAATATTAACTTAAGCCTCTAGAGCGTCCACAAGATTTTTTGAAGTGATCAAGGGACATATTTCTGACAGTAATTATCGGAAATCGCTAAAAAAAAATTAATAGGATTCTTCGTCTCATGACCTTAAACACTGTGTATAAATTTTAAGTCAATCGGATATTAACTTAAACCTCTAGAGCGTTCACAGGATGTTTTGAAGGGCCATAAGCAAGTGTGATTTTTCGGACAATAAGGGGCCATAATTTAGGAAGTTATGTTCACCAAATGATTAAAAACCGAAGACAAAAATTATGAATAGCATCAAAATAATAATAGCAGAGATAAAGAACCACACTATTGGCAATATCTTTAAAGAAAAAATGTTAAGAACTTCTGACACTAGCAATAACCAAATAAAGGACAAAATTTCATACAGATGTCAACCTTGTTTACGAAAATTATGCAAATCATGTGAGACTGTGTAATAATGAAGAAGTAACCAGTAAGGTTGAGTAAAGACATGAAATCATTCAAGATTAGAGACTCTTATCAACTGTGCAATGTTGTATATTGTTTAACATTTAAAACCTGTAGTAAGCAATATGTCGGCCAAACAATTACTAGTACTTCTTTCACTACTTTCAGCACTCAGCTTCATAAGCATAGAATAAATTATATAAAGCTAACCTTTCATGTTATGTGTATCTAATCTATGACGTCATCATTCCCATGATGTCATATCTTCCTAGGATGTCATAACTTTCTAGCCATTTTGAATTTATTTGCTTCTCCCTGATAAAGTTATTTTTTTACTGACAAAACGTTAGATAAAAACGATGGCTTTTTGATATTGTATCTTTTTAATTATTTAATATCAACTTATCTGAATATCAAATGCATCATTTAGACTTTGTCAAAATTGATCCCATCAAATCGTCTGTATTTGGTTTGTGTTTCCTGTTCCTATCGATTGGAAGTTTCACATGAAAATGTGGGCGTATAAAAAATGTTGTTAAATTTTAAGTCTTTTACTATGAAAATTCGAAGGCCTGCTTTTATGATTTACTTTAAATGTGCCTTAATGTGGTGTTTACTAGCTACGTCAAATGACCGGAATTCATGCTTAACAGGAAATTGTAAACATAGGTTGCCAGGCAACGAAACATACGCCCACAGCTAAATCGTCCGGGCAGTCAACAAGAGTTGTCGCATATTTTACTTTTTTCGGTAATGAAACATTTATAATACACTAAAATCTGAAAAAAAGTAACAACTCATTATGTAATTATCAGAAAATCATTGGAATTTGTTTGGCTTTGATAAAGTTCTCCTCCATGCTGTTCAAGTTATCTAAATTCATTGAAACTCAATATACTTGTTCGTCTCATGACCTTCAACAATTTGTATAAATTAAAAGGCAATCGGATATTAACCTTGGCCTCTAGGGCGTCCACAAAATTTTGAAAGTGATCAAGGGCCATAACTCAGTAATTATCGGAACGCTGAAAATCGATAGGCCTCTTCGTCTCATGACCTTAAACACTGTGTATAAATTTAAAGTCAATCGGATATTAACTTTGGTCTCTAGAGCATCCACAAGAATTTTTGAAATAATCAAGGGCCATAACTCTGACAGTAATTATTGGAAATTGCTGAAAATCAAAAGGCTTCTTCGTTTCATGACCTTAAACACTGTGTATAAATCTAAAGTCAATCGGTTATTAACTTTAGCCTCTAGAGCGTCAACAAGATTTTTTTCAGAGATCAAGGGCCATAACTCTGACAGTAATTATCGGAAATTGCTGAAAATCAATAGGCTTCTTCGTCTCATGACCTTTAACACTGTGTATAAATTTAAAGTCAATCGGATATTAACTTTGGCCTCTAGAGCGTCCACAAGATTTTTTTAAGTGATCAAGGGCCATAACTCTGACAGTTTTATTATCGGAAATCGCTGAAAATCAACAGACTTCTTTGTCTTATGACCTTAAACACTGTGTATAAATTTAAAGTCAATCGAATATTAACTTTGGCCTCTAGAGCTTCCACAAGCAATTGTGGACGCCGGACCGACGGACGGACGGGGGCGACGGCAATATACGACCACATTTCAATGTGGGTGTATAAAAACTCCTATTTCTTGTGACTTATTTTGTGGATTTCTATCTCAATATTGCTTTTGTCAATCATGCGACTTAAAATTTGGTGAATTTATTAACACAACAATTTCAGCAAATGAAAAACTTTGTCGTTGTCAGGTCAGTTAACGTTATAGATTACGGAACAGCAAAGGAATAACGTTGTAAACAATGATTTTAAAATCAAATATGTGCTCATCAATGTATGCAGTACAGTACATTTTGCCATTCATATACAGTAATATTATCACAAATCGCATATTACGGACGTATATATATATATATTAGTATGTTGTTTTTCCCGCATATATTTCGCATAAGTGTGTAATTTGAACGGAACTTAAACCAGACTGCTATTTTAATACTATAATAAGCCATTTCATGTGTGGAAAAAGCCTTACACTAACAGTTGCTGAAAGTAAACAACCCAACAGTGGCGCTGATGTCCCCCGCCGAAATCCCAAAATAATAAGATGACACATATTATTAATCGAACATTTATTTTTTTCAAAATATAAGCTTTAGCTCAAAATATTAACTATTGACTTAGTTAAGACATTCGCCTAATGATCATCTACATCAAGTTCAAAATTCTACCTCAATTAAAAGCAGAGTTATGTTCCAAAGTCTTGACCAATAAAAGTGCTTATCGCTCCTTAGCTAAAGCAGAAAATTTGCAACATTGAACTTAGTCAAGGTAATGATAAAATGAATCTATACTCTGAGTTCTGAGTTACATTGCTATCACTTACAACTAAAGTTATCGTGCCCCAAAGCATCAAACAATCAGATTTCTTATCGTTCTGCTTACCCTCAGCAGAAAAAGTTGATTAACGAACTTGGTCAATGTATCGGTGTTATAAAGCTAAAGCTATACACCAAGTGTCCTCACTCCCACTTAATCAGAACTTAATAAGCATCAACCAATCAAATTGCTTATCTCTGCTTACCCTAAGCAGAAAATGCTCACCTTCGAACCCCATCAAGGTATTCACCTAATAGACACCTATGCCAAGTGTGAAGATTCTAACTCAATTAGAATGAGAGTTATTGTGTTCCAAAATCTCGACCAATCAAATTGCTTATCAGCCATCTTACCAAGAGCAGAACATGCTCATTATCAAACTCAGTCAAGGTAGTGTATAATGAAACTACACACCAAGTTTCTTTATTTCACCTAGTTATCGTGCCCTAAGCAAAAAATGCTCATCTTCAAATTCCATCAAGACATTGACCCAATAAACACTCACACTAAGTTTGAACATTCTAACTCAATTAGAATGAGTGTTATTCAGTTCCAAAGTCTCGACCAATCAAATTGCTTATCGCTCTGCTTACCCTGAGCAGAAAATGCTCTTTATCGAACTTAGTCAAGGTATTGATGTAATGAAAATATACACTAAGTTTCATCACTCTCACTTAATTAGAATTAAAGTTATTGTGTCCCAAAGCATCAAACAATCAAATTGCTTATCTCTGCTTACCCTAAGCGGAAAATGCTCATCTTCGAACTTCATCAAGGTATTGCCATAATTAACATATACACTAAGTTTGAACATTCTAGCTCAATTAGAACGAGAGTTATTGTGTCCCAAAAAAGTTATTTTGATCATGGACTAATTTACACATTTAAAGGAATATCAGTCTATTTTTGTGAAATTACTATTCTAACAAATCGTGATATGGCCATTGTTTATTTATATCATGGATTTATAAAACATCGCGGTTCATTGATTCATCCCTAGTAAAAAGAATTAGATCGACAGACTGGAGCAACAACAAAAACATACACCTAGTATAAATATGGATACATACAATTATAAATAAAGAAAATTGAATAAAATACATAAGTTAAGGTATATTATAAGTATAATATGTAAATAATTTTTTTTTCAATATCCATCATTATTAAAAGATATGTCATACTCCTTGTACTTTCTCTCCAAAATCTTGGCAGTAATTGCATGTTCAGCTCTTCCAAATCCCTGAAATATGGATATTAAAGGATAAATTATAATTTGTTTTAATTAAACCTCATTATGACATATGACCTTTAGGTTAATTTCAGTTACCTAGCCAGGGACAATAGAAAGCTGGATAACAACAATCTTAATTATCAACACAATTAAAATCTGCTTTCAAAAAACATTTAAGAATGCGTCCGCGAGAGGACCATGTAGAAAATGAAAGATAGGTTGCCAGGCAACGAAACATACGCCCACAGCAGCTAAATCGTCCATACAGTCAACAAGAGTTGTGGCATATTTTACTTTTTTCGGTAATGAAACAATTATAATATACTAAAGTCTGATTAAAAGTAACAACTCATTATGTAATTATCAGAAAATCATTTGAATTTGTTTGGCTTTGATAAAGTTCTCCTCCATGCTAACGTTTAGTAAACAAAACATTTAATATTCTGGATCTAGCTGTTCAAGTTATCAAGATTCTTTGAAACTCAATATGCTTGTTCGTCTCATGACTTTCAACACTGTGTATAGCTCTGAAAATCAATCAGATATTAACTTTAGCTTTTAGAGCGTCCACAAGATTTTTTAAAGTGATCAAGAGCCATAACCCTGACAGCAATTATCGGAAATCGCCTAAAAATCAACGAGCTTCCTCGCCTCATGAACTGCGAGTGAATTTAAAGTCAATCAGATATTAACTTGAGCCTCTAGAGTGTTCACAAGATTTTTTGAAGTGATCAAGGGCCATAACTCTGACAGCAATTATCGGAAATTGCTGAAAATCAATAGGCATCTGTGTCCCATGATCTTAAACACTGTGTATGAATTTAAAGTCAATTAGAAATAAACTTTAGTCTCTAGAGCGTTCACAAGATTTTTTGAAGTGATCAAGGGCCATAACATTGACAGCAATAATCGGAAATCGCTGAAAATCTATAGGCTTCTTCGTCTCATGACCTGAAACACTGTGTATGAATTTAAAGTCAATTAGAAATAAACTTTAGCCTCTAGAGCGTTCACAAGAAATTGTGGTCGACGGACGGACGTACGTTCGTACGGACAGACGTACATACGGACGGACGTACGTACGTACGGATTTGGCGACGCTAAAAAAACGACCACATTTCTAATGTAAGCGTATAAAAAACCAGCGGCTGCCAGGCAGGATAAGCCCACATACCAGAGATGGATAGAGACCAGCTTGAAAGAAAGCGATTTTTCCTACAATCAAGGGTAGGGTGCCCAGAGCTAAAAAAAAACAAACTCGAAAACCTTTTACAGTTATGGCACTATATCTATATAAACAACAACCCTAGATGACCCTTTATTATAACTGTCAAGAAACTATACCTGCGTGCTATATCCCAGCAAACACAAAACTTTTGGTAACATTCGTAATTGGTTCTTATATGGTTGCGCTCAGAATGTTTGTTTACGCACGTTCTCCAAACATTCAATGAAAGTGATCAAAGGCCATAACTCAGTCAGTAATTATCTGAAATTGCTGAAAATCAATAGGCTTCTTCGTCTCATGACCTTAAACACTATGTATAAATCTAAAGTCAATCGGATATTAACTTTGGCCTCTAGAGCGTCCACAAGATTGTTTTAAGTGATCAAGGGCCATAACTCAGACAGTTATTTTCGGAAATCGCTGAAAATCAATAGGCTTCTTCGTCTCATGACCTTAAACACTGTGTATAAATTTAAAGTCAATCGAATATTAACTTTGGCCTCTAGAGCGTCCACAAGCAATTGTGGACGCCGGACCGACGGACGGACGGGGGCGACGGCAATATACGACCACATTTCAATGTGGGCGTATAAAAAGGGTTCAGAGATAGACTGTACTTTTTATAAAGGTTCCAGAAACATCGCCAGAATGTTGTCTTTTGACGTTTTAATTTTACCTTTATTCAACATTGACCGAACGTTAATTTGAATGTTTTTATAATGTTTAAATTAATGTTTATACTCCGTTTTATATAACGTTATATCGTATGAGACGTTACTAAACATTAATAAATATCGTTCTATTGACGTTTACTTTAGAAACATTCGGATTAGTTGTTCCAAGAACGTGAATTGAACAATCTGATTTAACGTTTTTCCAAAGCCTGGTCAGACAACCTGTAAACGTCAGTAAGCAATGTTGTTTTAACGTAACTTTTGTAACGTTTTAATTTATGATTCTTTGAACGTTATAAATATATTTGTTTGTGACGTTATAATTGATTATATTGGAATTTAGTTTTTAAAACGTTCTGTTTTTCTGTTTTTAAAACGTTGGAATCAGATCAAAACCAAAAAACCTCCTAATAAAGTTCGCAAAACGTATTTCCATTTTACATTTTTTTTACATTTTACATCATTAGCAAACGTTGAATTAAAACGTTAGATTGATGTTCCAACTCCGGTTTTTTTGACGTTATATCGTTTATACTGTGAGACGTTACTAAACTTTAATTAATGTCGTTCTAGTGACGTTTACTTTAGAAACGTTCGGATTCGTTGTTCCAAGAACGTCAAATGAACCGTCAGATTCAACGTTATTTCAGAAGCCTGGCAAAACCACCTGTAAACGTCAGTAAGCTATGGTCTTGTAACGTAACTTTTGTAGCATTCTAACTTATGATTGTTTGAACGTTATTAAACCATTTGTTTGTGACGTTAGAATTGATTATATTGGAATTTAGTTTTTTAAACGCTCTGTTTTCGTGTCGTTAAATCGTTGAAATCAGATCAAAACCAAAAAAAACTCCCAAAAAAGTTCGGAAAACGTTTTTCTATTTTACATTTTTTTTACGTTTTACATCATTAGCAAACGTTGAATTAAAACATTAGATTGATGTTCCAACTTCGTTTTTTTGGACGTTATGTTGTTGATACTGTGAGACGTTACTTAACTTTAATTAATGTCGTTCTAGTGACGTTTACCTTTGAAACGTTGGGAGACGTTGTTCCAACAACGTCAAATAAACCTTCTGATTCAACGTTATTTCAAAAGCCTGGTCAGACCACCTGTAAACGTCAGTAAGCTATGTTCTTTTAACGTAACTTTTGTAGAGTTTTAACTTATGATTCTTTGAACGTTATTAAAACATTTGTTTGTGATGTTATATTGCTTATATTGGAATTTAGTTTTTAAACGTTCTTTTTTCTTTATGTAAAAACATTGTAATCAGATCAAAACCAAACAGAACCTTCAGATAAAGTTCGCAAAACGTATTTCCATTTTACTTTTTTTTTTACATTTTACATCATTAGCAAACGTTGCATTAAAACATTAGATTATTGTTTATACTCCGTTTTATATAACATTATATCGTTGATAGTATGAGACGTTACTAAACATTAATTAATATATTTCTACTGACGTTTACTTGAGGAACATTGAGATAAGTTGTTCCAAGAACGTCAAATTGATTCAAGGTTATTTCAAAAGCCTGGTCAGATAACTTGTAAACGTCAGTAAGCTATGTTTTTTTAACGTAACTTTTGTGGCGTCTAAGCTTACGATTCTTTAAACATTATTAATACATTTGTTTGTGACGTTATATTGATTATATTTGAATTTAGTTTTAAAAACGTTATGTTTTCCTCATCTAAAAACGTTGAAATTACACGAAAAAAAAATTAACCTTATAATAAAGTTCGTAAAACGTTGTATTTCCATATTACTTCTTTTTCCTTCAATTCACCAATGACCTAGATCGATATTTTGGATGTTTTAATGTTAATTGACAAACGTTGTATTAAAAAATTAGAGAAATGTTTTAACAACGTTTCTTTTGACGTCACATCCTTGATACTGTGAGACGTTACTAAACATTCACTACACCGTTCTTTTTACGTTTACTTTACAGAGGTTCGGATTAGTTGTTCCAAGAACGTCAAACGTACCACCTGATTCAACGTTATTTTCTACGCCAGGCCAGACAACCCGTAAACGTCAATAAACTATGTTATTCTAATGTAACCTTTTTAGCGTTTTAACTAATGATTCTTTCAACATTATTAATATAAATTATTTGCGTGTGACGTTATATCGATTAAATATTATTGGATTTTAGTTTTGGAAACTTTCTATTTTTCTAATCTCAAAAAGCTAAAATTAAGCCCCCCCTCCCCCCCCCCCCCCCGATAGAAAAAGAAAAAAAAGTTCCAATAAAGTTGGTAACACAGCTTCCATATTACATCTTTTCCTTGTAATTTAACAATGACCTGATTTTATTTTGGATGTCTTTTTAATGTTCTTTGGCAAACGTTGCATTAAAACATAAGATTAATGTTTCAATCCCGTTTTTTTTTTACGTTTTCTTTTTTAATAATGTGGGACGTTGCTTAGCCATAATTAGTGTCGTTCTAGTGACTTACTTTAGAAATATTCGGATTATTTGTCCTAAGAACATCAAATAAACCATCTAATTAAACATAACATGTATTTCCTAAGCTAAGCGTGGTCAGGCAAGTTGTAACTTTGAACGTCATTATTTGTTTGTGACGTTATATTGATTACCGTATTTCCTCGAATACAACCCCGGGGTTCTATTTCGTTCATCACCCACCGACGCCCGGGTTCTATTCGAGGCCCGGGTTATAATCGAGGCCGGGTTGTATTTTTCAGACCCGAATTAATGCTTCAAAGTCTTCTATAGGAGTAACATTTTGAACAAGTAAAACAAGCAGACAGGATCGGTCTTGCAATTACGTAGGCTAAACTCTCTGTGCGTGACATGTGACAATTCTACTTCCTGTGCAGGGATCATCAATTAATTAATATTTTGACAGGAAGTATTCAATTTTTACGTTAGACCCGGGTTATATTAGAGACCCGGGTTATATTAGAGACCCGGGTTGTAGTTATCTCAACGCCCCCTTACCCCCGGGTTCTATTCGAGGCCCGGGTTGTATTCGAGGAAATACGATATATTGGATTTTAGTTTTTAAAACGTTCTGTTTTTCTAATCTAAAAACGTTGAAATGTAAGCCAAAAAATGAAGTTCGTAAAACAGATTCCATTTTACATCTTTTTCTGTATTATATATTATTGGCATCTGATTCAACGTTATTTCCCAAGCCTGGTAGACAACCTGTGAACGTCAATAAACTACGTTCTTCTAACGTAACTTTTGTAGCGTTTGCATTTATAATTTTGTTTTGAACGTTATTAATATATTTGTTTGTAACATAATGTTGGTTATATTGGATTTTGTTTTTTTAAAACGTTCTGTTTCCTAATTTAACAAGGGATCATGGTGGCTAAGTGGATAAGGCGCTGGTTCGCTAGCCTGGAGGTTGAGTGTTCGATCCCTGCATTGGCCGAGAAAGTTCATCTCGATTTTCCGGCGTGATTTCCCCTTGTCAGTGATGCAGAAGGAGGGCCTGACAAGGACAGCTGCCTAGTCGTTCGGATGGGACGAAAAACCGAGGTCCCGTGTACAAATTGGATTGCACGTAAAAGATCCCTTGGCAGTTGGAATTCGATATAAGAGTAGGCGGTAGCGCCGCTGCCCGGGCAAAATTTCCCTCATTGCACACTGTGGCATATGCCCGTCTTCAATTAGCCCAGGTACGGTGCTTAAGCGTCGGACGTTAAACCCCATTTCATTCATTCATTCATTCATTCCTAATTTAACAACGTTGAAATTTAACAAAATAAAAAAGTTATGCTGAAACAATGACAATTCTCTACGTAACCAACACCATAACCTTGACCTCAGGGACATGTTTCTAAAAAAGCCTTTTCATTTTGAGTTATAGCTTAGTAAATTTGGGAGGTAAGGTCAAGTTCAAGGTCATTTATGAAAGGTCATTATATATTACATAGGTCAAGGCCGAAGGTTCGAACATTTACCTTGAAAAAGAAATTTCATTTCTGAATCATATTTCACTCAGCAGATTTGATGGTCATTTATCTTTTGGCCAATGGACTTCAACTTGACCAAATGTCGCATCTTAATCTGGATATTAGGTCAAACGTAAGTTGGCCGGTGGTGATATGACATTAAGAGCTTTTTTAAAGTTCAAGGTCACTCCCGTATTGAAATTACATGGGCTTTAACACATCAAAGGTCAATTTACCTACTTTACAGGTGTGACTGTGAGGTCATTTTTTTTAACAAGTTTGATATGACTTTGACCTCTAAGAAAAAATAAAAGGCGATTTTCTGTTTCACCGTGGACGATTAAGCTGGGGAAGCCGGAGTCTTAAAGTCATCAAATTAAAGATTTCCCCCTAAAAGCATATGCTCAAGATAAATTATTTTAGTCCAAAATTTAACTTTGACTCAAGTTCGCGCAGAGGCTATACCTCTGGAACCCTAATAAGTATCAATCTGAAATTCTGGTTCACCATGGACGATTAAGTTGGGGTAGCCGGAGTCTTAAAGTCATCAAATTAAAGCAATTGTTAAAGCTAAATTATTTTAGTCCAAAATTTAACTCTGACTCAAGTTCGCGCAGACGCTTTATCTCTTGATCCCTAATGAGTATCAATCTGAAATTCGTTGTGTGTCGGAGAAAAAGACAAAAAATGATATGTGTTTTTAAAAAAACTTAGTTCAGAACCCTAGTCGACCTTATTCCGATAGTGCCTCAGTGTACCAATATTTGTCAACTTACTTTACCCGCGGATGTAGGGTGGGGTGGGGGTTGAGACCTCGGGAGATGAACATAATTTTCTGAAGTTACCCGGCTAGATACACCGTACACAAGGGTATTTATTTTGAGATATATCTAAATGAATGTAGGACGTAAAGCCCTTTTCGTATCATCTGAAGGACTAGGCAGCTGTACTTGTCAATGACGAGGGGGACCACGCCGGAAAATCTGGATGAACTTTCTCGGCCAATGCAGGGACTGAACACACGATCCGATTTATAAGAGTAGTCCGTAGTGCCGCTGTCCAGGCAAAATTTGCCTCATAGCGCACTGTAGGGCGTATGTCCGTCTTCATTAGTCCAGTTCAGGGGTAGAAAAGTAGTACGTTAAACCCCATTTCATTTTCAGCCTATACACTGTCTATGCGTGGATTTAAAGGCGAATATGTATCTGCCTCCCCCCCCCCCCCGGTGATTTTGTTTGCCAGGAGTTTTTTCAAGTTTATATCCACATGAAAGTCCCGTTCGGAAGGCTATCAAACCACCGCCTTGGATATCGCAACAGTAATTGATCTTCACGATATTGTCCTACTTAATTTTAGGTAGTCAATTTTTCCATACAGTCATCATATCTCCTCTACTCCTAGTTACAGCTTCCATCGAAATAACACTGGGAAACTGTTCGTAATTATTATTTTGATTTGGTAATGAAAGGCTCCAGGATTTCCCCCCCCCCCCACAAAAAAAATTATGACAAATCCACGCCCTTGACTGCACGCACAATAGGGTTAGGGTTAGGGTAAGGTCTAGAAGATGTTTAAGATCTGCCAGTATTGTATCCGCTGAGCGAATAACCGAAGCGTTGTCCGAATACCGAATGTTATTGTCAATATCCAAGTGTAATTTTACTCTGTGCCAATATCCAAAAAGATTTATTAGATGGTGAATACAATTTATTTATTATTAAACAATAATTTATTGCGAATATGACGTTGTTAGTTATGGGGCGCCGATTGCGTCTTTATTATCAACTCTAAATATATATGTGACCCATCATGGCAAAACCAAGCATAATGACCCAAACTTTAAAATTGAGTTAGTTACTGATTCATAATCTGTATGAAATTACAATTCGAATGCTTTTTATTTCATCAAATTATCTTAAATAATAAGTTTTTAAAAATTATCTTAAATAATAAGTTTTTAATGACAGTTTGAAGTTCGGCGATCACATAAGGTGCTCTGAGTTCTAAAGCAGAGAAATAAGACCTTAAAGTCATCATTCGTTTTAAAGCAAACGTCCATATCAAACATGCATGTACATTAAATGTTATCCAATTGATGTTAAATTTTGCTCAGAGCTGGCCTAGGATACAGGGGACGCGGAGCGGGCCCGATTTCGGGGGGGCTACTGACCATACACCCCCCCCCCTAACCTTTTTTCGCTTTTTTGAGCTTTTGGCGACATTTTATTTTCACTATTAAAAATTATTGCCGGGGCTAAATCCCCCCTAGCCCCCCCGGCTCCGCGGCCCCTGCTAGGATATGGACTTCAAGAACATGTCAACTTCCATGCATTATCATAATATTTTTCACATGTACAATAAATAAGCTGGAAACCAAAGTAGGTTTTCGGCCTTTGGACTCTGACACATAATCAATTCTAGGGTAGGGGTACCAGATACGTACTTATACTTTGGAACGTTAAATAGTCCAGCGGCTAAGTCGAAAAATATTTCAGTTCGTGGAGAAATTGTGAAACTTATAGGGGACCCCTGTAGGATCATTTTTCGATTCGGACCCAACTCTGAAACGCCCCCTGGTTACCGCCATCTTGAATTTCAAGATGGCCGCCATATTTGACATACTTTTGCCAACAACTTCGAAACTAAGGCACATAGAAATGTGATTGCAGTGTCCACCCCCATTTTTTCGGGCCAAGGAATCAAGTAAATTCATTTGTTGGAACTTTCGATGTCGGCCATATTGGATTTCAAGATGGACGCCATATTTGACATACTTTTGTCTATAACTTTGAAACTAAGGCAGATAGAAATGTAATTTCAGTGTCTACCCCTACATTTTCGGGGTCAAGGAATCTAGTTAATTCATTAGTTTGAACTTTCGATGTTGGCCATATTGGATTCCAAGATGGACGCCATATTTGACATACTTTTGCCTATAACTTTGAAACTAAGGCAGATATAAATGTAATATCAGTGTCTTCCCCCACATTTTCTGGGTCAAGGAATCCAGTAATATTTGACATACTTTTGCCTATAAGTTTGGAACTAAGTTAGATAGAAATGTAATTTCAGTGTTAACCCCCACATTTTCGTGATCAAGGAATCCAGTAAGTTCATTGAATTTCCACTCAATTTTAATTTCTTCCCTAGTCAATATGGCAGACGGTTTCTCATATCTATTGATTTGATGAATTAAATATTCTCTATATAAGCAAATGTGGAGTGCTTTTGAGGGAGGAAAACTAAATTTTGAAACCAATTCATTCAAGTCTGGTAACCCGAAGAGGAATTAATTTCGATTTTGACAATGTTTGCATGGAATGCTACTTCACACAACTTCAAGACCAAATTTTTCGGATTTACCACCTTAAAATCTATCAGTTGAGCAAATTTGGTGAGTATGGGAGGCCTAGTTTAGCTGCGAAGTCAATAGGCACCAATGGTGACCGTGTGTTCCAGAGACACAGCAAAAATAATTAAAAAATGTCTCTAGTGAAAAGAGATTGGTATAGAAGTAAACAATTAATAGAAGTTATAACTAAATTACTAGTTTCTAGCCATAAAAGCAACACGAATGACTATCATTCTAAATAAAACTATTCTCAAGGCAGCCACCTCTGTATGCAAACCGCCATTGGAGCTGCTTTGCTACGGCGTATAAAGGCTGATCCATCGTGAGGACTGGCGTCTGTTTGGGGTTGAGGAATTGATTTGCAGCCGCATTGTTGTTCGTGATATGAAAGATCATAGCCACAGAGGTTGACTTCTCGCAAAAAAAATGGGAGCAATGACACATTTGTCTGTCAACAGTTAAGTCAATCGGATTGACGTGAGCCGATGGGGTCAACATCGGAAGTTCAAACTAGTGAATTAACTGGATTCCTTGACCCTGAAAATGTGGGGGTAGACACTGAAATTAAATTTCTATCTGCCTTAGTTTCAAAATTATAGGCAAAAGTATGTAAAATATGGTGGCCATCTTGGAATCCAATATGGCCGACATCGAAAGTTTAAACGAATGAATTTACTTGATTCCTTGACCCCGAAAAAGTGGGGAAGACACTGCAATCACATTTCTATCTGCCTATTTGTAACAGCGTGGTCAATTTCGGTGAATTTGATCAAGTTTTGCATTGTTTAAGTCAATTTTCCTTTGTTTTAGAAGCGTACCCTTTACAAAAACATAATTTAAGAGCTTTTAAGAATACATTTTCAACATGTCAGATGATTTATTCGGTAAAAAAGTGTTTAAGCTTGCTAATTAGACCCAAAAAAAAATATTGACCTTGCAATGCATTTTCAGCATATATAATAGGTTTAACATGCCGTAGCTCAAAATCAATTAGTGCGACTTATGCCGGGTTTTGCCGTGAGTGGTCACATATGCTAAACTCTAAAAATATATTCTAAACTCTAAATATATATGCTAAACCTCTAAATATTTATTGTGTTGAGTGGACGTTAAACCCCATTTCTCTCTCTCTCTCTCTCTCTAAATATAGGCCTATAGATAGGCCTATCTAAACTCTAAAAACTTGGTTTTATTTCTTTGGTAAACTTTAAAGGAGCTAAATCGCTAACATTTGGGACCTAGAAACTCACAAAAGTGTGGGTCGCCACTCATATTATACTGTAATATGAATGTATATAAACTTATTTATATTCAATGGTTTCCGTTTTTACTCCAAATTCAAATCAGTTACCGTATGTTTTGCGAAATAAGCCAGCAATTTCAATACATGAATCACCAATTTGGAAAACAATGTGCATTGTGGGAGAGAGGTGGGAGAAAATTACGAGGATTGAACATTGCTTTGCATGGGATTTCTCTGACCAAATTTCGAAACACGTCGATTTTACGTTAATTTTAGTGCATCAACTATTTGTGTCTCTGTCACAGTGAAATATAAACCCATCACTAAAATTAAAGGGACTGTCCCGAATAGAACAGAGCCTAAAAAATAAAAGTTCGAGTACGTATGAAATTTATAGGCCAAAATATAGAAGACTGGTGTATATACTCTGACTCAAAATTTCAGCTCAAAATATTGAGTCGTCTGGACGTGAGCGTTAAAACAGCTTATCCGGACACGTAACCCTTTTAATATTTCGAGTCAATTTTTTCGTTGGGTGACCCGATAATTGATTCCCGTTCCTTTAGAGGTCTACACGGTGAATGGTCCATGTGCTGTAAATAAGGTAAATTTCACCGACACATTATTTTAAAAAAATAAAACTCTGGTTTTATCAAATCACCGCATAATACAGTTTGGGGCACAGGACTCCATTTCAAGATCAAGACTGTGGGTTTAGTTGTTTGAAAACGTATCACATATATTGAGTTAGTTGCTCGCCCCTACGGTAGGGGATCTTAATCAGTGTTTTTTCGAAATTTTGGTCAGAGAAATCCCAAGCAAAGCAATGGTCGCTCCTCGTAAGTTTTCCTATCTCTCTCCCACAATGCACATTGTTTTCCAAATTAGTGATGCAATGTGTCTAGTCTCGTACCTCAATCTCTCAATACATCATCAATGTTGATTTAAATTGACCAATAGTTCGTGCTTTCGATGTTGAAGATTTTGGAGGATTTTAGGTTATGGACTTAGGTCCTTTAATTTGATGCTAAACTCCAAATATATGACATGTAAACTTAGACTTGAAGCCAAACTCCAAATTTATACATATGATCAACTCCAAATATATGACGTTCTTCTTTTATAGATGACAAACTTAATGGGGTTCAACGTCCTACTGTTCTGCTCCTAAACAGGGCGAATTAAGACGGGCGAGGGAAATTTCGCGCAGACAGCTGCGGTACCTATTCGTCTAATGCCAACTGCCAAGGGCTCTTTTAAGTACATGCGAATGTGTACATGGGACCTGAGTTTTTCGAACCATTTGAACGAATAGTCAAGTGTCCTTTGTCAGGCGATCACTACTGCATCACTGACAAGGGAAACCACACCACGCCGGAAAATCTGTCTAACCACGTGATCCCCTACGGTTATTGGGTCCAAATTGAGCCGAGGATCACGGTGGCTAAGTTGGTAAAACGCTGACTCGCTAGCCTGGATGTCGGATGTTCAATCCTTGCATTGGCCGAGAAAGTTAACCCAGAGGGAGAGAGATGGTGTTTAACGTCCACTTGACACAAACTAGGTCATTTCGGGACTAATATATGGTTTTAATTTTATCTCAAAAATTCGCTTGCACGGCGTAGGGTCTTTTGCAGTGTTGGTAATAAGGGATATTTTGCCAGTACAGAAGCACTACGACTTACTTTTAAATCGCATTCTAATTGCCAAGGGATCTTTTACGTGTACACAAATGTATAAAAGGGACCTTGGTCCACATAGACACAATTTTTATCTGATTTTTTTAAAACTTGACATGTAAGTTTATAACCCAAAGATCTCAGTTTTTTTCGATGTAGTTTCTCAAATTATGGCCCCTGATTGTATGAAAAAATCTTGTTGACCCTACAGAGGTCAGGTGTTCTATCCCTGCAGTGGCCAAGAAAGTTCATCCCGATTTCCGGCGTGGTTTCCCCTTGTCAGTGAGCAGAACAGGGCCTTTCAAGGACAGCTGTCTAGTCGTTTGGATAGGACAAAAAAGTTCTGTGTACACATTGGCGTGCAAAAAAATCCCTTGGCAGTTGTAATTTGATATAAGAGTAGGCCATAGCGCCGCTTCCCGGGTGAAATTTCCCTCATAACACACTGTATGGCGTATGCCCTTCTTCAATTAGCCCAGGTTAGGTGGAGAAGCGTAGGATGTTAAACCCCATTTCATTTCTATAGAGATCATAAGATTTATCCGATTTAAAAAAAAAGTTTGAACTTGAATATATCACAGTTACACCCGAAGGATGGTTAAGTTTGAATGACATAAAAATCAGACCAAAACTGACAGTCAAAAAGGCCGCCCCCTCGTACTCAAGCAGGGTAAAAGGTATATCAAAGCTGTGGACCCTATAATAAAGAGGTCACAATTTTTATCCGATTTTGTTGAAACTTGAAATGAACTGTAACTAAGTTTATAACCCAAAGATCTTGGTTCCTTTTAAAATTCGCATATATCGAACTGTAACTTCCTGAATTATGGCATACAAATAATTCTCTTTCTAATTGAGCTAGAATGTTCAAACTTGGTGTAGGCAGTTTATTACTTTATTAGGTCAATACCTTGATGAAGTTTGAAGATAAGCATTTTTTGCTTTGGGTAAGCAGATAAGCGATTTAATTGGTTGATACTTTTGGAAACGATAAGTTTAGTTTTAATTAAATTAGAGTGATGAAACTTTGTGTACAGTTTCATTACATCAATACCATGACTATGTTCGATAATGAACATTTTCTGCTCAGCGTAAGCAATTTCATTGGCCCAGACTTTGGAACACAACAACTCAAATACCAATTGAGCTACAATGTTCAAACTTTGTGTAAGTATTTCTGCTTAGAGATAAGCAATTCGATTGGTTGAGGCTTTGGGACACAATAACTTTAGTTCTAATTAAGTGAGAGAGAGGACACTTGGTGTATAGCAAAATTACATCAATACCCTGACTAAGTTCGATAATGAACATTTTTGGCTGAGGGTAATGGTAAGCAGAGTGATAAGCAATTTGATTGGTCGAGACTTTGGAACACAATAACTCTCCTTCTAATTGAGGTAAAATGTTAAAACTTGGTTTTAGGCCTTTATGAGGCGAATGCTTTGATAGAGTTCAATGATAACATTGTGTGCTTCCAGTAAGCAGAGATAAGGAATCTGATTGGTTGATGTTATGGAGCACGATGACTTTGGTTATAATGAAGTGGGGCGTTGAAACTCCGAATATAGATTCATTATATCATTACCTTGGTCTTCTGCTTAGGCTAAGGAGCGATAAGCAATTTGATTGGTCAAAACTTTGGAACATAACAGTTCAGTTTTTGATTGAAGTAGATTGTTTAAACTTGATATACTGGTAGATGTTCATTAGTAGAATGTCTTGATTTAATTCAATTACTAACATTTCGAGCTAACGCTAAGTAAAGGGCTAATCAATTTCATTGCACAATGCTTTGGGACAAGATAATCTTGATTCTATCTGATAGAGAGTAATGAAACTTGGTGTATAGTTTGATTGGTCGATACTGTTGAAAAAAAAATGTGCGATTTATTAATGTGTCATCTATTTATTTTGGGATTTTGGCGGGGGACATCAGCCTCACTGTTAACTTGTTTAACATTTTTTAAATTTGAAAGAATATTGTTGCCATGAAAGTTAGTCCATCAGTCTGTTAAATTCCAGTAATTGTGAAACTTCATCAGGCCAGAAAAAATCATAATTCCAAAACTTAAGTGTGACTCTTGTCCAAAGATTTCTCTTATCTACAATAAGATCTAAATAATCTTAGCAGAGAAGTATCTAAAGTCTGAGGCCCCCACTAAAACTTTTAGGTCATACATCACCAGGAATCATAGCACATTATTCTAATTTTATTGCAGCCATGGTTCTTGATATTTTTTCGAACATAATTTCGAGAACTGCCAATCAAATGAGGTTAAGTGAGGCAATTGATTATCAATTTCCAGTTTTAATTACCATTTTGGAAAATTGTGATTAAATAATGTCTAAGCTTAACTGTTGAATTTGCAATATAATGCCAGGCATTATCTAGGTGTATAACTTCAAAATTTATTATTATAAATATAGATTTCAAAATTGGCCCACCGCTATCTATTTTGCTTGTGTTACAAATACTTTCTTCAATGCAGTTCCAGTTGAGACACTGGTTGTAAACATGTCAGTGTAGTTTTGATGTGATATTTCAGGGTTGATTTGTATTTTGGACAAACAAAATTAACATTTACTAATCACTATCATGGCATGTGCTATCATCTAATCAATAGTTTACTGTATAAGCTTACATGTACACATGTAATCATGTATTTGTATACAATTTCATGCCAAAGCTAACTTGCCTTATTTTGTTTTATAATTACAGAGAGTTACCGGTACCTTAAAAGATACAAATGCTACTACATGTACTACTAGTGATGAATTATTATACCGATTCTTTGATATTGCATGGAGTATATATACTGATTCTGTGATACTGTATGATTGTATACAGATTTTGTGATTCTGATTACTTTGATACTACATGATGCTGATTCTGTGATACAAGATCATATATTGTACATGCACTGAATACCGTACTACTGATTCTGTGATTCTGTTTACTGTGATACTTTATGATTGTTTACCCATTTTGTGATAATATACATGTATGCTAATACTGTGGTCTGTGATACTGTGTAATAATCTTAATTATTATACTGTACATGTATACTGATTCTGTGATAATGTACAATGATTCTGTGATGCACTGATTCTGTGATACTATTTAATGGGTCCGTGATATTGATGTATGATTTCTGTGATATTGATTTATACTTTTTAATTTATTGTCATTATTTATTAAATTTAATTTTAAAAAAAAGGTTCTGCTTTATCTTCATATTTTTAATGATAGAATGTATTGGCATCATATTTCATAGAGGATTTATAAGCATTCTTTCCTGGTTAAAACTGATATTTAAAGAAATGAAATTACGGGATATGCTTGAGTTACCTGTTATCTGCAACGTTTAGAGGGGAGGGGGACTTTTCAGGGGGAGATTGAAAAGCTGCTATAGACGTTATCGGTAACGTTTTAGGGTAGGGCTTTAACTCCTTCTATCGACGTTACAGAGAACGTTTTAGGGGGAGAATTGAAAACTTGCTATAGACGTTATCGGTAACGTATTAGTGTGGCGATTTAACACATGCTATCGACGTTACAGAGAACGTTTCAGGGGGAGAATTGAAAACCTGCTATAGACGTTATCGGAAACGTTTTAGGGTGGGGATTTAAGATGTGCTGTCGACTTTACAGAGAACGTTTCAGGGGGAGAATTGAAAACCTGCTATAGACGTTATCGGCAACGTTTTAGGGTGGGGATTTAACACGTGCTACCGACGTTACAGAGAACGTTACAGGGACGAGAATTTGACACCTGCTATAGATGTTATCGGTAACGTTTTAGGATGGGGCTTCAACACGTGCTATCGACGTTACAGATAACGTTTCAGGGACGAGAATTTTACACCTGCTATAGATGTTATCGGTAACGTTTAGGTTTGGGGAATTTAAAACATTCTATTGACGTTATCCGGAACGTTAAAGGGGTGAAGTGTAAAACATGATGTAGACGTTACCGGTACCTCCCCCATAACATAAAGCGAACCGAAATAAAGGTTTAGATAACGTCCTGGGAATATATTTTATAACGTTCTTTTAGAAAGTTGGGAGAACGACAAAAAAACTTTCCCGGTTCACGTCAAGCGAACCTTTGTGTTCCGGGAACGTTTTAGGAACATTTTATACTTCCCATTTGAATAGACAATAGATTACTCGAATTCGTGATACGCACGTTAAAAGTAACATTTATTTAACGTATCCTGTAACATTTGTAAAAACGTTAACGTTGCGACAACAAAACTTTCCTGAGTTACGTGCCACAAACATACACAACTAACGTGAAATAACCATAAAAACATATGTTTTCAAAACGTTAACATTAATGTTCAGTAAACGTATCCTGTAACGTTTTTTACAAACGTTACAACCACGACAACAAAACTTTCCTTCGTCACGTGCCACAAACATTCACAACTAACGTGAAATAACCATAATAACTTATGTTTTCAAAACGTTAACATTAACGTTTTGAAAACATTAACATTAATGTTCAGTAAACGTATCCTGTAACGTTTGTAAAAACGTTAAAATCACGACAAAAAAACTTTCCTGGGTCACGTGCCACAAACATTCAGAACTAACGTGAAATAACCATAATAACTAATGTTCAAATCACGACAAAAAAACTTGCCTGGGTCACGTGCCACAAACATTCACAGCGAATGTTAAATAACGAAAAAAATTTTTTTTATGAAAACGTTCGGAAAACTAATTTTGTTAGCTGGGATATTCACAAGATATATCCATTCGACCGTCCGTTAAAATATACTGCTTTTATGTTCCAGCGGCGGACATATTTAATTTGGGTTTCAATTTCTTTCCCGATAAGAATTAACCACCACTATCATGCAGGACTATTCGTTTAAATCGAAATTTGCTATCTGATGAAATTAAATTTGATCCGTGATTCGATTGAATTTCAGATCTCCGAGCGTGCGCAACGCAGCTTATATAAGTTTTGGATCGGCAGTCCAATTTTTGTAGATAAATTGGACCGATTTATTTATATTTTCTGTATACCCATAGACACACAGGTCTATTTATATTGGTATTGATATGTGAACGTGCCTTTGTTAATTGATATTTGATGTCCCATGTAATAGTAAATGCAGGAGAACAAAACATAGGTTGCCAGGCAACGAAACATACGCCCACAGCAGCTAAATCGTCTGGGCGGTCAACAAGAGTTGTCGCATATTTTACTTTTTTCGGTAATGAAACATTTATAATACACTAAAATCTGATTAAAAGTAAGAACTCATTAAGTAATTATCAGAAAATCATTCTAATTTGTTTGGCTTTGATAAAGTTCTCCTCCATGCTGTTCAAGTTATCAAAATTCATTGAAACTCAATATACTTGTTCGTCTCATGACCTTCAACACTGTGTATAAATTTAAAGTCAATCTGATATTAACTTTAGCCTTTAGCGCGTCCACAAGATATTTTGAAGTGTTCAAGGGCCATAATTCTGACAGTAATTATCGGAAATTGCTGAAAATCAATAGGCATTTTCATCTCATGACCTTAAACACTGTGTATAAATTTAAAGTCAATCGGTTATTAACTTTAGCCTCTAGAGCGTCCACAAGATTCTTTGAAGTGATCAAGGGCCATAACTCTGACAGTAATTATCGGAAGTCCCTGAAAATAAATAGGCTTCTTCGTCTCATGACCTTAAACACTGTGTATAAATTTAAAGTCAATCGGGTATTAGCCTCTAGAGCGTCCACAAGATTTTTTGAAGTAATCAAGGGCCATAACTCTGACAGTAATTATCGGAAGTCGCTGAAAATCAATAGGCTTCTTCGTCTCATGACCTTTAACACTGTGTATAAATTTAAAGTCAATTGGATATTAACTTTAGCCTCTAGAGAGTCCACAAGCAATTGTGGACGACGAACGGACGGACGGGGTCAACGGCAATATACGACCTCATTTCAATGTGGGCGTATAAAAATGGAAGCTTCGTTGCCAAAAATATTAGATGAGGGCGAGATCCCCATTACTATATAGAGATGATTGAACATTGTTTCTGATAATTTGTTGTGAGGCATGGCATAACTCGAACACGAAGGAATAAAGTCATCTCGATACTCCAGAAAAAATTTTGCCATGTTTTTTTCTGAACTCGGCAAAGAGGACTTCCAAATCATGGACCAGAGTTAAAGGAGCTAAATCGCAAACATTTGGGACCTAGAAATTGACAAAAGTGGGTCGTAACGCATATAATACAGTAATATGAATGTATATAAACTGATTTACATTCAATGGTTTCCGTTTTTACTCCAATTTCAAATCAGTTATGTTCGGCGAAAAAAGCGATGCAGCGTCATCGAGTGCAAATTTCCAGTGTCTGGTTATTCCAGTCTACATATGCCATTTGATTTGGTGCAATGTGCAGGGGCGGATCCAGGATATTTGGAAAGAGGGGGGCGTACTTTGAGGGCGAAGCCCGAATTATGAGTGCTTCGCACCTGCGGGGACTCTGGGGACCACCCCTAGAATTTTTTTTAATATAAAACTCCATATATGCGATTTCTTAGCATCTGATCTTCAAATATTAAACACAACTCCCACCCTATTTTTCAGTGTTTTGTGTCTACAAAATCACCAGTAACATCACCAGGCCTTCTGCCTGAAAAACTTCTGAAAAAAAGTCCAACTGAAGGAAATTGTTTCAATAATAAAAAATGTTACAATATATAATTTATAATGTTATCTTTTATGAAAACATTGTAATCATATATATATCTATACAATCCCACTTTCGTTGTAACGTATAAAAATGTCTCATTAGGTAGATTCATTCCATCAAAGGATTCATAAATAGCATACGGCGAGGATATGTTCGGTAATACCTGTCAATAATATTTGCATAATCAAGAGGGATGTTCCAATGGACGAAAAGAAGTACAAGGGCATTGAATCTGTCCTTCGGCCATAGTGGATCAATTTATGTTTATGACGAAACGTAAAGCAGAGTTGGTCCTCTCCACACTCGATGCTGGAGCTGAGAAGGTTAGCATGATCCGTAGTACTGTCAGTATGTTAGGATAGACCTTCTCAAACCCCAATGAAACAACACTGGTTAGCGTTTTTGCCAATGTGTCTGGCAGATCTTTGCTGTGGTCAGATTCCCAGACACTCTTCCATAGTCGCAATTCTTGGCTGAAGTCTGAATGGCAATACCTATCCAAAATATTTGCATAATCAAGATGGATGTTCCGATGGACGAAAAGAAGTACAAGGGCATTGAATCTGTCCTCGGCCATAGTGGATCGATACATGTTTTTGGCGAAACGTGAAGCAGAGTTGGTCCTCTCTCTACACTCTTGCTGCTGGAGCTGAGAAGGTTAGCATGATCCATAGAATGCAAGCTGATTGGGACCATGGCTGATTGGGACCACATTCTTGGCTGATTGGGACTATCACTAGGCTGATTGGGACCACACAATAAAAGATAGTAAGCTGGCACTGCCAGGCAGGATACGCCCACATTTTCGAGAGATGGTTAGAGAACAAGTAAAACCGAAAGTGATTTTTCCTACAATCAAAGGCCATAATTCAGGAAATTACGTTCTGATAGGTGCAAATATCAAAAGGAACCAAGATCTTTGGGTTATAAACATGCATGTCAAGTTTCATCGAAATCGGTTCAAAATTGTGACCTCTATAGGGTCCACAAGCTAAAAACGTGATTTTTCGTACAATCAGGGGCCATAATCCATGAGGTTTTGATCCGATACATGCCAATATCAAAAGCTGCCGAGATCTTTTGGGGATAAACCTATATTTCAAGTTTCGTCAAAATCGGACAAGAATTGTGACCTGTAGAGAGTCTACAAACAATTGTGGATGGACGGACGGACAGGGGCGACGACATAATACGTCCACATGAAAATGTGGGCGTATAAAAACAGGAAGCAGCTTCGGCTCTCATATGTCTTGTCTGCGATATCACTTAAGTGGAAGCAGACGTTAAACACCAAAAAGAAGAATGCAATTGTGGAGACAATATTGCCGAAACGATTACTCAACAAAGCTGCACATATATATGGCCAACCAAACTAAATCATAGCTTGTAAATATTCTGTGTTGTTATATAAAAGGTTATGAAATATATGTGTATATTTTTTACAATTATGTATTTGTATATGAAATAATGTGTAATAATGTGTATTTTTATATGAAATGATGCGTATTTTTATATTAAATAATAATGTTTAAATATGTGTATGCCTCTGGACGAGTAGCAGTGTTACTGAAAGAACTTTTGAAGAACGAAATTACCTTTCATAAAAGTATGAACGACTATACAATGTGGTTTTCTATAGATAAAAAAATACTTGGATACAAACTTGTTGTATGTGTCGCTTATATTCCACCAACGAACTCAGACTACAGCAAACTGGACATGTTTGAAATGATCAAGGATCAATACACAGAACATTGTTCTGAACATTCCGAATTCTTCTTAGTTGGTGACTTTAACGCGAGAACCGGATTACTCAACGACACCTTCTTTTTGGAACAATCTTGTTCTGCAATTGACGAGGACGATACCTTTTTGAGAGACAAACTCGAAAGTGAGTCAGCATTTTCGAGCTATGATGTACCTTTGCAACGGTATAACCAAGATAAAACAGTAAATCCATATAGTGAAAGGTTAATTGGTCTATGTAAAAATCTAGGAATATACGTTGTTAATTGCCGCTTTGGATCTGAGAAATGTATAGGATCATTCACATGTGATGGAAGATCAGTGGTTGATTATGTGTGCTGCATTCCTAAGGTGATGGGTAATATAATAGAATTTGAAATATGTGACTACAACGCTCTCCTCTCAGATAAACACAATGCAATCGCTATGATTCTAAATAGAGTAAACAATGGAACACACGTGCAAAAAGCTCAAATTGACAAACAGACGTTCACCAAAATCACATGGGATCCAGATTTAGCTCCAGCATTCACTGAAGGAATTGCATTGAACGATGTATCTAAAGTAATCGATCTGTTATCGGGGATTAACAAAGACACCACAGACCAAAAGTCAATTGATAACGTGTGTTCTACAATTGGTGATATATTCCGGGACATTGCGAGAGCCACAAACATCAGCAAACAAGTGACAATCAAACAGTTTCAAAACGCACAGAGACAATCCCAGAAAAAACCCTGGTTTAACAGTGCTTGTGAAGTCAAGCGAAAAAAATTCTTCAATGCAAAAAACACATTTAAGTCTAACCAAAATAATAAAAATAGGCAAAAACTAAAGGGTGCTACTTGTGAATATAAAAAACAGTTGAAATAAAAAACATTTATAATAGAAAATTTAATCAAGACTTAACACTAGAGATCTGGTATCCTTTAGTTTGTCCTAAATGCCACTTATAAACGATGATAATCCTTTAATTTCAAAATACCCTTTAATTATTGATAAAAACCTTTTAAAAAATCAAAAATCGTTTAATTACTACTATGGCTTAATTTAATGGTACACCGTTTAATTTCTCCGTGAGGGGTTTAGAAATGGACGACCCGTTCAATTATCTAAAGCCTTTAATTACTAGCCCAGCCCTTTAATTACCAGAAAAACGTGTATAAATAAACACCACTTAATTTAGCGACAATGCTTAATTATTAGATGAAGCGTTTAATTTCCTGCGAGTCGTTTTCCTATCGGTTAATTTTGATTACGATTATTTACGTATGAAGAACGAATAAATAATGTAAATTAAAAAATAAATGCACGCCCACCTTACCGTGTTCGTAGTATTAATATCCAATATTCATTAAAAAATAATAATCCATCATTGACAATACATCAAAAATCCCGTACAATGTTATTATACTAGTCCAATGTTATTATTATACCATTGGAAATCGGCACATATCGGTAATGTATTTTCTATAAATCACAAATGAATGAATGGTCGTATTATTATCCATTTTTAAAAAATAATGATTCCACCATTGACATGTATACATCAAATATCGATACGGCACATTCCATCCCACATATCGGTAATGTATTTTCTTTAAATCACAAATGTACGAATGGTCGTAGTATTATTATCCATTATGCATTTCAAATAATGATTCCACCATAGACAAATACATCAAAAATCTATAAATCCCGTTGACTTTCATTATACCGGTATAACACGTGTGGTACTCGCTATGCATGTGTCTCGCAGTGTCATAATCTCGCGAGACCATTCAGCCGCGCCCAAAAAGCCGCTCTATAAACAAGCTGTCGTTCATTTTCAGACATGTCTATCGGAATTGCTTCAAACGATATCAAAAGGAATTAAGATTCAATTCAATGAGCACTGCCTTGATATTACGTAATCACTTTGATAAATCAACATTTACTCTCTTAATAAGTGATTGTGTGTTGATGAGGCCAAACCCATCGGGAAAAAAGTTTATAAATAAAACAGAACAGATTCTTAGCTGTGATAATTTAATAACAAAAACAATTGTATGTATTGTATTATATACATGTACACTAAATACTAAAAACAATTTAAAACCAGCGGCTGCCAGGCAGGAAATGCCCACATTTTCGAGAGATGGATAGAGAACAAGCAAAACCGAAAGTTATTTTTCCTACAATCAAAGGCTATAATTCATTAAATTACAATTTGATATGCGCAAATATCGAAAAGAATCAAGATCTTTAGGTTATAAACATGCATTTCAAGTTACATCAAAATCGAATTAAAATTGTGACCTATACTGGGTCCACAACCTTGACATACCATATTTTAACACTATTAGCGTACAAACGGTGGCCATTTTGTCTGGTAATTATGGTCCGATTTCTCTGAAATTCAAACTCAACCTTCCATATGGTGTAACGGTGATAGAGTCAAATGTTTTTTTAAATCAGATAATAATCGTGACCTCCAGAGGGACCATAGGCGATTTTTCGGACAATCAGGGGCCATAATTCAGAAAGTTATGATCTGATATGTGCAAATAACGAAAGGAACCAAGATCTTTGGGTTATAACCATGCATTTCAAGTTTCATCAAAATTGAATCAAAATTGTGACCTATACTGGGTCCACAACCTTGATATACCATTTTATAACAGTAATCGTGTACACGCGGCGGCCATTTTGTATGGCAACTTTGTTCCGAATTTTTCCAAATTTGAAATCAACCTTCCTTAGGGTGTAATGGTGATATAATAAAACGATTTTTTAAATCGAATAATAATTGTGACCTCCAGAGGGACCACAAGCTAAACAAAGACGATTTTGCGTATAATCAGGGGCCATAATTCAGGAAGTTACAATCCGATATGCCCAAATATCGAAAGGAACCAAGATCTTTGGGTTATAACCATGCATTTCAAGTTTCATCAAAATCGAATTAAAATTGTGACCTCTACAGGGTCCACAACCTTGATATACCATATTTTAACAGTATTCGCGTACGAATGGCGGCCATTTTGTATGGCAATTTTGGTCCGATTTTTCCGAAATTCGAACTCAACCTTCCTTAGGGTGTAACGGTGATATAATCGAACGTTTTTTTAAATCGGATAATAATTGTGAACTCCAGAGGTACCACGAGCTAAAATAGGTGATTTTTCGGACAATCAGGGGCCATAATTCAGGAAATTACGTTCCGATAGGCGCAAATATCGAAAGGAACCAAGATCTTTGGGATATAAACATGCATGTCAAGTTTCATCAAAATCGGTTCAAAATTGTGGCCTCTATAGGGTCCACAAGCTAAAAACATGATTTTTCGTACAATCAGGGGCCATAATCCATGAAGTTTTGATTCGATACGTGCCAATATCGAAAGCAGCCGAGATCTTTTGGGGATAAACCTATATTTTAAGTTTCGTTAAAATCGGACAAGAATTGTGACCTGTAGAGAGTCCACAAACAATTGTGGACGGACGGACAGACGGACGTCCGGACGGACAGGGGCGACGACATAATACGTCCACATGAAAATGTGTTTAAAAAAATTATAAAACGGCTGCCACTAAAACCATCATTATTTTAATCCAACGTTTCGTAGGTAAATATAACACTACATCATCAGGGATTTTTAAACACTATTGTTCCTGCCATATGTATCTAGTTCCAGAACTGAGATCACTATCGACATCTTCATGATTGGTTTTTGTGTACAACTTTTTATATTCGGATATTTCACATGAAAATGTGGGGGTATAAAAAAATGAAAGCAATTCGTTAAAACCTTTGATTTTGACTGCCTTATTTTGATGTTCACTGAAATAACGTTTTAAATTCGATAATATAAATTCAATGATAGTGATAGATAGGCCTATATCATATCCATATTGATGGAACTGGCACTTGTTTAATAAAAGTAATACTAATTTTAATAGGAATCTTTAGTAGAAGTATAGTAGTCCTAAGGCACATCTTATAAGTTATAGTACACTGGCAGATCATTTTATATTTTGAATTGTTAATTATCAGTTCAATGAAAAAACTGACACTTGTTTAATAATACTAGAAGGCCTATTAGTGAGTATTACAATACTATATAGTTTATGAAATATAGAGCAGTGGCATGTAATATTTTTTAAAGATATTATTTGTTTGATTGGATTAATACAAACATAATCTCTTTGATAATGAAGGCCCATGTAGAATTATGTTACTGGATTACATCATCATATTATAAAAAAGGCTAAGTGAACAAAACTAAAAATTTATGATATTGATTGAAAGATATATCTTTACAAGTTTGATTTCCATCTGTAATTTATGCACCAACTCATGTAAAAAATATTTGTAGACACAGAAATCCCTGAAGAAACACTATAGGCCTATTTTGTTCAAACATACTAATATATGTATATATTTTTTTTATTTTCAGACCACCTATATAGACGCCATTGTATTTACTTTTATGAAGAACTTTTTTTTGATGTCAACAAGGAGTTTTAAACCAATATTTTCTAACATTGGAAAACTGACAATAAAATGTTAGGTTTAAATAACTAGTGATTGTTTGATTGCTAAATCCCAATTTTAAAACAGTTGTTTTCTGCATTGAACGAAAAGCAGGCTAGTTATGTGATTGCCTGAATGTCTAAAACACATCTAGTGAAGAATTGGAATACACTTACGGTAGTTCAGAACTGTACCTTAACAACTTTTAGTTATCCAATTCCAATAAATATATTGAATGAAGTCAATGGATTATTGTAAATTTTTTCAGTAACTGAATATTTTGGAGAATGTTCTAGGTATACATTAGTGCTGGGTATTACCACTGCAAGATACATATTGCATTCTCAGACTTATGTTAAGAATTTTCGCAAAATTGTTCACCTTTTTTTAACTAAAATAATATAGTCCTTTAAAAAACTTATATTGTTTTAGTTATCAAAATACATCAATAAGAGACAATGTTCAAAGTTTTGTATTTCTGGGTCAAAGATATTTCTAAAAATCAGTACTGTATTCGAAAGTTGAGTAAATTCTTAAATCTGAGAATGCTTTGTGAACTCAGGGCTAGGTCAATATTTCATACAAATGAAATGAGGTTTAACATCCTAATTTTCTGCTCCTAACCTGGACTAATGAAGAAGATATGCTACACAGTGTGCTATAAAAAAAATTGCCCGGGCAGTGGCACTACACCGCGTAGCACGATTTACCCAAATCCACCATATAAGACAATAATTGATATTGATTTTTGCCAAATTGTCATATTTAATAACAGTTGTAAGGTTTTGGTGTCAAAATGTGATTTCGTAGCAAGTTTGGAAGCAGTAACCAAGGGACATAACTCGTTTATTGCACGAAATGTAGATACAAATTTTTATTATATACGAGTTGAAATAATGGTGATTTGATTTGTTTGGGTAAATCGTGCTACCGCGCTAGGCCCTACTCTTATATCGAATTCCAAATGCCAAAGGATCTTTTATGTGCACACTAATGTGTACACAGGTCAGGATCTCCGTTTTCCGTCCCATCCGATTGATGAAACAGCTATCCTTGTCAGGCCCTTTGTCCTCCATCACTGACAAGGGTAAACTACGCTGGAAAATAAGGACAAACCTCCTTAATCCTCGGCCAATGCAGGGATCGAACACCCGACCTCAAGGCCAGCAAGCCCAAAGCAGGGATCCAACCCCTGACCACAAGGCTAGCATGCCAGCAACTTATCCACCCAACCACCGTGATCCCATTTATTATAACTTTTACACACAGATCATTTACAAAATATTTTTATTTTTTGATTATAGATTAGTTCACTATTGTCATATTTATAAAAATAGTAATGCTTTTGGGTTTTGTGGATCTCTTGTATAATGCAAATGTAAATCCACATGGGCGTTCAAATCCACAACTTTTCAAATTTATGTGTTCCATTAAGAATTATTTTGTTCCAATTTGCAGACCCACAAATGTTCTTGTTAGTCGATGAGACCCGTACTTTGTGCCAATAAACACTTAAACTTGAGATCTAATTCACACCTTATTTTCATAAAAATAGGCTTCTTTTCAAACATCGGTTTGCTTGTACATGTAGCTTCCACAATATTTACAATGCAACCTGGAATGTAGAAATTTGAAAAGAAATAAAATTCTAAATATTTTTTTGATGTGCATGTCAACAGGCCTTTCGGTTTTTGATACAATCAGAATGACTAGACATTGTTCCTGGCTAGACCAGGCCCTCCCGTCCTGCACTGCACACAAAATGGGGGAAAACTAGAATCACGCTTAATTTTCTTGGCCAGGACTGGGATAGAACCCGCAACCTCCTACATGTATATCACTAGGCCTAGTATTATTTTAATTGTACAAATCCTCACAAAAAATGCTGTTAGATATCTTGCCATATTAATATCTTTTGAGAACTAATCGACTATATATATTAGAAATATGTAGGCATGTATCACAAGGACTAGTATTATTTACATTTTACAAGTCTTTATAAAAATGCACCGCTAGAATTCTGACTGCATATCATGACCTTTTTTGGGGGAAGCTGATTAGTTTTTAGAAATGGATAGGCATAAAACACAAAGCCTGCCCTAGTAGGCCTAAATTAATTTAACGTTCCAAAAATGCAGTGTTTATCATGTAGGGTCGTATATCAAGAGGCCTAGTATTAATTTTTATAATATTTTCACAAAATGTAGTGCGAGTGAGATATATTCTGCCTGCATATTGCTTTTTTAAATGCAATATGTAGACATATGATTATGCCTTGTATGACTAGTATGAGTAGTATTAATTATTTTATTTTTAGAAATGCTGTGATATATTCTGCCTGCATTATCCAGGTTTTGTTTTTGACAGCTGAGCATTTGTAGGCCTATCTCATGAGGCATAGATTATTATATTGTTTAAACATCTGTGGATAACAATCAAATGGAAAAAAAAAAAAAAAAAAATATATTCAACAATTCAACATTTCTTTTTTGGGTTGACAAATCACGTAGCTACTAGTAGTACTACTAGGCCTACATCGTACATCGAATCAAAACATGTGTGGTGCTACGGCCGTTTTATATTGATTGTCCCACCACATTAGTTATAATAACCCATAGTACAAAATCTGAGAAGAATTCCTATGACGATAAATAAACATGAGAGAGTGACACATATTAACTTGATCGTCTTGAGCAAAACAAACCCCCAAGAGTTGGGCCTATAATGGATGGCGACACACAGAAAAAATATGAACGGCACACTATTTACATTATAGTCTTGAGAAGCCTCGATATAATCTAAATCGGCTGGTTAAGTTTTAAGAACAAATGGGTTAATTTTTTATTCATAACTTTACCTCTAATTCCAGAAAATAACTCGCCTCCTCCATTACTTCATACAGGACTGGAGTATACCGGAAGATGCTTATGCCAAAACCGTTTCGCGCAGGCGCTGCACAACATAATACAACGTCATAACGCTAAACTCGTCAGGTGGACATTCCCGTCAGTATATATTTCTATGATTAATTCTTTGATTGACCGAATGCTATTGTTTTATTAATCCCCACCTGTGATCACATGTCTGGGTGCCATATGAATATATGTATTTGAATATACATGTCCGTTATTTTTTTTGAGGGGGGAGGGGGTGCACGTCGTTATTTCTTCTTGCGTTCTTTATAATATGTATAAAGCATGATTGTTACCCGATGTCGATTTCTTCTTACGTTCTTTATAATAAGTATCAAGCATTTTTGTTTCCCAATGTTTATTTCTTTTTAATGTGCATGCTGAAATTATTTCTTTAAAGCCGCTCTTTACAATAAGCCAGTAATTATATTTCTTTATAGGTGATTGCTTTCCAATTCTATATCTATGATGTGTTGTGTATTTTTCGTTTTCATGTTTTTTTTATTTTTCATGTTATTTTTGTTTTTTAATGTTTATTAGTGTACATGTATATCATACATAGGCCTACAAGTGTTTTTGTTATTAAATTATCACAGCTAAGAATCTGTTCTGTTTTATTTATAAACTTTTTTCCCGATGGGTTTGGCCTCATCAACACACAATCACATATTAAGAGAGTAAATGTTGATTTATCAAAGTGATTACGTAATATCAAGGCAGTGCTCATTGAATTGAATCTTAATTCCTTTTGATATCATTTGAAGCCATTCCGATAGACATGTCTGGAAATGAATGACAGCTTGTCTATAGAGCGTCTTTTTTGGCGCGGCTGAATGGTCTCGCGAGATTATGACACTGCGAGACACATGCATAGCGAGTACCACACGTGTTATACCGGTATAATGACAGTCAACAGGATTAATACATGTAGATTTTTGATGTATTTGTCTATGGTGGAATCATTATTTGAAATGCATAATGGATAATAATACTACGACCATTCGTACATTTGTGATTTAAAGAAAATACATTACCGATATGTGGGATGGAATGTGCCGTACCGATATTTGATGTATACATGTCAATGGTGGAATCATTATTTTTTAAAAATGGATAATAATAATACGACCATTCATTCATTTGTGATTTATAGAAAATACATTTCCGATATGTGCCGATTTCCAATGGTATAATAATAACATTGGACTAGTATAATAACATTGTACGGGATTTTTGATGTATTGTCAATGATGGGTCATTATTTTTTAATGAATATTGGATATTAATACTACGAGCACGGTAAGGTGGGCGTGCATTTATTTTTTAATTTACATTATTTATTCGTTCTTCATACGTAAATAATCGTAATCAAAATTAACCAATCGGAAAACGACTTGCGGGAAATTAAACGCTTCGTCTTATAATTAAGCATTGTCGCTAAATTAAGTGGTGTTTATTTATACACGGTTTTCTGGTAATTAAAGGGCTGGGCTAGTAATTAAAGGCTTTAGATAATTGAACGGGTCGTCCATTTCTAAACCCCTCTCGGAGAAATTAAACGGTGTACCAATAAATTAAGCCATAGTAGTAATTAAACGATTTTTGATTTTTTTAAAGGTTTTTATCAATAATTAAAGGATATTTTGAAATTAAAGGATTATCATCGTTTATAAGTGGCATTTCGGCCAAACTAAAGGATACCAGATCTCTAGTGTAAAGTGTCTTAAAAGGAACAATTCGAAAGAATATTGGAAAATGTTGACACAAAGCAAAAAATCGTCTAATACGTTTGATGTATAAGTATGGATTCGCTGTATGACTACTTCAGAAACTTAAACCAAAGCAACGAAAGTAACTTTCTTCCAGATGACTTCTCACTGATTGACTGTGTTGTGGGTGACAATGATGTTATCAATGAGCCAATTACGGATATTGAAATAGGATATTGTATTAATAATTTGAAAGATAGTAAGCTGGCACTGCCAGGCAGGATACGCCCACATTTTCGAGACATGGATAGAGAACAAGCAAAACCGAAAGTGATATTTCCTACAATCAAAGGCTATAATTCATTAAAGTACAATTTGATATGCACAAATATCGAAAAGAATCAAGATCTTTAGGTTATAAACATGCATTTCAACTTTCAGCAAAATCAAATTAAAATTGTGACCTATACTGGGTCCACAACCTTGAAATACCATATTTTAACACTATTAGCGTACAAA
Source organism: Patella pellucida (assembly GCA_917208275.1). Taxonomy (NCBI): domain Eukaryota; kingdom Metazoa; phylum Mollusca; class Gastropoda; family Patellidae; genus Patella; species Patella pellucida. Next base: position 45,629,783 of record OU795038.1, read on the forward strand.
CGGCGGCCATTTTGTCTGGCAATTATGGTCCGATTTCCTTGAAATTCAAACTCATCCGTATGGTGTAACGGTGATAGAGTCAAGAGTTTTTTTAAATCGGATAATAATCGTGACCTCCAGAGGGACCATAGGCGATTTTTCGGACAATCAGGGGCTATAATTCAGGAAGTTATGATCTGATATGTGCAAATAACAAAAGGAACCAAGATCTTTGGGTTATAACCATGCATTTCAAGTTTCATCAAAATTGAATCAAAATTGTGACCTATACTGGGTCCACAACCTTGATATACCATTTTATAACAGTATTCGCGTACACGCGGCGGCCATTTTGTATGGCAATTTTGTTCCGAATTTTACCAAAATTCGAACTCAATCCTCCTTAGTTTCTAACGGGGATATAATCAAACGATTTTTTAAATCGGATAATAATTGTGACCTCCAGAGGGACCACAAGCTAAACAAAGAAGATTTTGCGTATAATCAGGGGCCATAATTCAGGAAGTTACAATCTGATATGCGCAAATATCGAAAGGAACCAAGATCTTTGGGTTATAACCATGCATTTCAAGTTTCATCAAAATCGAAAATTAAAATTGTGACCTCTACTGGGTCCACAACTTTGATATACCATTTTTTAAACAGTATTCGCGTACGAATGGCGGCCATTTTGTATGTCAATTTTGGTCCAATTTTTCCGAAATTCAAACTCTGCCTTCCTTAGGGCGTAACGGTGATATAATCAAACGATTTTTTTAATTGGATAATAATTGTGACCTCCAGAGGGACCACAAGCTAAACAAAGGCGATTTTGCGTATAATCAGGGGCCATAATTCATAAAGTTACGATCCGATATGCGCAATTATTGAAAGGAACCAAGATCTTTGGGTTATAACCATTCATTTCAAGTTTCATCTTAAATCGAATTAAAATTGTGATCTCTACAGGGTCCACAACCTTGATATACCATTTTTTAACAGTATTCGCGTACAAACGGCGGCCATTTTGTATGGTAATTTTGAACTCAACCTTCCTTAGGGTGTAACGGTGATATAATCGAACGGTTTTCCAAATCGGATAATAATTGTGACCTCCAGAGGTACCACGAGCTAAAATAGGTGATTTTTCGGACAATCAGGGGCCATAATTCAGGAAATTACGTTCCGATAGGCGCAAATATCGAAAGGAACCAATATCTTTGGGTTATAAACATGCATGTCAAGTTTCATCAAAATCGGTGCAAAATTGTGACCTCTATAGGGTCCACAAGCTAAAAACGTGATTTTTCTTACAATCAGGGGCCATAATCCATGAAGTTTTGATCCGATACATGCCAATATCGAAAGCAGCCGAGATCTTTTGGGGATAAACCTATATTTCAAGTTTCGTCAAAATCCAACAAGAATTGTGACATGTAGAGAGTCCACAAACAATTGTGGACGGACGGACGGACATCCGGACGGACGGACGGACGGGACGGACAGACGGACAGGGGCGACGACATAATACGTCCACATGAAAATGTGGGCGTATAAAAACAACAAGTCACATGGAATGGACGAAATTCGAAATGAATATATCAAATGTACGAAACTGACAATGATACCAATATATGTGATATTATTTAATGTGATTTTGGATATAGGATTTGTACCTACCGAATGGTGCTCTGGTATGATTTTTCCAATTTATAAAAATAAAGGTATAGTAGCGGAGCTAGGTTCAGGTTTTTTCGAAAATCACGTACAAAATTTTTACTTTGCCAGATGTGTTGGCAGTGGTATCGGATACATTGAACCTCGATTCTTAAGTTGCGGGTCCCCTTCCTGTGGGGGTGAGGGGCCCTACAAAACGTCGAAATTTTGCGTTTTTTTCGACTTTTGCGTACAACGAACAACTTTCGTGCATAAGTCGACCAGCCCCAGATGTCACCAAAAACATTACTTAAGAAGACCCCTGACCCTTCCTTCGTCCCTTAAGAACGCCCATTATACCCCCCTCGGGGAGGAATTAATTCGTCTTCCGCGTACAACATTAATTTTTTCGTTAAAAGTTTCACTATTGGTCCACTAGAACCGAAGGAAGGGTCGGGGGTCATCTTAAGTAATGTAAATCGTCATTTCACCCCTGGGTCCCATTTTTTGTCGTTCCTATCCAAGATAGAAGGGGATTTCACGTTCTTACGTTAGTTTTACGTTCTAGTGGACCAATAGTGAAACTTTTAACGAAAAAATTAATGTTGTACGCGGAAGTCGGATTAACTCCTCCCTGAGGGGGGTAAAGTGGGCGTTCTTAAGGGACGAAGGAAGAGTCAAGGGTCTTCTTAAGTAATGTTTTTGGTGACATCTGGGGTTGGTCGACTTATGTACGAAAGTTGATCGTTGTACGCAAATGTCGAATAAAACGCAAAATTTCAACGTTTTGTAGGGCCCCTCAGTCCCACGGGAAGGGGACCCGCAACTTAAGAATCGAGGTTCAAAGTATCCGATACCGCTGCCCACACATCTGGCAATGTAGAAATTTTGTACGCGATTTTCGAAACAACCTGAACCTAGCTCCCCTACTAGTAGTAAAGATGATGTTTGTAACTATCGTGGTATAACTATACTAAGCTGTTTCTGTAAATTGTTCACTTCAGTTATCAATAATAGGTTGACGAAATTCATAGAATCGATTTATAAACTTGGTCCCGAACAAGCAGGTTTCCGAAAAAAGTATTCCACACTTGACCATATATTTTCACTGAAATGTCTTATCGATCTGTATAATGGTAATAAAAAGCGGCTATATGCTGGATTCGTTGACTATCGTTCCGCATTCCCAGATTACCCTTATGGCAGAAAGTTTTAGACTGTGGTATAACAGGTGTTATTCATAATCTGTATAAATATGCCAAATCATGTGTATGTCTCAACAGAAACAGGTCTGATATGTTTAATTGTTCAGTTGGAGTTCGTCAGTGAGAAAATCTGTCCCCCCTTCTGTTTTCCATATATTTGCAAGACTTGTCATCTTTCTTGTCACAACACTATAAAGGTTTAAGCGTCCATGAAACTGATCTTGAAAATGTACAGGTGTATACCTGAAACTATTTGCACTTTTGTATGCGGATGACACTGTTCTTTTAGCAGAAAGTGAATCAGAATTACAAGCTGCATTCGATGCCATGTTAGAATATTGCACCGTCTGGAAACTTGAAATTAATTCAACAAAAACTAAAACAATTGTTTTTTCAAAAGGTAAAGTAAGAAAACACCTAAAATTACCTATGGAGATGTTGAAATAGAAAACGTTCACGAATATGCCTATCTTGGTATAATTTTTAATTTTAATGGTTCTTTTGTCAAGGCCAAGAAACAACTTCACAGCACAGCATCTTCAGCAATGTTTTAATTAATCAAAAAAGCTCGTAAACTAAATCTTGATGTAGATACCCAGATACATTCGTTTAATTGCCTTGTAATACCTCTCGCCCTATATGGTTGTGAAATATGGGGTTTTACTGATATTATACTGTTAGAAAGACTTCAACTGAGATTTTGTAAATATGTATTAAAAGTAAAAATGTCTACTCCAAATGTTATGGTTTATGGTGAACTTGGTGTATATCCTTTGCAAATTTATATAAAATATAGAATGATTAATTACTGGTATAAGCTTGTAACTTGTCCCAGATCTAAAATCGCTTGTGTACTGTATAACACTTTGTATAAATCATATGAGCCTAATACATGGTTAAATTATATAAAAGACGCTTTGAATAGTACTGGGTTGTCTGATATTTGGGATTCCCAAGCCTGTAATATTAGTGCTAACTGGTTAAAGCAATGTTTACTGCTAAGGCTAAAGGATCAATATCAGCAAGAATGGAATAGCACTGTACATAATTCAAGCAAATGCAAAAATTATTGTTTATTTAAATCCACGTTCATATTTGAACAGTACTTAATAGATCTACCTCCGAAATATAGACATTACTTTAGTAAATGTAGATGTCAAAGTCATAGACTACCAATTGAAGCCGGGGTTTTCATAAAGACCCCAGAAGAAAATCGTATTTGTTCTCTCTGCAATGAAGGTGAATTAGGCGATGAATTTCATTACATTTTCAAATGCCAAATCCTTAAAAATGAACGTTGTAAATTTATAACATAGGTTGCCAGGCAATGAAACATACGCCCACAGCAGCTAAATCATCCGGGCAGTCAACAAGAGTTGTCGCATATTTTACTTTTTTCGGTAATGAAACATTTATAATACACTAAAATCTGATTAAAAGTAAGAACTCATTAAGTAATTATCAGAAAATCATTCTAATTTGTTTGGCTTTGATAAAGTTCTCCTCCATGCTGTTCAAGTTATCAAAATTCATTGAAACTCAATATACTTGTTCGTCTCATGACCTTCAACACTGTGTATAAATTTAAAGTCAATCTGATATTAACTTTAGCCTCTAGCACGTCCACAAGATTTTTTGAAGTGTTCAAGTGCCATAATTCTGACAGTAATTATCGGAAATTGCTGAAAATCAATAGGCATCTTCATCTCATACACTGTGTATAAATTTAAATTCAATCGGTTATTAACTGTAGCCTCTAGAGCATCCACAAGATTTTTTGAAGTAATCAAGGGCCATAACTCTAACAGTAATTATCGGAAGTCGCTGAAAATCAATAGGCTTCTTCATCTCATGACCTTCAACACTGTGTATAAATTTAAAGGCAATCGGTTATTAACTTTAGCCTCTAGATCATCCACAAGATATTTTGAAGTAATCAAGGGCCATAACTCTAACAGTAATTATCGGAAGTCGCTGGAAATCAATAGGCTTCTTCATCTCATGACCTTCAACACTGTGTATAAATTTAAAGTCAATCGGTTATTAACTTTAGCCTCTAGAGCATCCACAAGATTGTTTGAAGTAATCAAGGGCCATAACTCTAACAGTAATTATCGGAAGTCGCTGAAAGTCATAGGCTTCTTCGTCTCATGACCTTCAACAGTGTGTATAAATTTAAAGTTAATCGGGTATTAACTTTAGCCTCTAGAGCGTCCACAAGATTTTTTGAAGTAATCAAGGGCCATAACTCTGACAGTAATTATCGGAAATCGCTGAAAATCAATAGGCTTCTTCGTCTCATGACCTTAAACACTGTGTATAAATTTAAAGTCAATTGGATATTAACTTTAGCCTCTAGAGCGTCCACAAGCAATTGTGAACGCCGGACCGCCGGACGGACGGGGGCGACGGCAATATACGACCACATTTCAATGTGGGCGTATAAAAAAGTTATGACCTGAAGTATCCTTCAGCTATCAACATGTACAATATATTTAATAGCCACGGTGCAGAACTGGACAATCTATGTAAATTCATCTCTATTATTGTAAATAAGTTTAAATAAGTTTAAATGAATACTGAATGTTATCTGTAATGTAGTGTATATTATATTATCTGTAAATACTATGTAGTATACTATCACTAACTGTAAATATTTTATGTGTATATTATATTCATGTGTCTCACTGAGATTTTTGAAAGGAATTAAATCACTACCAAATGTCTCGTTATATGAAAAGATAGGTTGCCAGGCAAGGAAACTATGGAGCGGAATCTCCCTCATAACTCTAACTTCTAACCTTGTAATGCTAATGCTAATATGCTTACTTCTATGCATGTAACTTCTTATTTACATATGTTAAATTTGCTATTTACACATGTAAAAATGCTAACTTGTATGACTTATTTCTTAAATATTGAAATTGAATTTGTGTTTTGTTCTATTTCCATTATTACTTTTAATTTATTTTAGTCAATTCTGGTGCTTGAACATTTTAAACAGCGCCACCTGGTATCATAATGAGCGTTAGCATTTATGCTTGCTGGCATTTTGGTAACAGATGGCGCTGTTTAAAATTGTATTTTACAATGACCCGTCCCTAAATAAGAAATGGGAATGAGGCTGGGCTGAAATCAGCGGACGTTACTCTGAGTGCGCGTTGTATGACCTTGACCCTCATTGTCGAATGCTGCGGTTAACGAAACACAATGTCTAGCCGTTGGAGTATCAGTCTTTATCACCCATTTCGGTGGCACCAAAGAATATTCCGTAAAATTCGGTTTTAAAGTAATTAGGCTACCGGTATAAACCGGAAAAACATCGGTATATACTTATCTCACTTTCTTATCAATTTTCATTTACCAAACCCGATTGTTTCGATCTTTCTTCCCGAGCCACCATGGGCGTGGATTTTGGGGAACGAATATGTCTTTGTCCCCCCCCCCATAATTTAAATCGCCAGGACAAAATTTTATTTAATTTACTTTGGAAAATATAGTTCCCGAAATCTAATAAAACACCAATTTTACGGACTGGAATAGCAGTAACACCCCGAGCCACCATGGGCGTGGATTTTGGGGGGACGAATATGTCTTTGTCTCTCCCCCCCCCCCATAATTTTGATCGCCAGGACAAAATTTTATTTAATTTACTTTGGAAAATAAAGTTCCCGAAATCTAATAAAACACCAATTTTACGGACTGGAATAGCAGTAACACCCCGAGCCACCATGGGCGTGGATTTTGGGGGGACGAATATGTCTTTGTCTCTCCCCCCCCCCCCATAATTTTGATCGCCAGGACAAATTTTTATTTAATCTACCTGGGGAAAATAAAATTCCCGAAATCTAATAAAACACCAATTTTACGGACTGGAATAGCAGTAACAGACGTTTGCGGCCGTCAAATATTCAAAAATTTTCTTGCAGGTTCCATACAATGTCAGCTCCTCTTCTTCGCCTCTCAAAGAAACCCGACGCCGCTGTCTATAAACCTGATTTTTTGGGGGGCATTTCTAGTTATACTTGCCTAACTGTCATCGGACTCTAATAAAAACACTAATTTCACTTTTCTTTTAATTGAATACCACGAATTTATACTGAGTTGACTATGGATTTAAACATTTTGAATAGAGCCACTCTTTTTTGTGCGACATTTTTCGTGCATCCATTATTATTTGTGAATGCAGCTGCAACAGTCTGATTGTATGGTTGGAATTCATAGTGGGATTTCGGTAACAAAACCATTGGATACTTTTGGAGTTCCTTACACAGGCTAGAATAGAAGAAAACGCATTTGCGGTGGTAAATTTTCCCCGGGAGGGTGCGGCACCCCATATCCCGCTACGATTGATTGGTTGTATGGAATTCGGGTCAGCGTAGGCTATATTGGACCAAATTGAAGTTGCTGCGTTTGTGGCAGTTAAATTTTTAAAATTTTCTCACAACGGAATTCGAGTCAGCCACCTTAATTATTAGGGTATATTACGCCACTTTGATGTTGCTTTGTCTACGGGCTGAAATAACAGGAAACGCGTTTGCAGCCGTCAAATATTTCAAAATTTTCCTGCGGGGGGTGGGTGTGTGTGTGTGTGTGTGTGTGGGGGAAATAAGGTAAGCTCCGCTTCTTCGCCTCTCGAGGAAGACCGGCGCCGCTGTCTGTAAACCCGAAATATTTTCGGGCTTTTCGGGTTCAGTCCCTCTAACTGTCATCGACCCCTGACGCCTATGCCCTAACACTAGTAAACTGTTCGTAATTATCATTTTGGTTTGGTAATGAAAGGTTCAATGGTTCGTCCGCCCCCCCCCCCCAAAAAAAAGTTATAACAAATCCATAACGTTGAAACATTGTTTATGTATGTTGTATGCTGCCCTTAATGGGTGTATCTATGCAATAAAATCTTATCTTATCTTATCTTATCCACGCCCGTGCGAGCCACCGGATACATGACATGCAATGAAAGAGTGTTTATCCTTCTTTCATGTTGTACCATTGGTGATTCCTAAAACCACTACCCCCCCCCCCACAGTCTATTTTTTTCTACATTTCACTTTATTTCCGCTGCCATTTTATTTTGAGCTACCCTCCCTATACATGGTATGAAATGTAAGGGTGTTTATCCCTTTTTCATACGTTACCATCAATTATTCCTAAAATCCTTCGTCTTAGCCTGACATTCGTCCCAGTCTATTTTTTAGTTATATTTCATTTTATTTTCTAACGTGCGTTGCAATTTTATTTATTTGAGCCAAACTTTACGGAATAATCTAGTGACATTGAGGAATTATCTTTGGTGTCACCGAAATTGGTGATAAAGACTGATGAGAAAGAGAGAGAAATGGGTTTAACGTCCACTCAACACAACTATGTCATTTCGGGACTTACATATGGTTTCATTTTATTTCAAAAATTCGCTTGCGCGTATGAGTCTTTAGCAGTGGGAGGAAATCAGAGTGCCCGGAGGAAACCCACGAGGTTTAGAAGGCGCCCCTATCTCCATGCCACATACGCTCACACCAGGGCTCGAAACCACAGCCGCATGCCAGAGGTGGCCGGCCTGTGAATTTTTTATTCCAAACCAACATAGCGGGGTGCAGGGGTAGCACGTATACCCCCCCCCCTTCAGTCACCTGAGTAATGTTTTCAAAAAGTGTTTTGTGTAAGAGAAAGGGTGTTTAAATGATCTGTAAAGAAATATCATATAACATCTCAAGATGTGATAGAGTGCATCTTTTCTGCCATTCAGGTCGATAGGCCGACATGTACGCCCTGCCTTCTTTTGACTTTTTATTAGTGATATTAGGCAGGCGCTTATTGGTCGACTGTATGAATTGTACCCCCCTTCAAGCTTTTTCTGGCGGAAACCCTGCCTGAGCAATGGCACTTGCTATTCGGCCTCTGATACTCCAACGGCTAAACATTGTGTTTTGTTAACCGCAGCATTCGACGACGAGGGTCAGGGTCATGCAACGCACGCTCAGGGTATTGTCCGCTAATTTTAGCCCAGCCTCGTTTCCGTTTCTAATTTAGGGACGTGTCATTGTAAAATACAATTTTAAACAGCGCCATCTGTTACCATAATGCCAGTAAACATAAATCCTAACGCCCATTATGATACCAGGTGGCGCTGTTTAGCACCAGAACTGACTACAATAAATTAAAAGTACTAATGGAAATAGAACAAAACACAAATTCAATTTCGATATTTAAGAAATAAGTCATATAAGTTAGCATTTTTACATGTGTAAATAGCAAATTTAACATATGTAAGTAAGAAGTTACATGCATAGAAATAAGCATATTAGCAATAGCATTACAAGGTTAGAAGTTAGAATTATGAGGGAAATTCCGCTCCATAGGAAACATACGCCAACAGCAGCTAAATCGTCCGGGCAGTCTACAAGAGTTGTCGCATATTTTACTTTTTTCAGTAATGAAACATTTATAATACACTAAAATCATATACAGTACGACTGTCGCGACTCATTGATAAAACTCGATTATCGGGTTGTTTTTTGTTGAAAATTTCCACGATAACGCCACGATAAATAACTCGGTGTTGCAGTCTCTATCGTGTGCCACGATAGTCGCGGGACACGATAGGGCCTCGGTTTTATTTGGTATGTAAAATTAACGATATTTATCAGTCATAAACAATTGATGCCAAAAAGATATACTGCCACGATATTTGAAATATTACATGCAAAGTTAACGGTTATATTTGTCATAAACAATCGATGACAAAACGATATACCGCCACGATGTTCTAAATGTTGAATATTTTCGTTAATAATACAGGTGTATAGTAAAAACATGCGTGTTCACATATTCTGCACGATATATGCCGTTTCATTTTCATCCGGTCATGTAAAGCTGCAGGTGTAGTACATTTTGAAGGACACGTATGCATAAGACTATACATGTTTAGATATTTAAGCTGAATTGCTCTCAAATCACGACAAAGATAGACTTTTAAGTTGCAAACTATAACGGTAGTTAGGTTACCGGTCTTACAAATAGAAATAAGACAAATAGAACTTGCATCGGGAGGCGAAAGCGCTTTCAAATCAGACATAAGCTCGTACTTACCGTAAAAATTAAATGAACGCGACTCCGATGTCAAAGAATATTAGTAAATTATAACAACTATCAAATCCACACACAAATCCAAGCACTCGTTTTATTTTAGAAAAGAATAACAGTATTTTGATCCAAGACACATTCTACATGAACCCCAAGTCAGTGGTAACTGTCAACTGGTATGTTGTCATTTCCGGGCATATTTGTTTCTTTAACAGAAATGTCCCGTGTATCAAAGATCAAAGAATAAAACCGCACGTGGTGTTTTTAGTGATTAAGACTACATGACGCCAGAAACAATGCAGTGTTCACCTTACAACAGGTCCATTGATGTATGATTAACTTTATAATACCTTTTAGACCACAAAAAATCCACGACAATATTTCCTGTTATTTGGAGTTGTTTAGTTCCATTTCGTGTACGGAAAATAGATTAATATTAAGTTTCAACATTATTTATGATGCCAAAACATATCACTCCAATTTGTCTAAGGAAATGCGAATTCAATTTATCTAAAAGGGAGTCCGGCGGAATTTCAGGAATAAATTTTGACCCAATATTAACCGTTGATGCCAAAACGATAATACTGACACGATGTTAGCAACTGCCACCATATTTGAATAATTTCGTCAATAATCCTTACGTGAAAAGCCACCTTGTATATACTAATCGTGTTACGACAAAGGAAAGGAAATCAATTTGATTGAATATATTGGAATCACAATACTTCGGTCATTATATGACAATTGAAAACAGATATGTACTCGGGATTTGAATAGTTTCGTCAATAATCCTGACGTGAAAAGCCACCTTGTATATACTACTCATGATACGACAAAGGAAAGCAAAGGAAATTAATTTGATTGATATCTTGGAATCACAATACTTCGGTCATTATATGACAATTCAAAACAGATATGTACTCGGGATTAACTTTTCCAGTGTGATTAACCCGTTTCTGTCGTTTGCCTCGTGTGCTTGTATACATACGTAATTGAACTCAATCAGCGAAAAACACATTTTAACCTTTGTTGAATACCTAGTCTTGTATCCACCGTTCAAATTAATTATTCCGTTAAAATCACACCACCCATTCGGTATTCGCTTCATTCTTTGATGTTTTATAATTTCTATTATTTCTATACACGTCTTCTGTATTTGAAATAGCAGTATCCTGTATTTATTTTTTTCAATGTTAAAAGCAACAACTTCAAATATTCACGGAGATGTCTACGATATCACATAAAGTGGAAATCGGTTGTCACCGACAAGTAATAATGCGACAGACAGTAATACATAATCAAATCCACAATATCATTACTTCAACATTGGAGACCATATGTCTGCCCAAAGAACACTGTATTGAAATAATCGTGCAGACAGACAATATTTACATTTGTCTTCCTTTGGTTCACGGGGAATACCGAGAGTTGAAAGGGTGATTGACAACTTTCGTTCTTTTGAAGCTAATTCCATACAAATTAGCTTGTGTTATGCATTAACAACTCTCGGCATAGTATAAATTTTGTGAGGTGGTAAACGCATTGTTATTGGAAATTTATTTGTGATTTTTACGTTTTCTGTGATCTACAACTTGTGGTTAGATGTGTTGCGATATTCATACACATGGGAATATCTATTGTATGGATTTTATTTCGATAAAGGTAAATAGAGTTGTAACTAAAACCGAATCTTTACGCGTTTACATATTTAGACATGTCATTGCAGTAGTTGGTAAGAATCGCTGTTTATACATGTATCAGTAAGGGTTTCAAGCACTCTAAATTGAGCTCAGCTTTGTTGAATTTAATATTAGCAGAATGTAACACTGCTAAGTGAGAAATGAATTTTGACCTGACATAAAATTACGAATGCATGGGAAAGGGGTTTAAGGAATCATTTGCGGCTCGATAGCGTAACAGTTTTGATTATTCAATAATATGTCAATATTTGTTTGTACTGTAATCATAACTACCGGGTATTGGCAATTTACAAGATAACAATGTGTTGTTACGGGGGCGTCTATTTTCTGTCAATCAGTTACCTATGATGCCACGTTTAAATTCACATCAATGAACCATGATTGATAGTATGCAAGCAGCTAGACACTTTGGTGCCGAAATTAAAAAGTCGGCGGGATATTTTCGGACTAATACATCTACATGTGTTCGACATGTTGACGGTGAATTCTAGAGATGCGTGCTTACATATCATGAGACACAGGGTTTTATTTTATTTGTGATTTAACCAGATGATGTTACTTGAGGTGTGATTTACCGATATTAAACGACCATAGGCATGTTTTAATTAAAACACCGAGTCACACCGTGTTTCCAACACCGAGGCAGTGCTATCGTATCACTCGATATTCACTCGGTAATTTTCGGAATTCCACGATAAAAAACACGGTAATACCGTGTTTTATCAAAGTAACTCAACGGTCGTACTGTAACAAGTAACAACTCATTATGTAATTATCAGAAAATCATTCGATTTGTTTCTGAAAATCAATAGGGTTCTTCCTCTCATGACCTTCAATACTGTGTATAAATTTCAAGTCAATCGGATATTAACTTTAGCCTCTAGAGCATCCACAAGATTTTTTGAAGTGATCAAGGGCCATAACTCTAACAGTAAATATCGAGAATCGCTGAAAATCCCTAGGCTTCTTTGTTTCATGACCCTCAAAACTGTGTATATATTACTCTGGCCGCAATTATCGGATATCACTGAAAATCCCTAGGCTTATTTGTCTCATGGCCTTAAACACTGTGTATAAATCTTAATTCAATCAGATATTAACTTTAGCCTCTAGAGCGTTCATAAGATTTTTCAAAGTGATCAAGGGCCATAACTCTGGATGCAATTATTGGATATCGCTGAAAATCAATAGGGGACTTCCTCTGATGACCTTAAACACTGTGTATAAATTTAAAGTCAATCAGATCTTAATTTTAGCCCCTAGTGTGTTCACAAGAAATTGTGGACGATGGACGGACGGACAATATGATAATACTGGGTGGTATTTATTGTCATGCAAACTTTATCAACATTCTCGTCATTGGTCCCAATCAGCCAAGAATGTGAAGCATCTTCTCTGTGATTTAGCTCATTTGTATTGAAGCCGTCAATCACTAATTACACTATAATTTGTGACTAATAACATTATTTTTTGTCATTGTTGTCTTATTATCAAAAATAGCCTCATTTAAGTAATGGTCCCAATGAGCCTTGTCGTGGTCCCAATCAGCCACAAATCTGGTCCTAGTCAGCCAAGAATCTGGTCCCAATCAGCCTCAAATCTGATCCAAGTCAACCACAAATCTGTCCCAATCAGCCAGGTCCCAATCAGCCATGGTCCCAATCAGCCAATTACCGATCCGTAGTACTGTCAAGTATGTTGGGATAGACCTTCCCAACCCCCAATGAAACAACACTGGTTAGCGTTTTTGACAATGTGTCTAGCAATCTTTGCTGTGGTCAGATTCCCAGAAACTTTTTCATAGTCGCAATTCTTGGCTGAAGTCTGAATGGCAAGGAAGATCTTCGCCATAATGTGCTTTGATGGTGTCAACATTATTCTCTTGAATATTGGCTAGGTTCGATGGGATCAGCAGCATTGCCTTTACTGCGTCATGAGACCTGCCACTGAATCTGTCTTCACATTGGGTCTTTAGCGAGTCAATAAATGGGACAAAAACTCCCCTCCTGTAAAACTCCTCCACAGTTTCAGCAGGGACATTGGTTCTCAGTGTTTGAAGCCCGGCGACACATGGCTTTGTTATTGGTGTCTTTGTCACTTTCGACAACGCGCAATATTCTTTGAACAGCTTTGAAAATTCGTCAGTTGAATCTCCCCTAATATTTGTCAGTTCAGTTGTGACGTTGGTGACAAGATCATAGGCTCTGACAATGTTCATGGATGTTCCCTGCAACTGTTGTGACATGCCCTTCGTGGAGCAAAATATGTATTGACACATGGTAAAATTGACCAGGAACTTAGAACTGCTAAGCTGGGTTATCAAACCACTTGCCTCTGTCACCATTTTAAGGTCAAAGCGTGTATTTTCGTTTAGTGCAATGAAGTCCAAGCAGTGCAACAAGAGTTCGGACAATGTTCATACCATGGTGTTTTCTTAAAATGGTTAATTGTTTTGGTTTGGATGGGTGCATGTTTGTCAAGAAGGTCAAGTAATATTTCATCAAGTAGAGCTACCATGCAGTCAACATCATCAGAACTTTGTGTGAATAGAGAGCTGCTCAGAAGATCGATATTAAAGTCTTCAATATTGATGGATTTGAAGTTCCTATATTGTATTTTCCTGCTGTTACGTGAAGTGTTTGAGAAATTGACATTAAAGGATATAAAGATGGGTTGCCAGGCAACGAAACATACGCCCACAGCAGCAAAATCGTCCGGGCAGTCAACAAGAGTTGTCGCATATTTTTAATTTTTTCGATAATGAAACATTTATAATACACTAAAATCTGATTAAGAGTAACAACTCATTTTAATACTTAAAAAGTAATTATCAGAAAATCATTAGAATTTGTATGGCTTTGATAAAGTTCTCCTCCATGCGAACCTTTAGTATACGAAACATATAATATCATGGATGTAGCTGTTTAAGTTATCAAAATTCATTGTTCGTCTCAAGACCTTAAACTCTGTGTTTCAATCTAAAGTGAATCGGATGTAAACTTTAGCTTCTATAGTGTGTCCACAAGAATTTTTGAAGTGATCAAGGGCCATAACTCTGACAGTAATTATCGGAAATTGCTGAAAATCAATAGGGCTCTTCTTCTTATGACATTAAAAACTGTGTATAAATTTAAAGTCAACCGGATATTAACTTTGGCCTCAAGAGCATCAATAAGGCTTCTTCGTCTCATGACCTTAAACACTGTGTATTAATTTAAAGTCAATCGGATATTAACTTTAGCCTCTAGAGCGTTCACAAGATATTTCAAAGTGATCAAGGGACATAACTCTGGCGGTAATTATCGGATATCGCTAAAAATCAATAGGCTTCCTCGTCTCATGACCTTAAACACTGTGTATCAATTTAAAGTCAATCAGATATTGACTTTAGCCTCTAGAGTGTTCACAAGATATTTCAAAGTGATCAAGGGCCATAACTCTGGCGGTAATTATCGGATATCGCTGAAAATCAATAGGCTTTTTTGTCTCATGACCTTCAACACTGTGTATTAATTTAAAGTCAATCGGATATTAACTTTAGCCTCTAGAGCGTTCACAAGATATTTCAAAGTGATCAAGGTCCATTACTTTGACAGTAATTATCGGATGTCGCTGAAAATCAATAGGCTTCTTCGTCTCATGACCTTAAATACTGTGTATAAATTTAAAGTCAATCTAATTTCAATTTTAGCCTCTAGAGCGTTCACAAGAAATTGTGGACGACGGGTGGACGACGGACGGACGGACGTACGTACAGACCGGGCGACGCCAATATACGACCACATTTCAATGTGGGCGTATAACAAAATGATCCGACATTAGCTTGTCAACGACATCAGCATTATGAACAAGGTCATGTCAGTCCAAGGTGTGTCCTGATCGATGTGTCGGCTGTGTAATGGTCTGTACCAGGTCGTAAATATCCAATAGCTCACAGAGACGTTTTGTAAGTTTATTATTAGGAAAATCGAAATGTACGTTAAAATCTCCAGCAATTAGGATGTTATCATTGCAATCAAGATCTTCACAGAGATTATTGAAGTCATTTATGAAATCTTTAGCGGTAGACTTGTTTTTTCTTGAAGGGTCGGTCTGTAGACACAGATAATCCTTAGGGTTTTTGATGCAGATGTTATGGTAAGTGATAAATGTTCAAAAGTCGAGTACGTTATCGCTGTTTGGAGCCTCTGAAGCCGCAAGTTTTCCTTGTAAATCAAAGCTATACCCGCTCCTCTACCAGTTGTTCGAGGAGCGTGAACAGAAGTAAAACATGGTGGTGTCATTTCAGCACACCTGGCTTCGTCACCACTCTGAGACAACCATGTTTCGGTTATAAAAAATACATCAAATTCACATTCGGTTATGCAATCAAATATATCAAGAGTTTTGTTTTTTAACAGACTGAGCATTCCAAAGACCAATTTTTAAAGACTCTGGTAGAGCCTGAGAGTAAGATTGATTTTGTTTCAGGGTGCCAGAACGCTTCCCTCGAAATTTTTTAAGATGTACAAAATTGCTGTGAGAAAGTGTTCTAATAGTAGATGATTGCTGTAAATCCATGAGTTGTGTTCGTGAGTAGGTGATCATGGTGATCAAACCATGATACAATGACAACAGGTAAACACTAACATTCATTAGTAAGCTTGAAATCTAATTAATCCTCTGAGTGAAAATCAACTGAATTTCTCTTGAGTGAAAAACAAGTGAGTTCAATGTTTCAACTATATCAAGATCACAGGTTGTTAGGTTTCAAATTCCACTCCAAAAACAAAATATTGAGGGATAATTTTATCATTTTGCTGATCTAGAAAGTTAAAGGTAGACACAGGTTCAAAATTAAAGAATGTAAATCCAAGAACTTAAGACACAAACTAACAAAATGCGAGAGCACTTTCACATGTGCAGCCACACGGGCGCCATCTTGAAGAAAAAAATAATAAAAAAAAAAATTCACTACATTAAATCATCTTCATCATATTACCCCAACATAGGTTGCCAGGCAACGAAACATACGCCCACAGCAGCTTAATCGTCCGGGCAGTCAACAAGAGTTGTCGCATATTTTACTTTTTTCGGTAATGAAACATTTATAATACACTAAAATCTGATCAAAAGTAACAACTCATTATGCAATTATCAGAAAATCATTCGATTTTGTATGGCTTTGATAAAGTTCTCCTCCAATGGTCATACCATAATTACTTCTAAAAACATAGGTTGCCAGGCAAGGCAACATACGCCCACAGCAGTTAAATCGCCCGGGCAGTCAACAAGAGTTGTCGCATATTTTACTTTTTTCGGTAATGAAACATTTATAACACACTAAAATCTGATTAAAAGTAACAACTCATTATGTAATTATCAGAAAATCATTGGAATTTGTTTGGCTTTGATAAAGTTCTCCTCCATGCTGTTCAAGTTATATAAATTCATTGAAACTCAATATACTTGTTCGTCTCATGACCTTCAACACCGTGTATAAATTTAAAGTCAATCGGATAATAACTTTAGCTTCTAGAGCGTCCACAAAATTTTGAAAGTGATCAAGGGCCATAACTCAGTCAGTAATTATCGGAAACGTTGAAAATCAATAGGCCTCTTCTTCTCATGACCTTAAACACTGTGTATAAATCGGATATTAATTTTGGCCTCTAGATCATCCACGAGTGATCAAGGGCCATAACTCTGACAGTAATTATTGGAAATTGCTGAAAATCAATAGGCTTCTTTGTTTCAGACCAGGAGCCCGGGGGGTTCAATATAGCTGAAAAGCTAACCAATTTCTATATGCATCACTAGGTTCCCTAGGGGTCACTGTCACAGGATATGAACGTCTGCCGCGCCCGTTGTGGTGGGTGTGGTCATGAGGGGCAAATAAATAGACCCCAAAAATAGGCTAGACTAGCTCATTTACTAACCACATGAAACTTATTGCAAAATGCTCGGCATACCAACGTGTATCAAGAATTACCGATGCCAGACATTTTCAGTGGTGGGGTACCCCTGCCAGGCGTCACTAATGCCCTCCCAAAAACTAAGCTAGACTAGCTCATTTACTAACCGCATGCAATTTGTTGCAAAATGTTCAGCATATCCACATGTATCAAGAATCACCGGTGCCAGACATTTTCAGTGGTGGGGTACCCCCGCCAGACGTCCCTAAATGCCCTACCCTAAAAGCTAAGCTAGACTAGCTCATTTACTAACCGCATAAAACTTGTTGCAAAATGTTCAGCATATCCACATGTATCAAGAATCACCGATGCCAGACATTTTCAGTGGTGGGGTACCCCCGCCAGACGTCCCTAAATGCCCTACCCTAAAACCTTAGCTAGACTAGCTCATTTACTAACCGCATAAAATTTGTTGCAAAATGTTCAGCATATCCACATGTATCGAGAATTACCGATGCCAGACATTTTCAGTGGTGGGTACCCCCGCCAGACGTCCCCAAATGACCACACCCCGAAAGCTAAGCCAGACTAGCTCATTTACTAACCGCATAAAACTTGTTGCAAAATGTTCAGCATACCAACATGTATCAAGAATTACCGATGCCAGACATTTTCAGTGGTGGGGTACCCCTGCCAGACGTCCCCAAATGACCACACCCCAAAAGCTAAGCCAGGCTAGCTCATTTACTAACCGCATAAAACTTGTTGCAAAATTTTCAGCATACCAACATGTACCAAGAATTACCGATGCCAAACATTTTCAGTGGTGGGGTACCCCCGCCAGACGTCCCCAAATGACCACACCCAAAAGCTAAGCCAGACTAGCTCATTTACTAACCGCATAAAACACTAGGGATCTGGTATCCTTTAACTTGGTTGTTTTGCAGTTTAATTAATATATTAGCCTTTTAATTTCAAAGCATCCTTTGATAATTGATAATAACCCTTTAAATTTCAAAAATGGTTTAATTAGTATTATGGCTTAATTTAATGGCACACCATTTAATTTTATAGAGAGGGGTTTAGAAATGGATGACCCATTTAATTATCTAAAGCCTTTAATTACAAGCTGAGCAGAAATTAAATGGTGTACCATTAAATTAAGCCATAGTACTAATTAAACCATTTTTGAAATTTAAAGGTTATTATCAATTATAAAAGGATGTTTTGAAATTAAAGGCTATTATATTAATTAAACTGCAAAACAACCAAGTTAAAGGATACCAGATCCCTAGTGAAACTTGTTGCAAAATGTTCAGCATACCAACATGTATCAAGAATTACCGATGCCAGACATTTTCAGTGGTGGGGTACCCCCGCCAGACGTCCCTAAATGATTACACCCAAAAAGCTAAGCCAGGCTAGCTCATTTACTAACCGCATAAAACTTATTGCAAAATGTTCAGCATATTCCTATTTAAAACACATGACCACCTTCAGACATTTTCAGTGGTGGGGAACCCACGCCAGATGTCCGCAATCGTCCTACCCCCAAAAGCTGAGTAAAGGGCAACTAGCTTATTTACTAAAGCATGATAAACGCATTATATTAAATTGTTATTAAATTGGTTTATTTTTAAGTTTAATTAGTTTTTCTTGTTCTCTTGTTATTCGATTTGAATTTGAATTAAAAATACCATAGAACCTGGTCCAAACTCTTCTAGCTTTCGCATTCTAAATATGGAGCAGTGTAATATATATAATATTATATATATTTCTTATACAATACACCATGGAACAGATAATAATTGGGTTACAATTTATTGTCTTTGAGAAATTGATGAAAGGATTCTCTTCAACAAAGAATTATTATCTGTTGGTCACATTCCTAAACCTGAAATCAGACTGATTTCTAAATAGTCTCAGCTACTGTATATGTGAAAGATACGTAGAATAAAAGTAAGTACGTATTTCTATTTTTTTTTTATCATTATTGCAATTTAATACCACAATATTAGTAGGGGAGCTAGGTTCAGGTTAATTCGAAAATCGCGTACAAAATTTCTACTATGCCAAATGTGTGGGCAGCGGTATCGGATACTTTGAACCTCGATTCTTAAGTTGCGGGTCCCCTTCCCGTGGGGCTGAGGGGCCGTACAAAACGTCGGAATTTTGCGTTTTATTCGAATTTTGCGTACAACGATCAACTTTCGTACATAAGTCGACCAACCCCAGATGTCACCAAAAACATTACTTAAAAAGACCCCTGACCCTTCCTTCGTCCCTTAAGAACGCCCACTTTTTCCCCCTCAGGGAAGAGTTAATTCGACTTCCGCGTACAACATGAATTTTTTCGTTTAAAGTTTCACTATTGGTCCACTAGAACATAACACTAACTTAAGAACGCGAAATCCCCTTCTATCTCAGATAAGAACGACAAAAAGGGGGACCCAGGTGGTGAAATGACGATTTAATTCGACTTTTGCGTACAACGATCAACTTTCGTACATAAGTCGAACAATCCCAGATGTCACCAAAAACATTACTTAAGAAGACCCCAACCCTTCCTTCGTCCCTTAAGAACGCCCCCTTTGCCCCACTCATGGATGAGTTAATTCGACTTCCGCGTACAACATTACTCTTTTCGTAAAAAGTTTCACTATTGGTCCACTAGAACATAACACTAACTTAAGAACGCGAAATCCCCTTCTATCTCAGATAAGAACGACAAAAAGGGGGACCCAGGGCTGAAATGACGATTTAATTTGACTTTTGCGTACAACGATCAACTTTCGTACATAAGTCGACCGACCCCAGATGTCACCAAAAACATTACAAAGACCCCCGACCCTTCCTTCGTCCCTTAAGATCGCCCACTTTACCACCCTCAGGAAGGAGTTAATTCGACTTCCGCGTACAACATTAACTTTTTCGTTAAAGGTTTCACCATTGGTCCACGAAACTTAAGAACGCGAAATTCCCTTCTATCTCGGATAAGAAGGGGGGACAAGGGTGTTATAAAGCTGCTCTCGGATCTTGGAGATGATTTAGCTGATGGCCCTGAAAGCTCCCGATGTCAATTCTTATTCAGACGGATGTTTAGTCTTATTTGTTCCTTTAGTTCCCACAGTTTGTATTTTTCTTTCTATATAATTATATTATTATTATAAATCACCACATGTCTGTCCGTCCAACTCTTCATACCGCAAAAACGGCTGCTCCGATTTCAGGATTCAACATTGTCATGTGGTAAAGAAATATGCGTGTAACGGTCATATTCCATTAACATCTATCGGTGGCCTAAACTCTGCCCCGTGGCACGCCAAAACATTTTACCTGTATGCATGTTTGATGGATTATGACAGTTGGAGGACTCGATACTGCCACCGGGTACTTGGGTGAGTAAATTTATTATGTTGTGAAATTATTATGTTATTAACTTTGGTGTCTTGAGTTCCTTTGTGCGGGATTCGTTTATTTAACTTATCGTTGTATTAGGTGCCTACTAATAGATGATGTGTTGAATCACTGCTGGTATCGTCGATGAATATTTGTCGATAGATGGAATCGTTGATGCATGGTCTTGCCGATGGGTGGACAGATTTTGTTATGAGTGGTATAGTCTAATGATGGTCGCCGATAAATGGTATCGCCGATGAATAGTCTGCGATAAATGGTATCGTCGTTGAATAGTCTCCGATAAATGGTATCGTCGATGTTTGGTCTTGTCGATGGGTGGTCAGTTTATTTTGTCAATGGTATCGTCGGTGAATGGTTGCTCATAAAAATTAAATGGTATTGTCGATAAATATTCAAAAGAAAAACCGTTTTATGACTAAAAACGCAATATCCAAATATTATTCGAGGGTCTCAAAATTACCATACGTAGGTACTTATCATAAAATTCCATAAGAGATATGTATAATGCATTATCATCTGTATTTTTCAGGTAAAAGCCCCCGAACTAAACTAAAAATGGCATCATCCTCAGAACAAGCCGCCCCGGAACCAGAACTATCTGTGTCCGAGAATGAACTGACATGTATAGTTCATATGGATGATATACGGATCAGAATGTAAACGAAGAAAGAGAATCCTGTGCCTTAACTCCGAAAAAGATCCCAACGGTGGGTGTTTTGCGCGCAATGGATACGTCAAAATAGGATTCATCAATATATGCTGCCGTTGTTAATAATTTTCCCCAGAACTATGAAGCCCACCATGGATATCACGTCAAGAGCTACAAGAACTTCACCGCTATACAGGCCACTGAAAAAACTCTAAATGTTCAAAGCTTAAAATTGAGATCAGATATACAATCTAAGCCTGGTAGTAGCAGAGCACAGTCACACATTGAAGGACCAAACGGCATCATCTATTCATCTGTAATAGGTTTAAATTGTGGGTAAAAGGAACAACTGAGAGACCTCGCACACAACTGATCCTAAAGAAATGAAATTACGAAGTGCGGTAGCGGAGTTGGTGTTGTATGACAATGAAATGGAAAAACACAAATATTTAACGAAAAAACGGTGCCCTCCCACCCAAGCGATTTGTCATCCTTATCCGAGATAGAGGGGGATTTCGCGTTCTTAAGTTAGTGGTTTGTTTTCGTTGACCAATAGTGAAACCTTTAACGAAAAGATTAATGTTGTACGCGGAAGTCGAATTAACTCAGCCATGAGTGGGGTAAAGTGGGCGTTCTTAAGGGACGAAGAAAGGGTCGGGGTCTTTTTAAGTAATGTTTTTGGTGACATCTGGGGTTGGTCGACTTATACACGAAAGTTGGTCGTTGTACGCAAAAGTCGAATAAAACGCAAAATTTCGACGTTTTGTAGGGCCCCTCACCCCCACGGGAAGGGGACCCGCAACTTAAGAATCGAGGTTCAAAGTATCCGACACCGCTGCCCACACATCTGGCATAGTAGAAATTTTGTACGCGATTTTCGAATTAACCTGAACCTAGCTCCCCTACTATATATTAGGCATAATTTATAGGTTGAAATAAGCAATATCACTTATGGGGGGTTATTACTGTCTATGTTTAGTATTTTTAGTATCAAAATAACGGGTTTCTTATTTTTTGTTTGTGCTTTATCAGCATTGAAAATATGTATCTGAGGCTTCTGTTAATAGATTGATGAAATCTCGAGATACATTAACAATGATGAGTATGTTAATGATCTTATTAAATTGTGCATTAATTGATTAATTATTTTATTTAATACCATAAAACCCCTAGTCTACCTTCCAGGGTATCTAGACCAATATGTAGGCAATACCCAACAATTCACTTACACGGTATGTCTGACAAATTTATGTCTTCCGTTGACTTGCAACCCGTATGCTCATTGCCCCATGCTCCAGTGTGTTCAACGGATAGGCCTCTGTCGCTTTAGACGCGATCCGTCCTGTCGCATTGATTAAATGAGCACACAGATTGCATGTCAACGGAAGACATGAATTTGTCAGATATATCGTGAAATTGTGGCAAGAAACATATATACCATAAAAATATTAATTACAATTCATTTTGAAAAAGTTCACACCTGTTTCTCAGCACGGTATATTACCTACAGGAAGATCTAGATTCTCAGTACGTTAAGTGAATTGGGGAATAGTTCTACAGGAAGACTAGGACATTTGCCACCTGGACATTTGCCACCCGGACTTATGCTATCGCAAACTGATCCCGCAGTGAATATTCGCTTGGCCGCTAGTATTACTGATAAAGATGACATCTATGCGTCTTAATTCGGCAAAATATTAACTTTTTTCCTCCGACAAAATAAATTCTAAAACATTTTTTTGAAGTATAAGAAAAATAAATAAAGACGTTTGAAGTAACTGTAGTTAAAAAATATTTCCTATTTAGTGTAAATGGGTATTAAAAGGCATCATTTTGCCCGAAGCAGTAAGGTGTTATGTAAACAACGCACGAGTCAATGTGTTGAAGACAGTCATCTGTGACAGAGATAATTCGTAAGTAATTCTCTGTAACACAGATTGATGCTATACCACCCCAGGACATTTTCCACCCGGGTTTTTTCCAACATAGGACATGGTAAAAATCCGATGGCAGGAGTTCGGGTGGTTATTGTCAGGGTTGCAAATGTCCTGATACCACAGGAAGATCTAGATAGGTCTAAACGCTCACTACAGTGAATTGTTGGGTATTGCCTACACATAGGTCGAGATACCCTGGAAGGTAGACTAAGGGTTTTATGGTATTAAATAAAATAATTAATCAATTAATGCACAATTTAATAAGATCATTAACATACTCATCATTGTTAATGTATCTCGAGATTTGTTCAATCTATTAACAGAAGCCTCAGATACATATTTTTAATGCTGATAAAGCAGAAACAAAAATAAGGAATCCGTTATTTTGATAATAAAATACTAAACATAGACAGTAATAACCCCTAATAAAACATAATTAATACAACAAATATATTTATTTTCTCCCTATAAATTATGCCTAATATAACATTATGCCTAAATTTATGCCCTGTTGAAGAGAAACCTTTCATCAACTTCTCAAAGACAATAAATTGTAACCCAATTATTATCTGTTCCATGGTGTATTATATAAGTATCATATATTTTATATATATATATTTCATTGCTCAATATTTAGAATATAAGGTATTTGAACAAGGATCTATGATATTTTACTAATTCAAATACCAATCGATGATGAACTGGGGTTTAACGTCCTACGCTTGTGCACCTAACCTGGGCTAATTGAATACGGGCCAAATCGAATAAGAGAACAAGAAAAACTAATTAAACATAAAAATAAACCAATTTAATAACAATTTAATATGACAAAAAAAAAATGATTCAATTATCATGCGTTTAGTAAAAGAGCTAGTCGCCCTTTACTCAGCTTTTGGGGGTAAGGCAATTGTTGACGTCTGGTGGGGGTTCCCCATCACTGAAAATGTCTGCCGGTGATCACGTGTGATACATGGGAATATGCTGAACATTTTGCAACAAGTTTTATGCGGTTAGTAAATGAGCTAGTCTAGCTTAACTTTTGGGGTGTGGTCATTTGGGGACGTCTGGCGGGGGTACCCCACCGCTGAAAATGTCTGGCATCGGTGATTCTTGATACATGTGGATATGCTGAACATTTTGCAACAAATTTTATGCGGTTAGTAAATGAGCTAGTCTAGCTTAGGTTTTAGGGTAGGGCATTTAGGGACGTCTGGCAGGGGTACCCCACCACTGAAAATGTCTGGCATCGGTGATTCTTGATACATGTGGATATGCTGAACATTTTGCAACAAATTTCATGCGGTTAGTAAATGAGCTAGTCTAGCTTAGTTTTGGGTAGGGCATTTAGGGACGTCTGGCGGGGGTACCCCACCACTGAAAATGTCTGGCATCGGTAATTCTTGATACGTGTTGGTATGCTGAACATTTTGCAGCAAGTTTTATGTGGTTAGTAAATGAGCTAGTCTAGCTTAGGTTTTAGGGTAGGGCATTTAGGGACGTCTGGCGGGGGTACCCCACCACTGATAATGTCTGGCATCGGTGATTCTTGATACATGTGGATATGCTGAACATTTTGCAACAAATTTCATGCGGTTAGTAAATGAGCTAGTCTAGCTTAGGTTTTAGGGTAGGGCATTTAGGGACGTCTGGCAGGGGTACCCCACCACTGAAAATGTCTGGCATCGGTGATTCTTGATACACCTTGGTATGCCGAACATTTTGCAACAAGTTTCACGTGGTTAGTAAATGAGCTAGTCTAGCCTATTTTTCGGGTCTATTTATTTGCCCCTCATGACCACACCCACCACAACGGGCGCGGCAGACGTTCATATCCTGTGACAGCGACCCCTAGGGAACCTAGTGACACATATAGAAATTGGTTAGCTTTTCAGCTAGGCTGAACCCCCCGGGCTCCTGCTCTATAAACACTGTGTATAAATTTAAAGTCAATCGGTTATTAACTTTAGCCTCTAGGGCATCAACAAGATTTTTTTAAGTGATCAAGGGCCATAACTCTGACAGTTATTATCAGAAATCGCTGAAAATCAATAGGCTTCTTCGTCTCATGACCTTAAACACTGTGTATCAATTTAAAGCCAATCGGATATAACTTTGGCCGTCCGGACGGACGGGGGCGACGGCAATATACAACCACATTTCAATGTGGGCGTAAAAAAAACTTATCAGTAACATACTGTATATTGATCTTAAAACAAAAACAATTTAATACCTGTATTTATTCATAAAAAATAGAACATTACTTTTTAATCCTTTTAAGGATCCTTAAAGAAAATGAAATCTTTAAATGGCAAGAAAATATCTGCAATTTGAATAACTAATAAAGACTACGATGTGACATAAAGCCTAAATAATTTAAAGTTTCTTTAATTGAATGAATTTCTGAAAAAATGTTACATAATATTTTTTTTGTTTAAAACTTACCTCAATTAAATCTGACAATATCCAATACTTATGAAAGTTCTTTACTTATCTATGTAGGCTACACCATTTAAAACATTTTCCTCATTCACAATTCTACACACAACCACAATAACAGAATACAATTCCTTCACAGTAGTACAAATATGTCCATACAAGAGCAGTTCTCAACCATAAATAATAAAGTGTGTAAATCTTTGTTTATATAACAGAACCCCTATACATTAAACATGGTATCAAATTACTTACTTGTTTACACTTTACTAGACACTAAGCATCTCTATAATTAATACTGACAAGTTAAAATTCCATTTCTAGACATGTACATTTGGTCCTTATCAACAATCCCCTTACTGACAGACATACAAAATCATGGTTCCAAATCTTTAAATGACATTAAACAACATATAATTTGAAGACTGATACTTGTCTGTTATCTGAAATATTAACATCACTGGAGACATTAAATTTTGGTATTATTTATTACCCATGCCAATATTTATTCTTTAGTACAATGGTAGCTTTGTGTGTTTTCCACTGACCTTAATAGTTATTGTCAAATCTATAAACCTTTAAAGGTTCTATAAAATGAAACATATTAGTTCCTAAATATACATGTAGTTGTTAAGACTGTTCACTTGGTTCTACAAAGAAACACAAGAGCCATATCTCTAGATTCCTAGAAGTCATTAAATAATAAATATCACACAGATCATGATCAAATGATAAATTATGTTGTCAAAGATGTATTTAATCTTAGTTTCACTAATTTAAATGACAGATATAAATTTCATACAGATCTGATGATAACTTTTGTTGTAAGAGCGTTCACAAGGTTCAACTCTTGCAGTAATCATGTGGACACGGACGGACAGGGGCGATGACATAATACGTCCGCATGAAAATGTGGGCTTATAAAAATTGCGTCGATGAACATTCCAAACTCAGTAAAATTACGAAATTTTTTAAAAATGTGCACAAATAGTTGGTGATCTTACCATGGTCGGAAGTTTTATCCATTAATATGGCTATTCCCATTCTGACAAATAAGATAAAATATATTTCGATTGAAGGACCTCTTCGTCATGAACTTTTTGTTTAAAAATTGTACGTCGAATACTTTCGTGCGTGTTACAGTTGGCCTTTTCTTCTCTGTAATACAATCTGCACGAAAACCCCTTTACTGTTTATGCGTTAGTCAAATAAAAGTACTATTGGTACTTTGTTTATTCAGATCAAAGAACTTGTCGTTACCAAAAGGGAACTGAAATATACTCAGGAATATACTTTCCCGGTGGGATTGACTCTTCTGTGACGTTTGCCGCTTGCGCTTGTGTGCATACGTAATTGTACTTAATCAGTGAAATTACTTTGTAACCATTGTTGATCACCTTGTCTTGTATCTACATCTACTGTTCAACTAACTCAAACCATTAAAATCATACCATTATTCGGCTCATTCTTTGATGTTTTATCATTTCAAATATTCGCAGGTTGACGTCTGCGATAAGTAATAATGATCCATTTTCTTGGTTAAACAAGGCGCCATCGTGGCTAGTTGGATGGCTAGTTGGGAGACGACTTGTCTACGCATCAAAGAACATTGCCTTGAAAGAATCGTGCAGCCAGACTTGCTAGCTTTTTTACATTTGTAATACGAGAGTTCAAAGAATGACTGACAACTTATGTTCTTATGAAGTCATTAACATACAAATAACGTGTGTTCTGTGCTAACACCTCTCAAAGTAAATTGTGTGATGTAATAGTTGCAATGGTATTGGAAATTCCTTTTGTGATATTTAAACAATTTATGGTTCGTAGTGTTGTGATATTTATCCGTATGGAAATTTCTTTTTTATGGATATTATGTCGATAAAAGTAAGATACGCCACAGCCCGGATGTTCAGCTTTTTCATACAGATATGTCATACATACACTGATTAAAAAAATTGAACAATCACACATCCACATTCCTAAAACATGTATTGTACTGTAAAACATCTATCATAATTTCTCGTTACACTGATATTACATGTAGGGGCGGGGGTGTTCAGCCAAACCTGTGAAACTTTGACGAATATCTTCGTAGTTTGTAATTTTCTTTATTTTGACATTCTGCTAAATGAGAAAATATTTGAGTAATAAACAGGGGTTATTTTACAAGACATCTCTTTTGAAAATTTCCTTTACGTTTAAATTTAACACACCCAAAATGATTGACATGCAAAGAACAAACCATTGTGACCCTTCTTTGAATGCTAACTATTTGCCTATCAGAATCAAATTAACAATTGTGATTTTTTTTTTTAAAAAGATGTCAAACCATTTTTGGTAATTTTTACTTCTGATAATTTAGTCGTACTGACAGGGCGACTACTGCAGACTAACAATTTTTTTTAATATGGGCGTCAGTTGGTTTCTTTTGATGTCACGTGCTAATTTACATTATGGAACCTTGATTGAAAGTTTGCATTCACCAGACCCAATGGAGCCGAAATGAAAACGTCAGCATGATATTATCGCCTTTATCGGGGTGATACGTGTAGCCCAAGCACTCTACAACTTTATTTTAATTTATTAATTTTACTTTATCTTTACTTTACTTTACTTTATATTTATTTATTACCTTTAATTTATTTAACTAATAAATTTTAATTTATTCATTTTACTTTATCTTTACTTTACTTTTACTTTAATTTATTTTATTTATTACCTTTAATTTATTTAACTACAACTTTATTATACTCTCTTTATTTATTTAATTTTATATTAGTTTAATTTACTACTAACATCTACTAAACTGGCGGGATAGTGGAGTTAGAGGGAGTCATGATCAGACGGGCTCAGCATCTAAACACTATTCTGCCAAAACAAATACCAGTGGGACAGTGGAGTAAGGGGAGGCCACGAGAAGACAGGCCTGATACCTAAACACAAATACCACTAAGATGACATCTACCAATCCAGGAGAATAGTTATTTGTTGAGATAGAATAAATTCCCCTTAGTTAAGTTTCTGTGTGTCAGAAATGACCAAAACCGGGCTACAGCAGCATATTTCTATGCAGAAACAAAGAAAGACAAGCTACTTTACTCAGAGTATCGATCAAAGCAAATTCAAAACAAGCCAGCGCCACTTATAATCTTTAAATAATAACTAGCAGTTTTGAATGGGCCTCTTCTTAATCTGACTGAAACCAAGCCAGAAGATAAGGCTATCTACCATTCATATTTGGATGTTAGCATGGATCAGGCAAAGAAAAATTTGTTAGTCTGAAAATTGAAAATGAAGGTCAATCTTTAACCAGTCTATGCGAAAGCCGTCGGACCGTCAGTCATTACCGATAAAATAGCTCTCGGTCCGGTATTTTCATCATGAATACCGGCCCAGTTGTCCGGAAAGATTCTGGACCCGTTTGTATTAAATCATAGCCGTATTGGCACTGACTGACGACACTTCGTGTACGGACTGTTAAATTCTCATTTAATTTATTGTGTTAATTTCACTATTGTTTAAAATGTAAACACAATCTTATCTCGAGTACGTAGTACCGTATATTGTGCTAGTGTATCTGACCTTCAAAATCCAGCGTCAAGACAGACCATTCACAATACCACAACACAACACAACTCGTACAATGAATGTATTAAACTTGTATTTAAAAGGAAGAAGTTATACAAGATCGCGTGGTACACAATGCGCATGCCAGAGAAGCCTTTGCTATCCAGGCATGTGCATAATAATAACATAGCCTAAAGTTACTATATTTAGTATACTGCATGGCACAGGCATTGTAGAGCTATATGTACTTCATATTGCACTTGTCATTTGTAATCATTCTTCCAAACATGAGATGACCCCACGAGTTATAGGTAGCGACTGATTGACAAACAGTATTTATTAACCTCGTCAGGACAGTAACCAGCGGCTGCCAGGCAGGATACGCCCACATTTTCGAGAGATGGATAGAGAACAAGCAAAACCGAAAGTAATTTTTCCTACAATCAAAGGCCATAATTCATTAAGTTACAATTTGATATGCGCAAAAATCGAAAAGTATCAAGACCTCTACAGGGTCCACAACCTTGAAATACCATTTTTTAACAGTATTCGCGTACAAACAGCGGCCATTTTGTATTGTAATTTTGGTCCTATTTTACCGAAATTTGAACTCAACCTTCCTTAGCTTGTAACGGTGATATAATCAAATGATTTTTTAAATCGGATAATAATTGTGACCTCCAGAGAGACCACAAGCTAAACAAAGGCGATTTTCCATATAATCAGGGGCATTAATTCAGAAAGTTATGATCCGATATGCGCAAATATCAAAAGGACCCAAGATCTTTGGGTAATATCCATGCAATTCAAGTTTCGTCAAAATCGAATTAAAATTGGGACCTCTACAGGGTCGACGAGCTTGATATGCCATTTTTCAACAGTATTCGCATACGAACGGCGGCCATTTTGTATGGCAATTTTGGTCCGATTTTTCCGAAATTCAAACTCAACCT
This sequence comes from Patella pellucida, assembly GCA_917208275.1. Lineage (NCBI taxonomy): Eukaryota > Metazoa > Mollusca > Gastropoda > Patellidae > Patella > Patella pellucida. The sequence goes on from OU795038.1 coordinate 45,660,259, forward strand.
TCTTAAGGGTGTAACGGTGATATAATCAAACGATTTTTTAAATCGGATAATAATTGTGACCTCCAGAGGAACCACAAGCTAAACAAAGGCGATTTTGCGTATAATCAGGGGCCATAATTCAGGACGTTACGATCCGATATGCGCAAATATCAAAAGGAACCAAGATCTTTGGGTTATATCCATGCATTTCAAGTTTCATCAAAATCAAATTAAAATTGTGACCTCTACAGGGTCCACAACATTGAAATACCATTTTAAACAGTATTCGCGTACGATCGGCGGCCATTTTGTATGGCAATTTTGGTCCGATTTTTCCGAAATTCAAACTCAACCTTCTTAAGGGTGTAACGGTGATATAACCAAACGATTTTTTAAATCGGATAATAATTGTGACCTCCAGAGAGACCACAAGCTAAACAAAGGCAATTTTACGTATAATCAGGGGCATTAATTCAGGAAGTTACGTTCCGATATGCGCAAATATCAAAAGGAACCAAGATCTTTGGGTTATAACCATGCATTTCAAGTTTCATCAAAATCAAATTAAAATTGTGACCTCTACAGGGTCCACAACCTTGATATACCACTTTTTAACTGTATTCTCGTACAAACGGCGGCCATTTTGTATGGCAATTTTGGTCCGATTTTCCCGAAATTCGAACTGAACCTTCCTTAGGGTGTAACGGTGATATAATCGAACGGTTTTATAAATCGGATAATAATTGTCGGCTCAAGAGGGACCTCAAGCTAAAATAGGTGATTTTTCGGACAATCAGGGGCCATAATTCAGAAAATTACGTTCCGATAGGCGCAAATATCGAAAGGAACCAAGATCTTTGGGTTATAAACATGCATGTCAAGTTTCATCAGAAACGGTTCAAAATTGTGACCTCTATAGGGTCCACAAGCCCAAAACATGATTTTTCGTACAATCAGGGGCCATAACCCATGAAGTTTCGATCCGATACATGCCAATATCGAAAGCAGCCGAGATCTTTTGGGGATAAAGCTATATTTTAAGTTTCGTCTAAATCGGACAAGAATTGTGAGCTGTAGAGGGTCCACAAACAATTGTGGACGGACGGACGGACGGACGGACGGACGGACGGGACGACATAATACGTCCACATGAAAATGTGGGCGTATAAAAACATTATTGTACGAGCAATGCCGGGGGGGGGGGGGGGGGAGGTCAAAGTTGACGACATCCATACGGGTCACTAGTACTACCGTCTACCGTACAGCATGGCTATAGTGAAAGTAGAAATAGCCACGTGTAGTAAATTCTTTGGAAATATAGCTGGCATGCTAAATAGTCAAACTCATTTGTCATTTTGAGTTTGAAAATCCAAAGGTAGGCTTACAAATGTTTATGGCATAACTAATCATTTAAAGAATTGGGGGTGTTGTTGGGCATTTATAAAATCAACAGGCTTGAAACTGGCAAATACTGGATGTCAAAATACGTGATCTATCAAAGTACCGATAAGATGGAGAAATGAAATGTCACGAATGAATGAATGGAGTTTGTGCTATAATACGAATAATTTAGACCTGTGTCACAAAGTCATCCTGTATAAAAAAAAATTGATCAAATGTAAATAAATTTCTTAACGTAACCGATGTTAATGAAGATGCCACAAAATGACAATTAAGGAAGTGTGCGAAAAAGTCTTTATACAATAGACAATCTTTGTAATAAAGTAAAGTATTTGCCCCCTTATATATACTGTTTGTAAATTTTCGAGTTTTAGGCCATTATTACCTATTTTATGCATATTTTTGTTATGAACATTTTTGGACCAGTAAAATCCCATTCGGTCCAGTAATAGTTGAAATAATACCTGCCCAAATGTCCAGTAAAAAAAATATCATTTCGCATAGACTGTCTTTAACCATAATTTTTTGTTATAGGGCTTAATTTGTCAACAATCTATTACCCTACATCTACAAAAGGGAATTGAAAACATGAAGAATTCAGGTATAAAGTTGGGCCTTGGTTAACGACACAATGGTGTCCAAGTAGGTCAATTTACAGTGTTTCCTGAGATCCAATACATGTACCTGTGAATATCCATAAATCTGGAGAGTTTTCTTTGAGGGATCAACTTGTATCCTTCCACCACCTACACATTCACAGTCCAGACCTTTACTTTCAATATTTGGTGATATTTCATCAAAAATATCAGCTGAAAAAAATTACAAAATCACAAGTAAAGATACGATGGAAGATATCGGCTGAAAAAAATTACAAAATCACAAGTAAAGATACAATGGATTTCCGATACTTTGTTCAGATTCATCCTTACCTTTTTCGCAAGAAATTATTTTCATGGCTATCAATGACCAAATCAAGGAAGGAATCGCAATCAAAAAAACCTAAACATACATGTATAACTGTAGTTTGCCACACACTGAAACATATGTTCACAAGCAGCAATTAAAGATGCATTCCCGGGTACAAACTTTGTGCTTTGACGATATATTTGGACTAAACACATATTTAAAGTAACCAATCTATCAAAAATTTGCTTCAATTCTCTTTCAAAACTCTTTTTTCGCCTGGGATACCTACATGTATAGCTGTGCTGTTGTTAAACACAAAGTCTGCCAACTTAACTTCATTGTGGGAGGGTCCATATTTCAAAATGTATCTATCATTACTTACTTTACATTTACCATATTATTGAGGCCTAAATAAATTCTTAATTATTTCTGTCAACTTCTTTTTCGCCTTTTAATTTCAGAGTATTTTGTACCCTGACAACCCGCAATGTTCCCAAAACCGCCTAACCATTCGAGCAAGAAATAACAACTGCTCCCTGACCTAAGCTAGCAGACAATAAGCCAGCAAATCCTGTTGGGTTGACAGTTAGTGATTCCCTGACAATATTGCCCAGTCCTTGCCGCATGGGCAATTTTCGTGTAATCTAGTATTTTTATTGGGTGTCTATACTTTTCATAAATACCAAATTTGCAATACTTTTATTGGAATGATCAATGCAAATAAAGTTTTAAACAAGCCCCGGCTGAAATCCCAAAATAGATGACACATTAATTAATCGCACATTTATTTTTTCAAAAACATTGAGCAATCAAACTATACACTCTCTATCAGTTTGAACATCCTACCTCAATTAGAAGGAGAGTTACTGTGTTCAAAAGTCTCAATCAATCGAAGTGCTTATCGCTCTGCTTACCTTGAGCAGAAAATGTTCATCTTCGAACTCCATCAAGGCATCCACTTAAAAAACACCTCTGCCAAGTGTGAACTTAATAACTCAATTAGAATGAGAGTTATTGTGTTCCAAAGTCTCGACCAATCAAATTGCTTTAAATCGCTTTGCTTACCCTGAGCAGAAAATGCTCATTATCGAACTTAGTCAAGGTATTGATATAATGAAACTATACACCAAGCTTAAACAGTCTCACTTAACTAAAGTTATTGTGTCCCAAAGCATCAACCAATCAAATTGCTTATCTCGGCTTACCCTAAGCAGAAATTTCTCATCTTCGAACACCATCACGACATGTACCTAATAAACATCTACACAAAGTTTAAACATTCTAGCTCAATTAGAACGGGTGTTATTGTGTTTCAAAGTCTCGGCCAATCAAATTGCTTATCGCTTTGCTTATCCTGAGCAGAAAATTGTCAATATCGAACTAAATCAGGGTATTGATGTAATGAAACTATACACCAAGTTTCATCACTCACTTATTTAGAGCTAAAGTTATCGTGTCCCAAAGCATCAACCAATCAAATTGCTTATCTCTGCTCACCCTTAGCAGAAAATGCTCATCTTCAAACTCCACCAAGAAATTGACCCAATAACCCTTACACCAAGTTTGAACATTCTAGTTCAATTAGGAAGGGAGTTATTGTGTCCCAAAAAGAGTGACGGACAGACGAACGGACAGGGGCAATGACAATATTATGTCCACATGAAAATGTGGGCGTATAATGAGGGGAAATGTAAAATGTAGACACGTCTAAAAACAGCATTTTCTTACAAAACAATTGTCATCTGACACTTAACATTTGACGTTTTAAAGTTAACTTTTGCCGTTGAGGTATTTTGACTTTATCATTACTGGTGTTGAGACTTAGTACATTGTACTTTTTACATACATTGTATAATCAATGGAAAACACATTTTAGCAAAGCATTTAATATTGGAAGCGATACCCTTCCATATATTTACAAAGGTAACAATTCTGAAATTTTCTGAATTTGGCGATCTGTATAAATTATAATACGATTGCTGATTTGATTATATCGAAACTAACAATTCAGAAAATTTCTGAATTTGTCGATCTGTAGGCCTATATATAATATATGAAGCTGACAAATCGGCAAATTCAGATATTTTCTGAATTGTTAGCTTCGTATATTATACTGATTGATAGTCAAATTCAGAAAATTTCTGAATTGTCACATCTGATCAGTGTATTATATATTATACCCGAATACCGATCGATAAATTCAGAGGAATTCTTAAATTCGTATATAACATGTATACTGGTCGCCAAATTATTATTATTATTACAGAATATTTATAGTGCGCCCTTTCATATAACATGTTCATATAACAAATTAAAGAGACAATGTAATCATAAATAAACAACAAGATTATGAACATGTTAACGATTGTATACAGAGTCAGTTGAAAGCCTGATTAAATAAATGTGTTTTAATTTTTTTTTTAAAAGAAAATAGAGATGTACAACATATCAAACTAAATGGTAGATTATTCCATAGAACAGGTGCTTGATAACTAAAAGAGAGCTGACAATAAGAGACTAGTTGAAAGGTTTTGGGCTTTAAAAGTAGTTTGTTTATCTGCTGAACGTAATGTTCAACCAGGCGTATAAACTTCTAAAAGATCTGAGAGGGAAACAGGAGCTAAATTATTTAAACATTTAAAAGTAAGTAATACAACCTTAAAATCAATTCGGTATTTAACAGGTAACTAGTGTAAATTATACCAGGGTCCCCAGGCAGGATATTCCCACATATAAGAGTTGGATAGAGAACAAGATAAAAAGAATGTGATTTTTTGTTTAATCAGGGGCCATAATTCAGGAAGTTACAAATCGATATGTGCAAATATCGAAAGGAAGCAAGATCTGTGAGTTATTAACATGCATTTCAAGTTTCATCAAAATCGGGTAAAAATTATGACCTCTAAAGGGTCCACAATGCGCATGCATGAGTTAGCCGTTACCCTCAAACGGCTGGGAGTTTGATTTTCTATATAATTATATTTATCGATATTAGAAATGATTAATTTTTACTCTATTATGTGCGTGTGATCGCCAGGAACATATTTATGTGTAAAAGATGCATACTGTTTTGCTGTTTGCCGAAATTATAAACAAGAACTTTTTGATCAGCTGTTAACTGTCAAATATTTAAAATGGCTGTCTCCGATGATCCGCCGATGTCTACTTTATTCTCACCTAGACATTAAGTATCTAGAAATTTGCTGATGTTAACGATTTATTAACGATTTATTATAGCATGGTGAATGTTTTGATGTGAGGTATACAAGAAGTTTACTCCTGTGCGTAATTATGACAAAGAGTATGTTTACATTTGTCCGGTCGGCCTAGTAGGCCCACTGTTAGTAGTGTAGTAAAACGGCCGCCCTCGATGAATCTGATGCTATCATTTCATTATATCTGTGATATTAAGATCTTTTATTCCGTGAGCTAGTGCCTAGTTAGCTTAAAATGCACTGTATAATTACAGAAGGCTATTATTATTACCGTATTTAACGGGTTGATCTATAGATTTTGTACTATTATGACTTATCTGAATGTATATTGCGCCGAGTGAGGCTGCTGGTCGTGTTTTTAGCTTAGAATTCCTCTCTCTTGTTTTGCTAATTTTTTGGTTCAACTAGTGTGTCTATCATATTGAATTTTCGCAAGAAGCTGCTTATAAAGGACTATTGAATAACTTGTGACCGTTTACCTGTGATAATTTTGGATGTGTAACTTTAACTTAATAGAATTTTGCAAAGATTTATTGCATATATATTTATATTTTTCTGCACTGATGTGAGCTATGGTAAATTACAACAGCTTTCATCCGCAATCGTCGTATAACAATGACAATGGTGTAGGCCTATTCAAAACCAGTGATCCATTACAAGACACTCATTGTTTTAGTAAGAGAGGTGTTAGAGGGGGAAAGAAACTAGTTAGGCGTATCAAAACCATAACAACATGTAATAGGATAATATCAAATAAAACCGACCGAGGTGTTAACTTTCAAAATCTAACAGCTGTTCAACCAAAACCAATAAACTGCATTATTAGTGTCATCTCATCTATTGAAGTTGTTCGGAACTCAAACAAAGCTCCATTTACTCCAGAAAATACACCTAGATATGGAATCAATAAGCTTACCCCCTGTGACAATACTAACAAAGTTGACCGTGTGTCATCTCAATCGACCAAGGTTAACTTGAACTGTGGTCTTTGGAACGCTCGGTCCCTAAGAAACAAAGTCGGTGCCCTCACATCTTCAATCATTGAAAATAAAATTGACATCTACTTGTTAACAGAAACTTGGACCCAAGATGGTGCAGACCCCACTGTTGGCGATTTTTGCTCTTCCCTCGGTGGTTATAATCTCTACCACCAGCCAAGGAAATATCGCAAAGGTGGCAGTGTGGGCCTTTTGACTAAATATAACCTAAACACTAAACTGAAAAAAAGCAGTTCATATAACTCCTTCCAATACCTAGACGCATCCATATGTTCTGGAAGTCAATTATTTAACATAATTGTAGTGTATCGCCCACCATATTCTCACAAGAATAAGTGGTCTACAGACGATTTTATATCTGAATTCAGTAGTTTACTAGAAGAACTTATTATTAGACCTGGAAATCTACTGATTGGCGGCGATTTTAATTTTCACTGTGAAACAGCTAAATCCGAAGTGTTAACGTTTACCGATCTTATAACTTCATTCAACCTGGAGCAACATGTCCGCGGATCAACGCATATAAAGGGTCATATGTTAGACCTCCTTATCACTAGATTGTCTGATGATTTTCTCAACAATGTGTACACTAACAACGATTTACCGTCCGATCATAGCCAGATACTTTTTAATCTCAAAATAGCGCGCCCACCTAACAAGAAAATCTCCATAAAAAGCCGAAAGCTTGTAAATCTGGATCTCAAAGAATTTCAAGAATCTCTTCAGTCTTCTCTGTCCCTATCTCATAGTGATGTGAACACAGTGGCATACAACTTCCATTCCACTGTTCAGCAAGTTTAGGACCGTTTAGTCCCTACGTCAGAAAAAACCATCGTCGATAAACCAAAAGCCCCCTGGTTTACTTCCGAACTCTCAGAAGGAAGGAAAAGAGTGCGCTGCGCCGAAAGAAAATGGAAGGCTTCTGGTCTCGAAATTGATAAGCAAATTCACAGAGCCCAACGTTTAAAATATTTTACAAAAGTTGAAAGTACAAAATCGTCGTACCACAAATCAAGAATAGAAAAAGCTTCTTCTAAAGAACTCTTCCGGATAGTTGATAATATGATTGGAGTTAAAAACAGAAGCACACCCGTCACACCTACTGCAGCTGAGATGCTTTCTAAATTCTTTATCTCCAAAATAGAAAAACTTTGTTCGGGCATGACAACATCATTAGACGTGGCAGAGGATCTGAAATGTTCTTCGCAGTTTAGCCAGTTTGAACTCGTATCCGAACAGGAAGTTAAGAAGTTAGCCCTTCAGGCACCATCAAAGTCATGTGCCCTCGACTCCATGCCAACCTTTCTGCTGAAACAGTGTGTGGATCAAGTGACTCCATCAATAACTGATTTAATATGTAAATCTTTCGAAGCTGGCATCGTTCCTAAATTATTTAAAACTTCTCTAGTTCGCCCCTTGATGAAGAAACCAAATTTTGATCCGGATATTCTCAAAAATTTTAGACCAGTGTCCAACATTCCTTTCATTTTTAAAATCCTAGAGAAAGCTGCTTCCATCCAGCTGAATAACTATAAGTGAACACTCCTTGTACTCAAAATGTCAGTCCGCATACCGCGCAAACCACAGCACAGAGACAGCATTACTCCGCGTCCACAATGACATAGTTTGCGCATTAGATGATGGAATCATGTTATCCTGGTCATGCTGGACCTAAGTGCAGCTTTTGACACCCTTAACCCATTTAACCCTAGAGCCAATTAAAAGATTAGCTGTCTACACCTAAGCTCATTAAATAAGTAGGGCCCTTATTCCTAAGCCAATTAGTGGATTATTGTTAATCCTAAAACCCTCTACAAGATTACAAATAACTTCAAAAATATTTTCTATACATAGAAATACTCTGTTACAAAATTATACAGATTGTCGTGTTCTTTCTAATGATATAAAATTCAATTGTATAAAATAGAAATTATATTACTATAAATAACATTGAAAAGTCAGTTCCATTAAAATAATGACTTTTCTTTGTCATAATGGTAAAATAACGTATACATTTATCACCTAATAATTTATTTTAAAAATAGAACACAAATATAGTCCCTCCCGTTGGCCGCGGTGTTTAAAGTAAATATAAATCTAACTTTTAGAAAAGAAATATCACCCCCAATTGACGGTCACTATCGGCATTTTAACATTTTTGACTTTCTTTGAATGACGGGAATGGCCGTCTTCTTTGCTTTATTGCGTCAAAAATAAAAACATATTGTTGAAATCTTCGACAATGTAATATTCCTCTATGTAGCTTGTATTAAATCCCAAAAGTTTTGATTCAATTTAGTTTTCAAAAGTCTAGAATTATTAGCCGTAAGATTTGTGTTCTTCTGTTTGAAAGCGTGACGTATTCAAAATGGCGGCAACACGCTTGACTTAGGCTAGAATACCAATTTTCTTCGCTTCATAACGTCAAAAAAAATAGCAAATAGTTGATTTCTTCGACATTATAATATTCCACGATATGTCTGGCAGTAAATCATAAAAAAATCTGATTCCATTTCACTGCCCATATCGTAAAAAAAATAGCCGTAGCCCAAGTGACAAATTGGGGAAAATATTGGACTATGCCAAACCAACTGACACGGTGTGAATTTTCACCTTCTTTGCATTATTGCGCCGAAAATAAAAATATATTGTTGAAATCTTCGACAATATAATACTCCTCTATGTAGCTTGTAATAAATCCCAAAACTTTTGATTCAATCTAGTTTTCCCAAGTCTAGAATTATTAGCCGTAAGATTTGTGTTCTCCTGTTTGAAAACGTGCGTATTCAAAATGGCGGCATCACGCTTGAGAACATCAATTTTCTTCGCTTCATAACGTCAAAAAAAATAGCAAATAGTTGATTTTTTTCGACATTATAATATTCCACGATATGCCTGGCAGTAAATCATAAAAAATCTGATTCCATTTCACTCTCCATACCGTAAAATTATTAGCCGTAAGTGACGATGGGAAAAAATTGGAATAATGCCAAAACCATTGACACGGAGTGAATTTTCACCTCTGACCTATTACGTAAATACTGGAAGATCCTTTGTTGAAACGTATGTTTTTTATTGGATGATTAGCTAATTAAACATTCCTTTTCATGACGGGATTTACTTTTATTACCCAATCATAATTAATTAATGAAATAGAAACAATAGAAATACGTTGATTGATTTCGCGCTTGGGTTCGCTAATGCTGTGGTCAAGAATGATCGGTCCGCGAGCTCATTCGCTAACGCCAGGCACTTAGCGTGAGTTGATACGCTACCGTCAAAAATGGGTTAACCAGAAATTACTTCTTCAACGCCTACATGTTCGTTTTGGAATATCTGACACAGCATCGGAATGGTTTACATCCTACCTAAGCGACCGAAGTCAATCTGTGGTAATTGGAAATACTACCTCCTCCGAGCAGGCTCTACATCGTGGTGTTCCACAGGGTTCAATCCTAGGTCCCGTGCTATTTACATTATACACATCACCCATTGAAGATATCATAACAAAACAAGGTCTTGAGTCAATGATTTATGCTGATGACACGCAGATATACATTTCTTGTACAAACGGTTCCTTATTAAAAACGTCTATCGAAAACTGTGTAAGTGAGATTCGTGTGTGGATGAAGCAGAACCAATTAGTGCTTAACGACGGAAAAACGGAAGTAATCTATTTCTCATCACGGTTTGGTGAAACTGGTGATCATCTTGATTCATTACGAGTTGGCGATACGACGGTTGCTACTGCAGATACAGTTCGAAACCTTGGAGTTATATTTGAAACGGACTGCTCTATGGACCAGCGATGTCATTAGAAGCCGGCAAATTCGCCGTTTACATTAGCTCAATTTCCGGATACTTTTCAGCTAAAAAAAATCAGTAATTTAATTTTAATAAAATAAAACTAATTTAATTTCGAAACGCCAAGATGTACGTCCGATTGCCCAGCTACATGGCTATTTCACGCAATTTTTATTTTTCATTCATTCTAAATGTCAACATAGACTTTGTTTTTAGCTAGAACCATTTCCCTTCTCGTACTGTGTAGGAATAGAGCACGCGTTCCCAACCGACACCCAATATTTTAATCCTTTTCGATTCACTGGACAACAAAATACTCAGATATAACACACCAGTTTAATTATTCTCCTTTTAACAAACTAGAAACACGGCTAAAATGGCACTTCCCACGAGCCGCTCGCATTGCAAAATGCCTAACTAGGAGGTTTCATCTTGGCGGGAAAAAAGGTGTCACGTGAGCAAATAACAATAACATGTTACATGGCGAGCATGGCTGCATTCCTACCGGCGTCGATGGTTCCCCGATGGAAATCTAAATTACTATTTTATAAAGAAGACAAACAATCTTTTGACATCACGAACTATTCGCAGCACTGACGTATTGCCTTCGTGTTTTGTCGTCTAAACGAAGACACGAAATTTGAGAGGAATGCTTTGGCGTAGATATGAAGCAGATGTACGGGTGGGCACGTTTTCTTATTTTGTAGGAATATTACAGACGCAAATTTGAAAAATAGCGAGGGGCATCTATTTGTATTACATATGATATTTTGTTGACAGCTATTTTTTATTATTATAGTCGGAATCCGTCTTCTTAATTGATGCCCCTTTACTTACGGTAAATATATATATGTGTCCGACAAGAACGATTTTGAAATAGTTTTAGTGTAATAACCTAGCCTGTTCTACATTGCTGTACATGCTTGTCTTTTTTTTATTTTTGATATAATATAAATATTAACAAATATAGGATATGAAAAAAAAAGTTTATCTATTAAAGTCATCTCCCATGTAAGTATTTAACAATCTGAAATAGAAATGTTCAGCATGCACCACAAGTTTATTTTAGGCCTAACTTCTGAAAAAAAAAACTCCTTTTCATTCGTACGGCGCCTGTGGGAACATGAGCCATAACGCAATCGCAACGGTTCGGTTTGTATGTAGAGTTGGACATGCGACTCTTAAAATTTGCTGCCGCTTACTTTACCAAAATTTCCTGTTACTTGAAAAGTTAGTGACATCCCTGCTATGGACGCTTATGTGAAACAAATCAGCAAAGGTATATCATACGCTCTGTAGAGAATAGGACGAATCCGACCCCTTCTTGATAAATGTTCTGTGGAAAAACTAGTTCATGCCTTGATAACCTCTCGCCTTGACTAATGCAATAGCCTTTACCACAACCTCCGACTTTTTCAAATTCGTAAACTACAGACTTTACAGAACTCTGCCGCGCGACTCATAGCAAGAATTGGGAAGTTTGACTCTGTAACGTCTGTACTACGTGAACTTCATTGGCTGCAAGTCTCTCAAAGATCCAAGTTTAAAATAATCGTTTTAACTTTTAAAATAATTCAAGGCTATGATGCACCTGTATATTTAAACGAACTAGTGACTGTGAAAAGTCCACTCCAAAATACGCGTTCTTCAGAAGGTTATACTCTCCAATTCCCGAAGAAAAATCCCAAAACCAATTTATATGGCGATCAAGCATTTAAGTACTGTGCTCCGAGGCTCTGGAATGCTCTGCCTGTCTCTCTTCGAAAAATTTCAAATTCTGAATCTTTCAAACGTCAGTTGAAAACACATCTTTTTAAAGAGTCCTATAACACCTAAAACCTGTAACTGCTTTAAAATATCATATCATGTACATAATATTGCCACCTCTATCCTCCTGTTTTTATTATAAATTTGAATGTATTAAATGTATCATATTTCTGTATGTATATGCAACAGTTTAACATATGCCGTATATTACATGATCATATTTTTAAATACTTCTACACAGTATTGTTATTATATCAGTTTTAATGTAGCATGTGTTTATATGTAAAGCGCGTTGAAACTTCTGTGTAATGCGCTATATAAGAAATAAATTATTATTATTAGGCTTTCAGACTTTCGTCTGAAAGACTATTGTTTTTACTAAAATTATTATTATTATTATTTTTTTTTTTTTTCGGGGGAGCCTATTTCTCAGTGCCTGTAACAGATACCGATCTAGAACCTCATTTTCTATCATTAAACCATGTGTTTGCAACATATGGGCTATATTTGAAACTTCTGCACGGACCGGAAGTGGCCGAATTTCGTACGGTTTCAAAAAATCAAAAAACAGCCGTAGATTCGTTAATTCTGTACCTATATCATACAAATGACATTTAGGTGAACCCCGAATCTTTCCCAAGGAAATGGCTATCTCACATTTTTCAATTTCGAAAAAACCTATGGGACTATTGTCGTTCGAAAATTGAAAAAACAAAATTTAAGAGACAATTTTTGTCATTTTGAAATTTTCAAATTTGACCTTCAATTTTAGGATACCTGAATACCATCCGATTCCAGAAATATAAGTTTCATTCCGAGTTATCACCCTTTATTTTTCGATTTTTTTCGAATTTTCTGCCCATTTTGTGAGCTCGAGTTTCGTTTTTCGGCCGAATTGACATTTCTGAAACTTATGGAACATGGAGTTATAGTTCAAAGCTAACGTATAAAGCTATTTCAACAAACATCTATAAACCGGAAGTAGTCGAAGAAATGGCAGATATTTTGAAAAAAACGCAAAAAATGAATGCTTTTGGGAAAAACATGAATTCTCAGTCCGATATCAACGGATTAAAACGATTAAGATATCGTTTGGTTGCCCGAGAATTGCAGTTTCATATGATATATTATTATTACAGATAACATAAATAGCAAGTAAAATATGGCACGCTGAAAATCAAGTATTTTCTGATTTAGGGCGTTTTTGAACGCCTGTATCTCGAAAACACTGCCACAGATTTTTCTTCAACTTTCTCTATCAAAATACCTTTTGGTAGTCTTGTGTATGAAACAGTCCGTTTAGACTTTGAAATATCCGTAATAGGTCAAATAACGAACTGAAAATCGAAAAAAGTCGAAAAATCGTGAAATTTTGGAAAATACTCTTTTTTTATTTTTATTTTTACTGATTTTCAAAAAACTTTATGATATTTAGATATCTGATCTAATGTCGAATCCAAAAATGTATAATATCTATTCAGTTATTGAAATTTAATTTTTGATATTTTGACATTTTTGCATTTTTGGCACTTTTAAACATAGAATTTCTCAGAGGCATTTTATCTGATCATATATTATAATATATCATTACAGAACTCTGTTGCTATTTAATTGCCTAAACCGGTTATTAAAACTATCTCAATAACAATCACCATACCGGAAGTTCTCAAAAAATGAAAAAAAAAGGATAGAAAATGGCGTTCTTGCAAAAAGCTGGATTTCTCCATCAGATATTACCGGCCCAAAAGAAATAAAGTGTCTTTGGATGGCCCCATTAATGGACTATCATATGGCATCTCAATGGTACGATTCCGATGGTTAGTAAATATATTATGTTACGCCGAAAATCTAGTATTTTTCGTTTTTGAGCCTTTTGAGACACCCTTTTCTCGAAAACGACTCCTGCGATTTTTTTAAAACCTTTTTTACTCAGACTCCTATCTGTGGTCTGTGGCGTGAATCCAAAAGGAAAAGGTTTGAAATAATGTAAGGTGTCATAAAATGGCTTCAATCTTTGATAAAAGTAGAAAAATCGTTAAATTATCGAAAATGTTCTTTTATTTATCTTTTTTACAAACAACTACTGAATTGATGTTTCTGACATTTCGGGTACAGAAGGATATCTATCCAAACAACCTTTTAAAATTATTCGGACAATAATCCAAAATCCAGAAGTAGTCGAAAAAATATCAGATATTTGGGGGAAAAACAGAAAAAAACAATTTTAAAAAAGAAAATACAAAAAAAAAATTGGTACTCTTGCAAAAATCGGCATTTCTCAGCCAGGTGTCACTTAATCAAAACAATTAAAGTATCGTTTTGTAGCTGGGCTATTTTATGACATACTTCCGGTCTGATTCCTGAAAGCCGATTCAGTGCTGCTTGCAGGTCTAGTTATTATTATTATTATTATTATATACCACACTTTTCCACTATTCGCGTACAAGCGGTGGCCATTGTGTTTGGCGATTTTGGTCCGATTTAAACACAACCTTCATTACGGTTTAACGGTGATATAATCGAACGGTTTTGTAAATCGGATAATAATTGTGAACTTCAGAGGGACCACAAGATAAAAATGATGATTTTTCGTATTATCACGGGCCATAATTCATGGAGTTAGGCTCCGATATATTAACAGGAATCAAGATCTTAAGGTTATAAACCATACTGCACACAGCGTTCCACCTACGTCATTACCAGAATGAAACACTGTGCTAATTGGACTCCATTTTAAAAGCTCGCGTCATCATTTTGGGGTGGGGCCATGGAGGTCACCTTTGTTTACACAACTGAGTGAAAATAGTCCGTAGCACATGTTTTTTGTAAACACAAAGTCAAATTTCAAGTTCTGCCTACATGTATCTGCTAAAAACAATATATAATATGTGCTATGGGTAATATGGCAATACATTCTTTACCATTGTAAAGTGTCTTTAAAGTTTCAATGTGTTTATCTTTAAAAACAAGGCCTAGATACGCCTAAATTTTTCTTCGCAAATAAAATCTATAGGGTTCTTCTGCTCATGACCTGAAACACTGTGTATAAATTTAAAGTCAATCGGATATTAACTTTGACCTCTAGAGCAAGATTTTTTGAAGTGTTCAAGGGCCATAACTCTGGCGGTAATTATCGGATATTGCTGAAAATCAATAGGCTTCTTCGTCTCATGACCTTAAACACTGTGTATCAATTTTAAGTCAATCGAATATTAACTTTAGCCTTTACAGCGTTCACAAGATATTTCAAAGTGATCAAGGGCCATAACTCTGGCGGTAATTATCGGATTTGAAGCAGGAATGACAGGTTTCACTGGTGCCACGTTACTGTTGAACTTTATACTTCCGGTACCAAAAAAAGTTACTAGTGCCACGTCATCATTGAACTGGCGCCTATTCCTGTAAGTTTCCGATCCTAACGACCAGAGAAAGATGAAAGTGTGTTTTAAATGCTTAGAAGAACAAGGGGATGCTTGGAGTGTGTAAGAAAAGCTATTTTTACCTGTGTCGTGTCAATGAACCGATTTCCACACGAGGATGGCAAACGTAAACAGATACAGAAAAATAAACAATCATGTAGCACTAACATTAAGTTTCGACAGCATCGGAAAAGGATTACATTTGAGTAAGATAGGTTGCCAGGCAACGAAACATACGCCCACAGCAGCTAAATCGTCCGGGCAGTCAACAAGAGTTGTCGCATATTTTTAATTTTTTCGATAATGAAACATTTATAATACACTAAAATCTGATTAAGAGTAACAACTCATTTTTGATACTTAAAAAGTAATTATCAGAAAATCATTAGAACATTAGAATTTGTTTGGCTTTGATAAAGTTCTCCTCCATACGAAACATTTAATATCATGGATGTAGCTGTTCAAGTTATCAAAATTCATTGTTCGTCTCAAGACCTTAAACTCTGTGTTTCAATCTAAAGTGAATCGGATGTAAACTTTAGCTTCTATAGTGTCCACAAGAATTTTTGAAGTGATCAAGAGCCATAACTCTGACAGTAATTATCGAAAATCGCTGAAAATCAAAAGGGCTCTTCTTCTCATGACATTAAATACTGTGTATAAATTAAAAGTCCACCGGATATTAACTTTGGCCTCAAGAGCATTCACAAGATTTTTTTAAGTGATCAAGGGCCATAACTCTGCAGTAATTATCGGATATCGCTGAAAATCAATAGGCTTTTTTGTCTCATGACCTTAAACACTGTGTATTAATTTAAAGTCAATCGGATATTAACTTTAGTAATTCTTCTCATGACCTTAAACACTGTGTATAAATTAAAAGTCAATCGGATATTAACTTTGGCCTCTATAGCATCAGCCAGATTTTTTGAAGTTATGAAGGGCCATAACTCTGGCAGTTATTATCAGAAATCACTGAAAATCTATAGGGTTCTTCTGCTCATGACCTGAAACACTGTGTATAAATTTAAAGTCAATCGGATATTACAAAAGGTCACGTCCGTTACATAGTAGGAAGTCATGTCCGTTACAAATATTTTGTAAAATATTGACAAAACAGAACAGAGGAGTAAAACTTAATAATAAAATAATCATTGATCAAATATTGTAACATATCGGCTGAGAATAAAAAAGAAATCATGCCCAAGAAAGAGTATAGAAGAGTTATCAGTATGGAAATTTCACACCGTTTTGAAACCAGATGTCAAGGAAAGATCGTTGGCCATTTCTTGGGATAACAGGGCACAAAGACATATTTTAACATTCAGGAATATATATTTTGATATTATTACACTGCAAATCAACTGGGCCGGTATTTATTAGCAAATTTGGGGCAAATATTAATTGGACATGTAACGTCTGTTACAAGCTGGCATGGTCTGCAAAATATGTATTTGTACAAAAACAGAAAGACAAGTTATCTTTTCCATTACAAAATTTGAAAGAAGAATTATTAATACAAGTTTTTGACACCCAAAGAATTGGATAAAATTAATTTAAATTAACTGCCTTTTCATCTGAAGTTCTACACCTTATCGTGGCTTGTGTCATAAATGAAAGTAGAAATAATAATTGAACAATAAAATAAAAGTAGAAATACTATATTACAATATCCCCATTCACTTGGATCCAAGTACAGGTATATTACAGGAATTATCGAATAATTCTGCGTCCCTTTCAGAAAATAATACTCTTAAGAGAAATCTGTATGGCAGTTCAAGGGTAACACGGCACCGGTGAAACCAGTCACTGTTGCATTGCAGTTCCAGTTTAAATTTGATTTCGTCCTCGAATTGGGAAGAGACTAGCTTTGCTTAGGACATGATCATAGAAAATATTGTGGATACTCTCGTGGTGAAATATTAATGTTGCCCTTTCCATGCACCCCTTGTTATTAAAATATACATCCGTATTCGCCTTGGGAATTGGCAGCAGCCTGGTAAGTAAAATAGCCTTAATAGCCTTGCTTAAGACACAACACACTCTCAATAGAAAATACAGTACAGTACTTCCGGTGATAATGAAAATGTTCAATTACTTTTATGAAATCAGAAATGGCATAAGGCATCACATGGTGAAAATTTTATGCAATCAAATAATATATGCCACTTTTATAGACCCCAAACCTTGAAAATTGACTTGTGGGAAATCTGCTATTTTTCGGCAACCGTATAAGTTAGAAACGATTTTGTGGCATCTGTATGATCATATAG
Organism: Patella pellucida; assembly: GCA_917208275.1. Classification (NCBI taxonomy): domain Eukaryota; kingdom Metazoa; phylum Mollusca; class Gastropoda; family Patellidae; genus Patella; species Patella pellucida. Next base: position 45,678,021 of record OU795038.1, read on the forward strand.
GTTCATTCTATTTGTTGATTGGCATCATAGATCATAATTGTAAAAACATTACAAATCCGACTCATTTGAATAAAATATCTGTTTTGAAGGCTAAAAATACAGTTTTTGCCAAAATGACATTACTTCCGGTGATACTAAAAACATAAAATTAGTTTTGGGTGAAAATTTTTATGAAAATCGAATAATAATTGACCCATTTATGGGCCAAAAACTTTCAAAAGTGACTTTTAGAAAACCACCTATATCTCGGCAACCATAACAAAGTAAAAAACAATTTATGATATATATATGACCGTATGTGTTTTGTTAGTATGTGAATTTAAACCAAAAGTTGATATTATTATTACATATTAAATAATTCTTGATTAAAAAAATATCGATTTTAAAATGTAAAGATAGGTTGCCAGGCAACAGAAACATACGCCCACAGCAGCTAAATCGTCCGGGCAGTCAACAAGAGTTGTTGCATATTTTACTTTTTTCGGTAATGAAACATTTGTAAGACACATTTATAAGTCTGATTAAAAGTAACAACTCATTATGTTATTTATCAGAAAATCATTTGAATATGTTTGGCTTTGATAAAGTTCTCCATGCTAACGTTTAGTATACGAAACATTTAATATTCTGGATTTAGCTGTTCAAGTTATCAAAATTCATTGAAACTCAATATGCTTCTTTCTTTCATGATCATAAACACTGTGTATAAATTTAAAGTCAATCAGATATTAACTGTAGCCTGTAGAGCGTCCACAAGGTTTTTTGAAGTGATCAAGGGCCATAACTCTGACAGTAATTATCGGAAATCGATAAAAAATCAAGAGGCTTCTTCGTTTCATGACCATAAACACCGTGTATAAATTTAAAGTCAATCAGATATTAACTTTAGCCTCTAGAGAGACCACAAGATTTTTTCAAGTGACCAAGGGCCATAACTCTGACAGTAATTATCGGAAATCGATGAAAATCAATACGCTTCTTTGTTTCATGACCTTCAACACTGTGTATAAATCTGAAGACAATCAGATATTAACTTTAGCCTCTAGAGCGACCACAAGATTTTTTAAAGTGATCAAGGGCAATAACTCTGACAACAATTATCGGAAATCGCTGAAAATCAATAGGCTTCTTCGTCTCATGACCTTAAACACTGTGTATGAATTCAAAGTCAATTAGATATAAACTTTAGCCTCTAGAGCGTTCACAAGAAATTGTGGACGGCGGACGTATGTACGTACGGACAGACGTACGTACGTACGGATTGGCGACGCCAATATACGGTGTTAATTTTATATTATAATCAACTTGATAAGACGCATACTTGCTTGTTGAATAAAATGATGTCACTTTTGCGAATATCCATTCATAATTTACTATTTTACAGGCAAAATAACGAAATGGTGACTTATAGCTATGCAAAACTGCCCTTTAGCTATAAGTCACCGTTTTCGTTATTTTGTCTGTAACTAATTTTCACATACATTCTCTTCGTATGGATTATAGCTACAAGTTTATAAAAGTTATGTAAAAATAATTTAAAATCTGAAAAGCCTGAATGGGTTGTAAATAGGTCAATTTTACGCCCTTTTTCACCTCTTAATCCAATTTGCTAGACAATGATATAGAAATTAAAAAAACTGTTCCCGAAATTTTTGCGCCTTTAAAGGACACACTCTTTTAGTTATATTAGTTTTAAAATAAAATAATATTTTCTTTTGAAAAATGTAACCTAACTGACAAAATTGTAGTTTTTGATAATTTCGGGTAAATTTACGCCACTTCTGTTGCCGACAGATAACATTAATGGTAACAAAAAAATGACAATTGAGACAACAGAGCATATGAACTTTTTTTTATACAAATCGAACAATAAATAATTAATCTAGGACTGAAAAACTGAATTAGCCAATAGCGGTCAAGAAATATTACTGAGACTGAGACAATTTTTTTTAAACATATTTGCGTAAGTCAACATTGTTGCAGAACGTTCAAAATATCTTAATCCTTCAAGTCACAACCACTTTCCCAGTAAAACCGAAGAAATCGTAACGATACGACTAGTAGTTGTTGAGATCTACTCAAATTGGAATCTGTATAATAATAATAAGAATTATAATTTTAACAAAAACAATAGTGTTTCACACAAGCTATGAAGTGTGAAACCATAATAATTTTAGTAAAAAAAATAGTATTTCAGACGAAAGTCTGAAAGCCTAATAATAATTTTAACAAAAACAATAGTGTTTCACACAAGCTTCGAAGTGTGAAACCCTAATAAAAAGCGAATATACGGTACTTTATTTAAAAAACATTGTTAATACTAATCAAACACTCAACAATGCTAAAATCATAACGCCAATTAACAAACAATACAAGTATACTTCATTGCAAAAACATCGGTGAACAACAAACTAACAAAACAAACATTTTGATACCACCAAATGATAGACACTTTAGTCCTGATTACTGAGTTGCCTTTGACTATGATTTATTTATCTTAACATCAGGCGGTGCATCAGGAGACATTCTATACAAAACAAGCAATGTCAATGTATTAATTACTCTCCAAATACATTTTGAAATTTTAATGCCCATGTCACACTTTAGATGTAAACTTCATGGAATGACCCAGATAGAAATGCTGATCGTTTCCATTTTATTTAAAACAAGCTTACTGTACGACAGTATTTTCACAAAAAAACACACAAAGGCCTATGGGTTTCAGTCTAAGATTAAAGCCACTGTCCGAAAATGACGTCAAAACGGAAACCCTTAAAAGCTCCTATTCGAACTTGCGTCCGACAGAGTAGCTCCTTAGAGGACCCAAGTCCGTAACTCAAAACCCTCTAACATCTTGGACAATTATTGGTCAATTTAAATCAAGATTGATGATGTAAACTTACCGGGAAAGGATGAGCTTCTGATATCCGATATTTAAGATAAAATATTTTTTTTAACATTGATACACACATCGTGTACCATATAGAGCCGGAGCCCAGGGGGTTAACCTAGCTGAAAAGTGTACCAATTTTCTCTATTATAGTATCAAAGCATGTATATTTGGTATTATCAAAATTTAAGTCTGCTGACTTTCTGGTGGTGGGTGTGGTATTCCACGCCCAAAATGCCATGCCCCCTAACTAGTCTAGATTAGCTCAAAAGTGTACCACATGAATTTTGCACAGCAGTGTACCGTCGTTCATCTTCAGGTATCCCAAAAACACCCTGACAGACATTTCTAGTGGTGGGGTACCCCTGACTGAGCTATGTAATTACCAGACATTTGTAGTGGTTGAGTATCTCTGACAAGATTTACCTAATTTCCACTCAACAGCTAGGCTAGATTAGCTGAAATCTGTACCACCTAAAACAGATTTGGAGTTGTTCAGTACCACCACGGGAATCAGGAATGACCACTGCCAGACAGTTTGTGCGGTGGGTTACCCCCCAACAGACACGCCTAAAATGCCATGGACCCCAACTAGAATAGATTAGCCGGAACTGTTCCCATGTTCAAAACAATTAACAATTATGCAAGGATGCGTAGATAACTAATACCTAGCACGTATGGAAAAGGCGATAAAGTGTGGTTGCAGAAGCAATTTTTGGGTTCAAAAACGCATTTTTAGCCTCAAAAAACGTTTTTTGCCCAAAAAATCAATTTCTTGTAACCACAGTTTACCACCTCTTCCATACGTGCTAGGTTATAAGTATTCTATGCATCCTGCCTAAAAAAAATTTTTTTTAGAACATGGTAACAATTCCGGCTAATCTATTCTAGTTAGGGTCCCCGACACTTTGGGCGTGTCTGTTAGGGGTAACCCACCACACAAACTGTCTGGCAGTGGTCATTCCTGATTCCCATGGTGATACTGAACAATTTAAAAGCTGTTTTAGGTGGTACAGATTTCAGCTAATCTAGCCTAGCTGTTGACTGGAAATTAGGTAACTATTGTAAGATATACTCAACCAGTACAATTTCTGGTAATTACATAGCTCTGTCAGGTGTAACCCACCACTGGAAATGTCTGTCAGAGTGTTTTTGTGATACCTGAAGATGTATTGTACACTGCTGTGTGAATTTCACGTGGTACACTTTGAGGCTAATCTAGACTAGTTGGGGGGCATGGTATTTTGAGTGTGGAATATACCACACCCACCATCAGAAACTCGGCAGACTTACATTTTGATGATACCAAATATACATGCATTGATAACATATTGTAACATGCTTAAGGGTCAATCGTGCATTTTGATTGGTCAATTAGGCACCATCTATTGGACAATAACACCCCTCTAAATTAGAAAAATCACTGTGTATTAATATTATACGTACTACTTTAATGGAGATAATCACAATGGCGATAATCAATTTTGATCTCGGTAAATTAGATAAAATATTCGGAGATATGTCCGAAGATGAACTTGAAACACCAACCCCCTTGTCAGGTAACAGCTACAAACAATAAAATATACCAAAAACTATAACAAAAACATAAATCTTATTTCAGAAAGTAATTTTTAAAAAATGAAGTGAAAATTCCAGTTTTCCTTGTGTGTGTCTATACTTATACTGCTACTATAGCAACCAAGCAATAAGCGAGCCAAATCTAATGAGAGGAGCCTGTTATCCTGTAGACTGGTGGCCAGTCTCCTCCACACACCAAAAAAATTGGCCAGTCCTCTCCAAAAAAAACCCCGAAAAAAAACGTAATCTCTAGAGACTGGGCAAATAGAGTTTCATTCTCATCTAGTAGGTCAACCTGCATTATGTAGGTCGTGTGACGTCGTGCACGTGATCACGACATATCTAACAACAACGTGACGTCAACCCTTAGACGGTCTAAGCATGACTGCTTTGCACTCCAGTCGAGACGCATGATTCATGTCACGTGACTCGGGGCTTGCTTGATAACTGTCAATCATTCCAAATAAGGAACAACGTAAAACATGACAGGAACGCCCATTTTATTGTGAAGCTCGCAAATTGTCCAGTCTCTGGTGCTGGTTACAGGTTTACTCAAAAAAAATTTTTTTATACAAATGGAAACGAAAGTGTTGGTTTACTAAAAATTAATACGTTTATATAAATCGAAATGTAAAATAAATAGAAGAGACTGGGCCAGTCTAGTTATCCTGTTACGTCACGACGTTTTCATTACGTCAAAATGGTTTTTACGTCACTAAAACCGATTTGCAGTGAGACAAATTTTGAAGTTTACACAATAAAATAAGTTCGTTTAAAATTTTAAAAAATAGCATGTTACAATGTCGATAAAAACCTCCTGTTTCGCATTTAGAGGGGTGTTATTGTCCGATAGACATGTCCTGAGATTTTACATTAGAACCCGCGACGCTAACGCGTCTTGGGTCCTAATGATCTCAGGACATGTCTATTGGACAATAACACCCCTCTAAATGCGAAACAGGAGGTGTTTATCTCCTAATAGGAGAAAATTGGTACACTTTTCAGCTGGGTTTACCCCCTGCCTGGGCTCCCGGTCTAATATTATGCATTTCAGCCTTAGTTGTAATAAGAGTCTAGACTCGAAGGACGAGGCTTGACACATGAGTGGCATGACATTGCACAAAGTCAAATGGCATTATGTAGACTTGAATAACCAGATGCTAGAATTTGCACTCGATTGAGACTGCATGGCTTATTTCGCCAAACATAACTGATTTAAAAATTTGAGTAAAAACAGACACCATGAATGTAAATTAGTTTACATTCATATTACAGTAGCCTATTATATGCGTTGCAACCCACTTTTATCAATTTCTAGGTCCCAATTGTTAGCGATTTATCTCCTTAACTTTAAACTAGTAATGTTAAACACACATTTAACAGTATGAGTATATTAGGCCTTCAAGTGTAAGTATAGTTAAACTACTCACCATGATACTCTGCCTTGCAAATACCTCGAACAATATGCTTGAATTCTCTGTCTTTTTCTGGATCATGCACTTTGATCAATATATACTTCATTTTACCACTCTTATCAATTTGAACATCAGGTATTGCCGTCAGTTTAGGGTTTTTAAATGATCCAGCAGAAGCTATTGATGCTACTGGTACAGACATCTTAATTTGAATGACTAGATTATAGATAAGAATTGGCCTCTCCTTACAAAAATTCTCATACGCAGTAGGCCCTAGTTTAAATTATTTCGTGTTTTCCTGTACGGTACTCTATTGAATTGTTCAGAAACCTTCTCACAACTTTTTCCGTTGTCTTGGAACTTTGGAAACTTAGTTAGGCCGACTATTTTATGCGAACGTTTGCCTAGCCACCGTAATTCCTAAGCAAAAGCTAACTAAAAACTTTCCGGAAAAGCCACACAGTATGAGTAATTTCAGTAAAATTAGCCGTTTTGAGTAACGGAATAATAGTAGTTTCGTCTATTTCATGAGTGAAATTCAAAAAAGTATTTTATCAAAGAAAGCTAGGTTACACTCTCTCTCGATCCAGATTACAACTAAAGTTCATTGCACGGTGGAATTTACCAGTAGTTAGTGCCAGGGACACTTCCGTTGCAGCTCTACGATTCCAACCGAGCGGAAGCTTTCACCCGGATTCCAGCACCCGGATTCGAGATAAAGTTAGCAAACCTATTCTCGCTAGCACCCAGATTCGAGATCAAGTTAGCACACATATTCCTAGCGCCAAGAAAACTCTAGTTATAATTATCACGAAAATAATTGTTACCTTTGTATTTATTAGAAAATAAAACATATAAAAGCAAAATATCACATTTAGACCCGGCCCGACGTCATCACTACATAATGACGTTATGGCAAGAGCGGCCGCCATATTGGACAAATGACTACCCCGTGACAGCTGTTTGTTTACATTGCACGATTAAAAAGTTGATGGACGTATTTTGTCGTTTAAAATTCCAATTTTTGGATTACGCATGCTCATTTCAAGGTTTTTATAGGAAAAATAGAATTTTCGGGAATTCAGAAGACATTTGATGCGTGAAATTTAAGATTATGGACCGAAAAAAGCGACTAAATAACCACCCGATTCAACTGATGTTAGCCGCTTCAAAGTTCAAGAGGACTTGGGTTAGTGGTGTTAGCACGCTTCAAGAGGACCTATATTATTAATTTATCATTATTAATTTTGCTTATTGAAGCGGCTAACATTAACACGGTGTATTCTCTATGGAGAAACTTTGACCCATTGACGTCATATATAGATAGACCGCCTATTCGCTAGAATCGCGTGGTATCGCCTGATGTGACTTCCGTTGAGGGATGAAACCAATATGGCTGCCATCTGTACGACAGTGTTTTGAGTTTGGGAATAATAGAAAATCAAAACTACCACTGCAAAACGGACAAACTATGTCCGAAATAAATATCCGAAAGAACGTAA
>OU795038.1:45685605-45799937 GCA_917208275.1 Patella pellucida
CAGCTGAAAGAAAAGGGAGCCTGTGCAAAGCCCACTAGCTACGTCCCTACTTACAAGAAACCATACGTCTACAAACTTTATATTTACTACGTAAGAACGACTAACTGAATTAACTTATCAACAATGGGCGCCTATCCTAGTCTGAACTGATAATATTCATCCTAGAAGGCGTCTCAAATCTATCACTCAACAGAAGTCTCGAATAATTAATCTTACTCGAACAGAAGTCTCGAATAATTAGTCACTCGCAACTCCACAATAACTCAAACGAAAGTCTCGAGCACTTAATCTCACTCAAACAGAAGTTTCGAATAATTAGTCACTCGCAACTTACAATAACTCAAACGAAAGTCTCAAAAAACTAATCTTACTTAAACGGAAGTCGCGAATAATTAGTCTCTCGCAACTTCACAATAACTATAAACTCTATCTGCCTCGGCTCGAACTAATAATATTCGTACCCAGGAAACTAACAAATCTTACATCTCCCACACGGAAGACATAAAATAACTAGAAACGGGAACTTTCAATTATCACTCTACAATAAACACAATATGTCTGCCTATTGCCCGAACTTACAGCATTCGGACAGAGGGAAACATTAACTCCTATATCACCCACGGAAACCCATTAAATAACTAACTAAAAACTATTACTACGATTACAATACTAAACTCTATTCCGAAGAACCAGTTTGCCCCGAGCGAAAGGAGTGATCCTTCCAGCGGAACCTACTAGGCACCGAAAACAGAGTCCTACCCCCTTTAAAGTTCAAACCGCTACTAAACTAAACTCTACTCCGAATAACCAGCTTGCCCCGAGCGAAAGGAGTGGTCCTTCCAGCGGAACTTGCTAATCACCGAAACAGAGTCCTACCCCTTTGTAAAGGTCAAACCGCTACTAAACTAAACTCTACTCCGAATAACCAGCTTGCCCCGAGCGAAAGGAGTGGTCCTTCCAGCGGAACTTACTAATCACCAGAAACAGAGTCCTACCCCCTTTAAAGTTCAAACCGCTACTAAACTAAACTCTACTCCGAATAACCAGCTTGCCCCGAGCGAAAGGAGTGGTCCTTCCAGTGGAACTTACTAATCACCAAAAACAGAGTCCTACCCCCTTTAAAGTTCAAAACGCTACTAAACTAAACTCTACTCCGAACAACCAGCTTGCCCCGAGCGAAAGGAGTGGTCCTTCCAGCGGAACTTACTAATCACCAGAAACAGAGTCCTACCCTGGGAATGCTTACCGCAGAATAAGATATATATCGATATCTCATTCGACAACATGGCGGGTTTTCTCTAGAATTCCGAGTTTGATGCAACAGAGTAAATAATATACGTCATTTCTATTCAATTGGCGAAAATAATTTAAGTCATAGCTATTTCAAATGATCTATAAAAACGAAACCCCCACATTCCCCCAACGTTAAAACCGAACGCCCGACCCTAAGAAAGGCGTGAGAAACAAAAACCCAGAAACAACCCAACGGACATAAATAAAATAGATTCCAATGTTTCATCAGTCCTTACTCGTCGAGAGGTTTGAGACGAGCTCGAGCTGGTCTCTCATTGTGATCTATGAAATGTTGGTAAATTGGTCCTCCTTTACCATTTCCAGCGCAGTTAAGAAACCAATTTGGAATGGAGATGTCTCGTTCCCCATCACTCTTATTACAACTACCACCAGCTGTGTGACTGTCCTTACACTTAAAACTATTAAAAGACGGTAACAGAGTTTTATCAAGCGACAAGTTTAAACTCGCCTGTTCACAACTCCCTTTACCAATCTCACTAAAACCAATTTTATTTCCACATCTAAGTTCCGAAAGGCTTTCTCTACATTCAACATTGGGCCATGTTCGTGTGGAGCTCTGCGATAGTGCATCTATATCATCATCTGATCCATCCGGTATGTGCTTACTCTTATCTATTAAGGATTTGGCTACTAACAATTTCTCATTAGATGTACAGTTACCAGAGATTTCGTCAACAGTGCAGGAACACTTACTGTTTCCCCATACATAACTCGTGCACAATTTGACATTACGGTATTAGTATGTAGGGTTATTAATCCTTTGTTAGTAGTTAGCATCATTTTTCCAAAATCAATGCTACATTTATAGTCCCAAATAAAATCCACACCCAAAATACCATCCATACCCAGATCAACCACCAAAAATGGGTGTGTATACATTTGACCGTTTATCTCCACCTGTAGATAAATAGCCCCTTTTGGCTTCAAGGGATTTCCATCTGCTGTATTCAAAACAACACTCGTATCCTGCAATGCAGGTGGGTGGGGACTCATCTTTTCATACCCTACAACTGATATCAACGAGAAAGCTGACCCTGTGTCTAATAACATGTTTCGTAACATGCCATGTACACTTACTGCAACGAATACACAAAACGAATTACCTTTCCTAATGATTTGAGACTGATTTTCACTATTATCTTCAACATTGTCAATACTATTTTGAATTTCGACATTGTCAATACTATTTCTAATTTCGGCACACTTGCTTTTATTATTATCGACAATACTATCCTTCACATACTTTATACTTTCAGGCTGCTTTGGAAGAATGGGGGCTGATGATGCAGCTATATCATCAGTCCTTATTTGTTTAAAGGACCTTCTCTCGAATTTTGGGATCTCCTTAGCTGTGGGCAATCAGGCCTATAGTGTCCAGGTTATTGACAAAAAAAACCACGTGGTCGTCTATCAGGCTGCACATTATTCCTTACATCCTGAGGCGGAAACTGCCCATTCCGGTTCCAGCCATCCCTTATAGGCCTACTATCACTACCTAAGTTATTCCCTCTTTCATCATTACGCGGTCGAAATGGGTTAACCCTACTTGCATTAAGTTTCCTGTCAACCATATCAGACATTTGTACCCTGAAATCCTCAAAGTCTCTCTCCCTAGGTCTAACTTCCTCATAATTGGGCTTTCGTACACGATCAAGGGGTCCTTCTACAGCCTCATATTCAACTGCCACGGCAATAGCTTGTTCCATGGTTTGAGGGTGACAAAACTGAACGTGTTTCCGAATATCATGATTACCTAGGCCATGAATATATTGATCAACCACCATGGATTCCAAATTTTCCGCCGAAAACTCAGGAAAAGCCTTTCGAGCCAAACTTTTTAAACAATATCCATAATCTACAACTGACTCATCCCTAAATCTACGTCGATTTCTATACTCGACCCTATGAGTAGCAAGTCGCTCCGCGGGACTAAACCTACGGGTGAGAACCAGTTTCAATTCCTCATATTGCTTTAACTGATAGGGTGTCAAAGTACTCAGAAGTTTAAGGGCCTTACCACGCAAACACATCACTAATTGTTGTGCCTTCTCTAGAGACGACCATCCGTTCCATTCTGCTACCTGTTCGAACTGAATAAGAAAGTCTGGCCAATCGTCGCTATCACCATTAAACCTATCGGGCTCTTTCTCCCTACGTGTCATTTGACGAACAGAATTTTGTCCCTGGACCGGATAACCTGGATTACAAGTTCCCATTCCCCCATAACTATTCTGAGTTGTCCCAGACAGATGGGGAGTACTGGTATGCCGAGGGGCGGGAGTAGTATACGTCTCCGTCGACAGATATTGCATCGGCGCACGTGAAATCTCACTGCTAGCATAACCTGTATCATGATGAGATATACCCCCCTCGGAAACTAGTCCAGTAAATCCTTCCTCAGACCTAGTCACAGATTTAGGGATATAGTTACCCAAGTCGTCCTCCTGAAAGTAACTTTCGTCAATATATCCATTATGCCTAATCGGACTACCTAGGGGAGATTCAGGATTCCGCCACGTTGCCGGAGCAGAACCTATACTATCCAAAACAGTCGGTGGAACAAATGAATAACCATTCTGACTAGAACAACTACTTCCTACGCCAGTCGTATTAGTAACAAGCACCCTAGCAGAAGTTGATAAGGGATTAGAAAAAGACACTCGATCCTTACGATAGCTTCTACCTACCAGTTCCTCAAGATTACGCCAGTACGAGTCCATCTTAATGAGTAATTATACTGTTAATTATATCCTTTAAATAAACTAAACTAAACAACTGAAACTAAACTAAGCTATACAACTGATTCCTATATTCAATTATGTAACTTACAATGTAACCTATAACTTATAATTTATCAATAAAGGCGTTCCTTCGTCCTCAATTCACAGACAAATTATCTGACATCCTGGCAAGCTCGCCAAAATTATGTAACAGGACAGGGTGGATTCGATTTGCACTTGAGCGGCGGGAATAACCGCTCTTATGCAAACCGGAAGTCCAGGTTCGTATACAGGATGTCAGGTTTATCACGTGAATTAAAGTAGAAGAAAACACATTTATAGAGTTCAAATAGTTTTATTTCATTAATTACAAAGTAAATCTCGAGACGCGCGTTGGTTATCTTGGTCTTTTCACCACTCCAATGGGTTACCAGCTGAAAGAAAAGGGAGCCTGTGCAAAGCCCACTAGCTACGTCCCTACTTACAAGAAACCATACGTCTACAAACTTTATATTTACTACGTAAGAACGACTAACTGAATTAACTTATCAACAATGGGCGCCTATCCTAGTCTGAACTGATAATATTCATCCTAGAAGGCGTCTCAAATCTTTCACTCAACAGAAGTCTCGAATAATTAATCTTACTCGAACAGAAGTCTCGAATAATTAGTCACTCGCAACTCCACAATAACTCAAACGAAAGTCTCGAGCACTTAATCTCACTCAAACAGAAGTTTCGAATAATTAGTCACTCGCAACTTCACAATAACTCAAACGAAAGTCTCAAACAACTAATCTTACTTAAACGGAAGTCGCGAATAATTAGTCTCTCGCAACTTCTCAATAACTATAAACTCTATCTGCCTCGGCTCGAACTAATAATATTCGTACTCAGGAAACTAACAAATCTTACATCTCCCACACGGAAGACATAAAATAACTAGAAACGGGAACTTTCAATTATCACTCTACAATAAACACAATATGTCTGCCTATTGCCCGAACTTACAGCATTCGGACAGAGGGAAACATTAACTCCTATATCACCCACGGAAACCCATTAAATAACTAACTATAAACTATTACTACGATTACAATACTAAACTCTATTCCGAAGAACCAGCTTGCCCCGAGCGAAAGGAGTGATCCTTCCAGCGGAACCTACTAGCAAAGATGGCGGCTGGAGAAAGTGGGTTTCATCAGCGCTCCGCCTAAATTCTCAAAACCTTAGAATAACTGCAACGTAATCCACAAATGAATATAACGTGAATGTAATATATTAACTAGTGTGTATTCTAACATAAAGGATGGATATTTAGTGACTTTTTGTTGACTTTTGTAACACTTTTAAACATGGAAATCGATGAATTGGACCATGACACTACTCTGGTGAGCGAAAACTCGGGTGAGGTGGAACGTCCTTTGTTTGACGTTGTTAAAATAAACTCTATAGTCGACAAGGCAGTGAAAGCGGCTGTAAATGAACTAAAAATTGGACTAACTGAAATCATAAACGAACGTCTCCTAAAAATAGAAGAAAGAGTAACAGAAGTTGAATTGACCCTTGTAAACGTAGGCAGCGATGTTGATAGTTTCCATGAACGTTTTGAGAAGATAGAGTCCAGTATGAAAATTAAAGATGAAGAGGTAATGTCACTTAAAAATAAAATTAACAATCTTGAACAATATACTCGTAAATCGCATTTAAGAGTTTTTGGTGTGAAGGAGAGTGCCGGAGAGAACTGTGTCGAGCTAGTCAACAAAATAATTAAGGACCGATTAAAGATTGACCAGCCAATATTGATAGATGCCGCGCATAGGGTCGGACCCAAATCTAAACCAAGCCAGGCTGCTGTCGGACCAGTCGATCCAAAACCAACACATCATAGAGGCATCATTGTGCGTTTTATGAGACGCGACGAAAGACAATTAGTTCTATTCAATAGGAAAAAACTAAAACAAACTGGCATAACTATATCAGAAGACATGACACAAGTCAATGTGAAACTACTTTCAACTGTACAAATACATCCCCTTGTTAAATCAGCGTGGTTTTCAAATGGTAAGATTCGAGCAGAGGGCCATAGTGGCAAAACTTGCCGTGTTGAATTATACCCTAATATAGATGACCAACTAATAAAGTATCTATCCAGATGAAGAACTCTTTAACAACATGTGTAAAGCCAATCACTGAATTATCGTCGTAATGTTAAGTATACGAGAATAAACCGAATGTGTGTTTTAAAATTATACTACTCATACAGATGTCTACCCCCACAGTCAATAAACTGAAAATGAATTATAAGTTCAACTACTGTGCACACTTCGATGTCCATAATTGGCTACCATACTTTTGTCGTCTGCTCGCTTGTTTGAAACACATGTAAAACCCATGGCAGCTGTGATAGATGTCAGATACTGTTATAAAAATTTGAGTCGCTGTGTCCACAACCACTAAACTCTACAGCTGATGTGCTCCCCCTCTTACCTGATTTCCTTGTTAACTTGTGATGATTATAGAATAGTTACTGAATACAAATATTTATTATATCATCGTATAATATAACATAGCTCAACCTATCTATATATTCTTACAAAATATTGTTATAAATTCATGTACAAGCATCAATTGTTTATGAACTGGAAGTATACTGTAATACATTTGTTTTCCTGATTACTATCCCTCTTTGATTACAGCAAGTTGTATTTAATGAGTAGAATTGTATAGTAGCCGACATATTATTTATATGAAACACTTTTAAAATAAATATAATCAGTAGAATTTAAAAGAGCATATCTGAAGTAAATTTAATCATATATGTATGAACCTATACTTCCGGTTTAATTTGTTAATAGTTAAAAGTGTTAATATTTAAATGCTTCTGGGCATATAAGCATATTGTATATCTATAACCTTTCCACCTCTCTTATATGTGCCTTCTACATACCTTGCACTACTCCACTTAAATTGATAGGGAGCTCGCTGGGAACAAACCTGGTCTCTAAGGCACATCATGTAACCTTGTAATCAAACAATCAAAGCATGTTATACTGGCCATTGCAGATTTATTTGAAATGTATAGCCACTGATCATCGCTAATTGCCCTTCTAACTTCAGCTGTGCACTGTACTAGCTTGTCTTCCTAAATTGCTATCAACTTTCGATTTTCGGCTCCACTTCGTATAAAGATACGTGAATTTAGATATTCGAACGTCATACATAGCACCCGATAGCTTTTGAAAAGGAAAGATTTCGCTGGAACCATTAAAGTTTGATATATACAATTCAATGGAGAATGTTAACATGAAATAAATACAAAACGATATTATAATATCATACTAAACATTATCCATAACACGAAATGAATACTAAACCTTATACAAGATAGTATTATTGCAGCTTCCGACTGCAAAATCCTGTTATTTGCATATTTTTAAAAATTTGTTTAAGTTTTAATTTCAAATGTGTGGTGTACACATAAAACCGGTTACCTGCTCATTTGATGCACGCACTCTCCCCGTGACCTCTGTCACAGATATAATTACCGTTATAATGTCGTCTTGTCTTAAAAAAAACAACAGCAAAATCCTACGCCCGAAAAGATGACACAAAAAGTTAATTTTATGATATGATATTGTTAACATGGTCTTGTAAATAAACCCAGGTATTAGAATATTGTATCCACTATCAAAATCCACAACTATTATATGCATTTATAAATTATACAGTATATTACTAGTATATATTAAGTAACGTCATAACCTGATTAAATGACTTGACTCTGATCTCCCCACATCCTGACCTCCCCACACCCCGACCTCCTCACATCCCGACCACTCCTTGAGATATTTTTGTTACATATCCAATCAACGCTTTGTCACTTATAAAACCTTTACTATTTGTTGTCATAAACTGAGTCCATCCAACAAAATGAAATTTCACCTTTATATTGATCAATAGTTGCTTTCTGTTTATAGTACTCCACATCTCTCTTATGACCTCCCAGCACCCTTGTAATTTTGTGTTAACATTTCTTGTCTTGTTCCTATATTTTGTAAATTTTTCTTCTAAATGTAAAACGCATTGCACATTTTTCCTTAAGGTAACGCATCCCTTGGTAAAGTTTTACTTCATCTTAACTTATTGTTATAGTCGTATTGATGATTTGTCACATAATTATCGGTGTCGATGCAAGGCCTACATTACACATTGTAAATTTATTATATCTGCAGGAAATACAACCATATCGATAACTTGCTATTTTAATTCAAACAATATCACATACAATTTAAATATGTTACGCTAAACGATATAGTTTGTATTTCCTACAGATGTTAAATTATTTTTAACAGCCTTAACATTCTTAGTCTTACGGAGCCCTGCGTATCTCAATATTTTAAACTTTTAACATTGTGCGGCGATATCCACCCAAACCCGGGACCTGATAAATTTTCTATTCTACACTTAAATGTGCGAAGCATTAAAAACAAAATTGATGAAATAACAGTAGAATTAAATGATTTCGACATACTTACTTTTTCTGAGACATGGCTAAATAATAACACACCTTTAGATAGTTTAAGCATTCACGGATATCACCAACCCGTATTATTAAATCGCGAAGACGGTAGGGGTGGAGGGGTTGCGATCTATATTAAATCTAACCTATATTTTAAACCACGTTATGATCTTATCATTAAAAAACTCGAGGCGATTTGGATCGAAGTGCATTTTAAAAACAGAAAGTTCTTAATAGGTTCATTTTATCGACAACCCTCAGCTTCCACTGATTATTGGGATCTTATAGAAGAAAGTTTTAATGCAACTCGTGATTGTGTCGACTATAATATTATTATTTTAGGAGATTTTAACATTGATTTTCTTACTATAAAAAATAGCAGACTACATAATCTGATAAACATTTTTAACTTCTCTCAAGTTGTAAAACAACCAACACGTGTTCAGCCGAACTCTAAATCATTGATCGACCTTGCTATCGTGAGTTGTCCTGATTACCTGAGTAGTGTTGAGGTGAGGGACTCTGGCTTAAGTGATCATAGTCCGATAGTTTTACATTTTAATTTTAACAGGCTTAAACCTCATTGTTTTAATAGGACCATTTGGAATTATAATAATATGAACGTTATAGGAATAAACGAATTTATCAACAATTTTGAATGGGATAATACTTTTAACTCTTTTGTTTGTCCACATGAATTAACTTTACAACTTTCAGAAGTATTAATAAGTGGTATTAAATCCTTTGTACCAAATAAGGTTATAATATGTCGACCCAAAGATCCCTTATGGATGAATACACATCTCAGAAAATTGATAAAACAATGAATTTGAATTCATAAAAAGGCTAAACTATCAAATGATTAAAAAAACTGGTACCTTTTTAGACAAAAACGAAATTTAGTTACAAACGAAATACGAAAATCCAAAAAAGCCTTCTTAGATAAAATCGACATATCAATAAACGAAAATGATTTTAATGACTCAAAATGGTGGTCTTTGATAAAAAAAACGTGTCTTTTAATAAGGGAAATTCTGAATATAAACTACCACCTCTTAAATTCAATGATACTGTCTGTTTTGAAAATGTTGATAAGGCGAATCTCATGAACGACTACTTTGTGTCCCAGTCAGTAACAGACTCTAAATCTTACAATGCTCTCCCTTTTGTTACAACCTGTAATACGAACATAAACGACCTCTCTGTAAATCGATATGATGTTGAACTTACGCTCCTCTCCCTAAAAAAGAAAACATCTAGTGGTCCTGACAACATCAATAATATTATTTTGAAAAACGTAGCCAATTCTTTTAGTAAACCCCTATCCAAACTTTTTAACATTTTAATTGAAAATTGTATTTTCCCAAACTGCTGGAAGGAAGCTAACATAGTTCCGATACATAAGAAAGGCGATATTCATGATTGTTCTAATTATAGGCCTATATCTCTTCTCAGCTCGATTGGAAAAGTATTTGAAAAAATCATTTACAAACATATTTTTAATTTCACTGTACGCCACAACCTTATAACCCCTTTACAGGCGGGATTTCAACCAAATAATTCTTCCGTTTACCAATTGATTGAGATGTATGATTATATATGTAGAGCCATTGACAACGGACATGAAGTCAAATCCATCTTCTTTGATATAAGTAAAGCATTTGATCGTGTTTGGCACGAGGGCCTATTGCATAAACTAAACTCAGTGGGTATTAGAAATAAAACTTTTAAATTAATTGAAAATTATTTATCGAATCGAAAACAAAAGGTGTTAAATGGTGGCCAGAGTTCCTCTTTTCAAAATATTACATCTGGGGTACCCCAGGGCTCGATTTTAGGTCCGTTACTTTTTCTTATTTACATAAATGATATTGTAAATGACATTGAATCTAATATACGCTTGTTCGCGGACGACACTTCTCTTTTTTTAATAATAAATAATCCTAAAGACGCTCAAGACATTTTAAATAGAGATATTGAAAAAATATACCAATGGTCGATTAAATGGAAAGTGGATTTTAACCCATCAAAAACTGTAAGTTTGACTTTTTCAAGAAAATTATCGCCCTCAATCTTTAAATTATCACTAAATAAATCAGATATAAACGATGAAATAAGTCATAAACATCTGGGCCTTCTTTTCAGTAAGTCATGTACCTGGGATGTACATGTAGATTACCTTACGTCCAAAATAAGCAAACTTATAAATTATCTGCGAAGTTTTAAATACCGTCTAAAACGAAAAACTCTAGAAACTATATATAAGTCATTCATTCTTCCAATTTTCGATTATGCAGATTGTGTATGGAATAATTGTTCAAAAGATAAATCAACACAACTTGAAAAACTTCAACTCGACGCTTTGCGTACTATAACCGGTCTTCCACGTGGTACCTCTCATAATATACTCTATACTGAAACCGGAATCTGCCAGCTTGAATTAAGACGCTATCAACATAAAATGATACTTTTCTTCAAAATTTTACATGGGCTAGTTCCAAAATATCTAACCGATATAGTTCCACCTCTTGTCTCCGCTGACCAACCCTACCGTCTTCGAAACTCAAACCAAATTAAGCAAATAAACTGCAGAACATTACTTTACCAGAATTCTTTCTTTCCATCTTCTGTTAAACAATGGAATGATCTAAGTCTTCCAATAAAACATTCGAAAACTATTTCCGAATTCAAAACTAAATTAAAATCAAGCATGCACGTAATAAAAACTAAGGCTCACTACTATATAGGTGAAAGACACCTACAGATATTACATTGCAAACTTCGAAACTCAAAGAGCGATTTAAACCTTCACAAGTGTTTGATGCACATATCGGAAAATCCCTCTTGTTTATGTGGTCAAGGTGTCGAAGACTGTGAACATTATTTCCTAAACTGTCCACTATACAACTCTCAACGAAAAATATCAATAAATAAATTAGATTTTCAACATAAAAACATACAAACAATACTATCTGGAAACACAGCTATTTCTTTTGAGGACAACTCCTTCATTGTTAAAATCGTGCATGACTTTATCAAATTAACCAAACGATTTAAAACAACCTAGACCCCCCCCTCTCTCTCCTAAAGCAGGCGCATTCAATAACCTGGCGAAATAATTTTGGGCCTTGGCATCGACTTCATCGACTTAATCTTTGTTTTATTGTATATCTACTGCTATAATCTACTTGTATGTACTTTTGAACGTTCTTTCTAAGGGATCGTTACCTTCACCTTTTGCACCCTGTAAAAAATGTAAATCCAGTCGTCTAACTCTTTTCAATGATGATCATTTATGGAAGCGATTTTACATAAGCAGCAATGCTTGTTATTGTATCCATATATAGTATGTTGTATATATTTGACTCACTAATGAAATAAAATATTGTTTAAATCACAACCTACTAGGCACCGAAAACAGAGTCCTACCCCCTTTAAAGGTCAAACCGCTACTAAACTAAACTCTACTCCGAATAACCAGCTTGCCCGGAGCGAAAGGAGTGGTCCTTCCAGCGGAACTTACTAATCACCAGAAACAGAGTCCTACCCCCTTTAAAGTTCAAACCGCTACTAAACTAAACTCTACTCCGAATAACCAGCTTTCCCCGAGCGAAAGGAGTGGTCCTTCCAGCGGAACTTACTAATCACCAGAAACAGAGTCCTACCCCCTTTAAAGTTCAAAACGCTACTAAACTAAACTCTACTCCGAATAACCAGCTTGCCCCGAGCGAAAGGAGTGGTCCTTCCAGCGGAACCTACTAATCACCAGAAACAGAGTCCTACCCTGGGAATGCTTACCGCAGAATAAGATATATATCGATATCTCAGCTGAGGTCCGCAGCCCCCTACCGTTTCAGGAACGTTTACCTAGAGCGAAGTAAATGATTACTCCAGCGAGATGCTCGTCCCCCTACCGTTTCAACAAAGACTGATGTAGCCGGCCTTATATACCCTATATGTACCGCATTGCGGCAAGCACGTGCATGAACCTTGACCCGGCCTGCAAATTCCCATTTTGAGACCTCGCTATCCATTGGCTGACTGTGACCGTCGCTAACCAATCAGAAGCACTGACCTTAAACAGCCCATAAGCCATTCGACAACATGGCGGGTTTTCTCTAGAATTCCGAGTTTGATGCAACAGGGTAAATAATATACGTCATTTCTATTCAATTGGCGAAAATAATTTAAGTCATAGCTATTTCAAATGATCTATAAAAACGAAACCCCCACAGGACTAAAACTGTGAGTCTTTAAAAAACGTGTTTTTATCAAATCAATCATGGCAGATAAGGCCAAAAAGGTGAGAGGTGGTCATCGCTCTTTTGTGAAGAGTACTGTTTCTATGTGTGAAGACCTCATCGCAAATTATCAAAATACAGAAAAGGACATCGAAAGATTAAACGGTTATAGAAAAACCCTGACAGAGAAACAGGTCATTCTTAAAAAATTAGATGAAGATATTTTGGATAAATTATCTGAGGACGATGATATCGAAAGTTAAATTTTTGACAGTAGTGAGTTTTTAGAATATATTTTCAGTGAAATCATAAGGATTGATAGAATCTTACAGGCTCCTTTATCAAATAAAGTAAGTGTTGATAGTTCTAATTTAACACAGAATTCAGTAGGCCTTAGTGAAAATCAATCAACCGGAACAACCAGTGAGACTGGCGACCAGTTGCTAGGCAATGCCAATGTAGGTCAAGATATTGCATCAGCCAACCTGAATATTAGCCAACAACCTGTCAATGGAGTACAGTCAAACCTGCGAATAAGGGTCAAACCTGCGAATAAGGGCCAAGCTACCAATATTGACTCTTGATAAATTTTCTGGAGACGCTAAGCAGTGGCAAGCATTCTGGGATAGTTTTTCGTCTGCAATCGATTCAAATCCTGATTTATCAAAAGTAGACAAGTTTAGTTATCTTAAAAACCTGTTAGATGGTACCGCTGCATCAGCTATTTCTGGACTTTCTCTGTCAAGTGAAAATTATGATTCAGCCATAAGGCTTTTGACAGAAAGATTCGCCAAATCACAAGTCATCATATCTAGTCATATGGACTCGTTGCTTAATCTGAAACCTGTCACAGATTCAAACGACATCAAGAAACTTCGTGTTTTCTATGACACTGTGGAAACCAGCATTAGAAATCTAAACGCTCTTGGAATTTCATCTGAATCTTATGGAAACATTTTGATATCAATTATTCTACACAAAATTCCGGAAGATTTTAGTTTACTTATCACTCGCCAATTTAATTCTGATAAGTGGAATTTTGATGAACTTTTATCTGCTATCAAACGAGAACTTGAAGCTAGAGAAAGGTGTTTTTACATGAAATCTAAAGAATCAAGTGCTACTACCGGTAGTCCTAGTGCTACTTCTAGGCCAAATCGATCAGAAGACTTTCAGAGATTCAGACCTAAACCAACAACCGCATCTACGTTACTGACTGGTAATAGGCCTGATTATAATAATGCTAAAACTCCGTATTGTAGTTTTTGTGCTAATCCCCATGCATCTATAAACTGTAAAACTATTATTGATCCATGAACCCGGAAATCAATTCTACGAAGGAAGGGGAAATGTTTTCGTTGTTTACGATCAGGACATCTAATCAGAAACTGCCCAGCTAAATTCAAATGTTTTAGTTGTGAAGGTGATCATAATGCTGCTATCTGTGATAGTAATTGTAAATCTAATTCAAGGGATGAGACCACTGTAGGGTTTACTGATCCCAAATCATCAAGTACTAATACTATGTGTATTAACAGTGACACTGCTGTGTTATTGCAAACTGCTGTGACAAATGTAGGTAGCCCGGCAAATCAGATCAAAGTGAAAGCCAGATTAGTTTTTGACAGCTGCAGTCAAAGGACTTACGCGGTTAGCAGAGTCTGTAACAAACTTCAAGCGCCATCAATCAGGGAGGACAATTTACTTATAAAAACTTTTGGAGATGATTCTCCAAGACTTAAACCATGTGAACTTGTTCAGTGGTCCGTGACAACACGTGACGGAATGGAAATCTATATCAACGCCTATAAGGTTCCGACTATTTGTAGTCCTATCAGTAACCAAGCCATTAAAATCGCTCTACAGGACGGGTGAGGTTCTTCATGAAAAACTTGAGATATTCAAGCTGGAAGTAGAGACAAGTAAACATGCAATTCCCGGCCCTACATGTCAACGTAACGAGCCTCACAACTCTTGTATCCTTCCGCCTGAAAATCCTGGATATTCACCAAAACCTGGTAGGAAATGTATTTTCAAACCCTTTCATTCGATTCTACACCAAAAAGTCAACAAAAATAACTTTGGCCCTCGGCGTAGAAATCTTTGGTGATCTGTGTCCTATATCACTGGTCAATCTAGATCTACTACAGAAAACTGACAAGAAAAACAACCCCGGTGCTGCACGTGCTTTCTCTCTAGAACACTTGGAAGACAACTGGGCCCTGCTTCACGAAAACTTAAACTAAAATCCTTAAAATCGATTTTAACTAAAATCAAAATGAGATTTTAAATTTTATGCGTTTCACGAAGATCGATTGTAACTTAAAATTCAATTTGAATAGATTTTAGTTAAAATCGCTTGCGCCCGCGCAGTGCAGATTTCCGCTGCGGGTACTAACGGTGAAAGCAAATACGCTTCGAAACTGAAAACTGTTGACAGACTGAATTAACGGTTACATTATCAATAGGGAGAGTTTCATACGTTG
Organism: Patella pellucida; assembly: GCA_917208275.1. Taxonomy (NCBI): domain Eukaryota; kingdom Metazoa; phylum Mollusca; class Gastropoda; family Patellidae; genus Patella; species Patella pellucida. The sequence continues at coordinate 45,700,889 of OU795038.1, forward strand.
TAGAGATGTTTGCACATGGTCAGAAAGTCGTGGAGAGATGAAATAAATGAGTTTATGGCGTATTATTAGTTTCGAAATGTATTGGTGGGTTGACCTTTAACTTGGCATTTGATTGAAATAATGTGTATCGATAAACTAAAGCGCTTGAATTTCGTAGTTTTATAGTAATTTGGAAAAGAGAAACTATTGAGAATTTTCACAAACAAATTATCATATTTGCCACTCAAACGACTAATCTAGGCTGCAATATTTAAAAGTATATTAATATTGAAATTAAATTAATACGGCAAAAAGCCAATGTTCCGATGCCTAGATTTGAATTGTCAATCTCATAGACGCTTTCAATGAAACTTTGAAAAGGCAGAAGCGTCTATCTATCTTACTTAATTAAATGTTTTTTTCCCAAGATAAAATAGCTTTGGCGCCTATTTTATTTGTATTGATGTTGTTTTATTAACGTAACTTTATTAAATAATAATAATAAATTTATGATATTAAAATTTAATTTCAAATAGGCCTATAACATTTTTGAATAACCACATTTGAGATTATTGATTTATCTTTTTACAAATCATCATAACCCCAAAAACATGAGTAAATACTACATATGGCATGTCTGGTATTATAGGCCTTTAGGCATTCTAATACCAAGAAATTGGCTATATTAAACACGAAGATATTTTCTTTATAGATAAGAGTGCTCTTCTTTTCATGACATTGGATATAAATGTTCTTTTAGTGTGTAGTTTACTGGAGTTTTGGGTGTTTTTTTCTTGGAATTCTAATATGGGGCGCCATCCAACTGCTTAAACATGCATTATTCAAGAGCTAAATCTGCCTAGTGCAGGTCTTTATTTGGGCATGAAATGTTTTCTAAAGTATTAATTAGACATTAATTAACTGATCCAGGCCTTAATCAACTTTGGATGGCATCAGATTGCTCCGATATTAAACAGATTAAAACGTTTCAGCGGGAAATCAAATATGGCGCGGCTAGACGCTTCGAGTCGTAGCTTTGATCAACAAGGACCGTGGTTGAAATTATTGCACAGGTCGGTCAAATCTTTAAATGCCTATTTCTTCGCTTGCAAAAGAGTAATTTGAATGAAATTTTCAAATTATTCATTTTACATCATCTACTTTCGAACTAGTATAGCAAGAATGGCTAGTTCTTATCTATATCTTGAATAATGTAACTTTAAATTACCTTACAACAAAGTAAACGGATGGACAGTAGCTGTATATCCCATGCTATGAAAAGAAATTGAATGAAAATTGTTTTTGTGAATGATTGTACAGTATGTTGAAATTATGTGCCAATATCTGTATGTCGCAATAGATCAAACAATGTAGCTCTAATGATTTAAAACCATCTGGTTCTGATACTGATATTCGTTCTAGCCCTTCAGTACAATCTTTAAATGTGCTCTTAAAACTTACTTTTTTAAAAAGGCTTTTAATTAGATATTATTATTATTATTATTATTATTATTATTAAAACATTTATATAGCGCTAATTCCACCAACGGTGTTCAGAAGCGCTTTACAATCATATACCAGTAAAACAGAAAATATATAAAACAACTAAAAGACTACAAAAAGATGCAATATAATAAAATAATATATATCTAATTAAAAGCCTTTTTAAATAAGTAAGTTTTAAGAGCACATTTAAAAGATTGTACTGAAGGGCTAGAACGAATATCAGTATCAGAACCAGATGGTTTTAAATCATTCCACAGGTTTGGGGCTAGAAATGAAAACGATCTTTCACCATATGTAACCATTCTAGCTGATCTTGGTTTGAGACGATAAACGTCATTTGAACTACGGAGACTGCGAGCATTTGTTTGTTTTTCAATTAGATGACATAAATAAGATGGGCCTAAGCCATGAAAACATTTATAAGCAGTTAAAAGGATCTTAAATTGAATACGATATGGAATGGGAAGCCAGTGAAGTTGTTTAAGTATGGGAGTAATATGATCATGTCTCTTCGTAAGGGTAATAAGTCGTGCAGCGGTGTTTTGAACTTTTTGCAATTTGTATATTAATTTATTGGGTAAGCCGGATAAAAGTGAGTTAAAAGTATCAAGTCTTGAAGTAATAAAAGCATGAACAAGCGTTTTAGTTGAATCCGGGGTAAGAAATTTACGAATTTTGCCAATATTACGGATATGAAAGTAGCAGGATTTACAAATATTGTTCACGTGATTAGACATGGTCATTTTACTATCAAAATAAGCTCCAATATTGCGAACAGAGTTACTAGGAGTAATTTCATTTCCAACAATCTTAATCGAATTGGAATCAGTTATGGTGTTGAGGTTATGATTAGATCCAAGCAAAATAAATTCAGTTTTATCACCATTTAAGCATAGAAAATTTACAGACATCCATAATTTAATTTCATTGATACACTGCTCAATATTAGATTTGCTCAAAGCATGCTCATTCGCATTTAAAGGATTAAAACTTAAATACAGCTGGGTATCATCAGCATAAATATGATAGTCAAGACCATGTCTTTTAACAATTTTACCAACTGGAGCAGTATAAAGAGTAAATAAAATGGGTCCAAGGACCGATCCTTGTGGTACTCCATATAAATTCTTATGATAGTCTGACGTCACATTACCGATAACAACCCTCTGCTTTCTATCAGTAAGATAACTTTCAAGTAGCTGAAGTGCAGAGCCTTTGACACCAAAGTCTGTCTGAAGTCTTAGTAGCAGGACAGTAGAATCTATGCTGTCAAAGGCTGCGGACAAATCTAAAAGTACTAAAAGAACACAGTTTCTATTGTCTATTGACCTTAATATATCATCTTGCACTTTAATAAGCGCCGTCTCAACACTGTGAAACTTACGATATGCACTCTGTAGACTATCATGAAGGTTGTGTGTGTCAATATGTTCAATCAGTTGTTTGGCTATACATTTTTCAAAAATTTTGGAGATAAAACTTAAGTTTGATACAGGACGGTAATTTTTTAGCACATTTCTATCTAAAGTTGATTTTTTAATAACTGGAACGACATTAGCAACTATAAAACAATCGGGTACCTTTCGTTCTTGGATACAAGAATTTATGATATCAGTAATCACAGGTAAGAATAAATTAAGGTTTTCTTTTAGTAAAGATGTGGGAAGGGGGTCAAGAGGGCAGGTCTTAGGACCTGACGATTTAATAATATCTGACACAACAGATTCGCTAACTAAATCGAAATTGTCAATGCACACTTCCGTTGGCGTCTCCTATTTGGGTACAGAATCACAGGAATTGTTACATTTATCAAGTTCTGTTCGTATACGTGTTATTTTATCGGAGAAGAAGTTTGCAAACTCTTCTGCTAGCAGACATTTATCAGTGCAATCAGGTAAGACAACAGTCGAGGAGGAATGATCAATCAGTTTATTAACAACACAGAATAGTTCTTTCTGTTTGTTGGCACTATTTTGAATTTTTTCATTGTAGAAGGAAACTTTTGATTGTTCAATGATATATTTGACTTTGTTTTTCTCTTCTCTATAAAGATCTTTATGAATATGAAGGGAGGTCTCACGCCACTTTTTCTCAGCTTTTCTGCGTATTTGTTTTGCTTCAGCTATTTGATGGTTACTCCACTCATTTCCTGGTCTAACAGTAAATGTTTTAGTGGTTAGCGGAACTAGATCATCAATGATCTTTCTCAGTGTTGTATCATACAAATCAGCTTTTACATTCACATCACATAATTCACGGATATCGGAAAAGTTTGATGTACCAATTGTTTCACAAAAGGTATCGTTGCTAAGAGATTTGAATTTACGAAACGATATTGTTTTCTTGTCTAAAGGCGGCTTCTTCGTTATAATTTTAAAGGTGATAGGAAAATGGTCTGATAGTAAGGTATCTTCCACCAGAACATCATCTTTATGTATCTCATCTTGGCGTGTAATGACAAAATCAAGAAGATGACCTTTATTATGTGTCTTTTTGTTGACATGCTGTTGAAGATTGTAGGTAAGCAATATTTCCCGAAAGCGATTACTCAGTGGGTCAGAACTGTTTTCAAAGTGAATATTAAAATCGCCAAGTATCAACAAGTCGCCTTTTGACATTAACTTTGTTTCAAGAAGTGATGTAAATTCCTCAAAAAAGTCATTATTATTTGAATTTGGGGGCCTATAAACAATTAACAGTTGCAGAGATTTGTTCAGGTTCGATATCAAACAATCAAGGCACTCAAACGATTTGAATACCTCATTTGACTGCAAAGATATTTTTAAAGTTGACTTGTAGACAAGTCCAACGCCACCACCCCTAGACGCACGTGGGATGTGTAGAAAGCTGTAGCCTTCTGGAAGTATAGCCGAAATTGTCACTGAATCTGAGTTCTGGCTAAGCCATGTTTCAGTAATCGAGCACAGATCTAATTCTTCATCTACAATAAAATCATTTATGTCACTGGTTTTATTCCTAATAGATCTAGCATTAATTAATCCTGCTTTTAAATATGTGCTAGACTGATATGAAACTGAAGATCTGGATATTGGAACTCTAATTAAGTTGTTCAGTACAAGTTGACCTCTTGGCTGACTGCTCTGTCTGTTAGAGATGAGTGCAGGAATACCATAGATATTCTTTCGTCTGTTAGGTTTCTGTCTTAAAATTTGGGAAACAGATTGTTTAATATTACTATTATCTTCTAAAGTTGTATTCCTGAGATTAGTATACAATGAATGGTTATCATCACCTTTTAATACCCCAAACTGCTGATCGTGTACTGTGATATTTGTCAGAATATTATGATTAACACCTCTATTGTATTTATGGAGTGAATCCTGTCTAGTAGATGTTGTTAAAGTTCTAATTGTTCTTTGTTTATTGCGTCCCGCTCTAACACCCCTCTTTGTCTTAGGTTTCACTAGTTGATTGTCTTCAAACAAAGAGTTAACACAAGGGATTTTAACCATGGTACAATGGAAAAACCAGATTCAGTTGAAAAAGTCAAATATATAAATATAAATATAAAACCTGGAAAAAACTGCATAATTTCACGAAAAATTGCAAAATTTCCACACACATATAATCCAAAAATGTCTGCATACAGGTTGATGCTGAATCTCTCATACATATAGTGTCACTTATTATATACACATCTAATAAGGAAAACGATAGAGCAGATCACAGTGTGTAGCCAGTCAGAGGCGCCAGAGTCAACACAAAAGTTTTCAACCATGACACAGACAAATCCAAAATTCAGTTCACAACTGCATAAATTCACAATTATTTCGAATATTTTCGTACAGCTTTGTCCGAAATTCCACACAGCTATTATTCCATTAACACATATAAAATAAGGAAAAACTAGGAGAGATTCTGAGAGAGAGCAGCCTCACTCGGCGCAATATACATTCAGATAAGTCATAATCATAATAATAGGCCTAGGCCTAATAAAAAAAAATTAAAAAAATCTATAGATCGTTCCCGTTAAATACGGTAATAATTATTATTTGTAATTGTACGGTGCATTTTAAGCTAACTAGCTCACGGTGGAAAAGATCTTTGGTTCAAATATCACAGATTGTTATGAAATGATAGCATCAGATCCATCGAGGGCGGCCGTGTTACTACACTACTTACATTAGGCCTACACTAGGCCTACAGCCGACCGGACAGATGTAAACATACTCTTTGTACTCATAATTAGGCCTACACAGAGGAGTAAAATTCTTGTATACGGTACCTCACATCAAAACGATCACCATGTTATAATAAATCGTTAACATCAGCAAATTTCTACATAATGACTAGGTGACAATAAAGTAAACAAATAAAGAAGACATCGGCAGATCATCGGAGACGGCCATTTTAAATATTTGACAGTTAACAGCTGATCCAAAAGTTCTTGTTTATACTTACGACAAACAGCAAAACAGTATGCATCTATTACACATAAAAATGTTCCTGGCGATCACGCACACATAATAAAGTAAAAATTAATCATTTCCAATATCAATAAATATATAATTTATCGAAAATCAAACTCCGTGCCGTTCAATTTTTTTATATTGCATCTTTTTGTAGTCTTTTAGTTGTTTTATATATTTTCAGTTTTACTGGTATATGATTGTAAAGCGCTTCTGAACACCGTTGGTGGAATTAGCGCTATATAAATGTTTTAATAATAATAATAATAATCAATGTTAGTTAATGTAGTGATTTTAAGTTAGGAGAGGGTGACAGCTATCCTAAGTTACAATCGATTTTAGTTAAAATTGTCCTTAAAATAGTTTTGTGAAACGCCACTATTTTAAGTTAGGATACAATTGTAACTTTAATTACAATATTATTTTAGTGGATTTTAGCTACAATGCTTAAAATCGTTTTGTGAAACGCTTCTATCCTAAGTTAGGATGAAATTTTAGTTTACAATGATTTTAAGGAGATTTAAGTTTTTGTGAAACAGGGCCCTGACCGTCTGATGACTGGGACCATGTGTACACGGATGGCTCACGCATTCCCGAAAGGGGCACCAGCTCGTTTGGAATATACCTGCAAAATGGGGAATAGGGAATAAGCAGGTAACTGCCCAATAACTGTTTGGTGTACATTGCAGAGCTTGTTGCCATTCGTGACGCCATATCATGGATCTCCCATCAAAAGACCGGTGAGTTCGGCAATCCAAGCGATTCTCCGAGCAGTCTGATTTCAATCCAAAATGGCAACTCGGAATCAAGACCAGCATTTTTATAAATACGGCTCCAGAAGTCATTTTGGAATTCAGTCAGCTATATCAGAGGCAGTGCCGGATTAAGGCTCTGCTGGCCCTAAGGCACATTTTGATAGGTGGTCTGAAAATACAGGGGCTCATTGACAAAAGGAATTTACTATAAGAGTATCCTACATATTCCCATTCACTGCCTAGTTCGATTACAACTTTGCGTGCTTTCGTGGCTGCAAATTTTTAAATTCAATTCGTGAAGTAAATCACTTTCAATGCAGAGTAGTGCCAGTATACCAATACGTTTTGTACGGCTGACCAGGCTGAGGATTGTCCTTTTATTTAACCGTCATCAGAATTTTCACCTTCAAACTTCGCTTCCCTAGTCATATTAGCTTGTTTTAAACAATGTTTCACTCGTTATGTTGGTCTATGCATGTTTATAATTCGGGTACGTGAAATACATAATGTCAATTGCGAAATCAATGAATTTTTTTGTAAAAATATGAATGTGTGTAAAGGGACAAATATCATGCCAACCGTTTGTCAGAGTACGGTGGCTAAGTGGATAAGGCGCTGGTTTGCTAGCCTGGAGGTCGGGTGTTCGATCCCTGCATTGACCGAGAAAGTTCATCTCGATTTTCCGGCGTGGTTTCCCCTTGTCAGTGATGCAGAAGGAGGGCCTGACAAGGACAGCTGCCTAGTCGTTCGGATGGGACGGAAAACCGAGGTCCCATGTACAAATTAGAGTACACGTAAAAGATCTCTTGGCAGTTGGAATTCGATATAAGAGTAGGCCGTAGCGCCGCTGCCCGAGCAAAATTTCCCTCACAGCACACTGTATGGCGTTTGCCCGTCTTCAATTAGCCCAGGTAAGGTGCTTAAGCGTAGGACATTAACCCCCATTTCTTTCTTTTTGTCAGAGTATGGAAAGGTTTTAGGGACAAACAGGGGCGGATTGGCCCATAGGGCGATCGCACGAGGGGCCGGTCGGACGATCGCCCAAGGGCCCGGTCGGACAAAAAAAGAACAATTTATTTTTGTCCAATTCGTCTTAAATATTGGGTGGGGGATTATTGGACCAACCATAGAGCGATGATGATCATGCTGTATGTGGCTGGTGGCTTTAACGCGTCAACACAAGTCAACACTGGCGTCTGGAATGGGCTGGTATAATAAGACTGCCTGGGCCGGGTGTGCTTGGTGTGGGTTGCTATTCGGAATCCTGCAATGGGGTTCCGAATTTCATCAAATTTTTTTTTATCGGATTCACCCGACACTGTCGCCCGTAAATTTACTAATTATCAAGTCACCTGTTTGTTGGGATCCCAAATACATTTAATTTTATGGCCTCAGCAAGTTGGATCATGGCTAAATATGAGTGCGAGACACTTTCCTGAGTTTCCTGGGGCTGGTTTTAAACATTTCTTGACATTTTTATTAACTCAGCGAAAGAACGTTATCTCAGTCCCCGCCCCCATAAATCAGATACATGTATGTCACCAAATGGCATATTTGGGGTTCACCTTTCAAAAGTTTCTTGGGAGAGAGCAACGGACCACCGTCCTGGCCCCGCGGTCAGTGAAAGGGACCGCTCCGACCAACGCCCCTGGGGACAAACGCGTAGATGAAGAAGGTTGCAATTTATTACCATAAAAATAAAGACAAGCATTTTTGTCACCCCCTGATAATTATCAAATTTTTTTTTACTTCATTCTTCATTATTTTGTGGCCTGGATTTTTGGCTGGCCCTGTTCTAGTCTGCGAACTTCTTGTAGACTTTAATAAACTAACAATTAACATTTAACAGTTTATTGTACGACAGACATCTTTACAAGAGCATAATTTGGTATTTGACCTTTGACCTAGGCTATGAAATGTTACACACTCAACATCTCCCTTCTTAATTTAAATATGAATTTTACTGTCACTTTAAACTTTAAATGTCTTTAATTTATATAAACTAAAATAGAGCTTTGAGTTTACTTGTAAGTACTGTATGTAACACAATAAATGTCTTGCAGCATTTACTTTAAAATCAAATTCAAAATGAACACTAGAACACAAATTAATATAAAAGTCATTGATATCTTTCAGGTTTACGGACGTGTCTTCCGCTTCTAGTTTTGATCTCAAATTTGGATTCATCTGGTTGCTTATCCGGTATTTTCGGTTGAGCTTTCTTCATTGATTTATCTTTAGTGGTTACATTTTGACTTGCTAGATTCTCACTCGCTGATTTCTCTACATGTGACGGTAGTGAAGAATAAGAGTCTGTATTTTCAAGTGTATCTGTGACTGGCTGACTTTCTAACGAATTGTGTTTTCTGACGAACTTTCTATTTCTCCTATATATCCCTTTCTCTGTTTCTATAAGATATGATCTTGGTCCGGCTTGTCCAACGCAAGTACCAGAAGTCCATGATTTGTTCGGCTTCTGAGGTTGAAGGCTAACAGCATCTCCAATTTCTAATTCAGGTAGTTGCTTGGCAGTTTTATCATAATAAAGTTTAGCTTTTTGTCTCTTAGTTTTAATCATGTCAGGCACATCGGTAATAACTTGAGGTTGTAACAAAGATTCTGACATGGGCAGTGTTGTTTTAGTTCTTCTCGACATTAATTTCTGCACGGGGCTAAATCCATCGATATCTGGTGTGTTTCTCCATTCTAATAATGATAGTGATATATCTGAATCGCTTCTTTTGGCTTTCTTAATTAAACGTTTTGCGATTTTTACTGACGATTCTGCTTTACCATTACTTTGACTGTGTAATGGTGAACTTGTATAATGTTTGAATTCCCATTCGTTGGAAAATTTGTTGAATTCTTCACTGGTAAATTGTGGACCATTATCGCTAACTATATCTGCTATTCCGTGTCGTGCAAAGTGTTTCTTAGTAGCTTCTATAACAGCAATTGATGTTGTGTCTTCTAGGTGATCTATCTCAAAGAAATCACTGTAATAATCTACTGTGACTAAATAATTTTCTCCTCGTAGTGTAAATAAATCTTGGGCTACTTTAGACCATGGGCGATTAGGAATTGAAGTTGACATTAATGGCTCTTTTTGCTGTCGATCTGCGAATTCTGAACAAATATTACATTGACTGACTTTGTCTCTAATTTCACCAGACATTCCAGGCCAGTATAAAACATCTCTAGCTCTTCGGATACATGCTTCTTGTCCTAGATGACTGGAGTGTGTACGGACTACCATTTGATTTCTCATCTGTTTTGGTATTACTACTTTTTCTCCTTTGTAAATGATGCCATCCTGTACGGTCAGTGTATCTCGAAAATTCCAATATTCTCTAATATTGACAGGTACAGATTCTTTAGTTTCAGGCCATCCAGTTATTATTGTAGTTGCCAAAGTTTGTAAGACTGGATCTGCCATAATTGCTGCCTTTAGTTGATTATGAGTTCCCTCTGATACATTCATATGGTCAATTTGATGGATTCCTAAAATTTCTTTAAACAAATTGTCTTCTGTCTGCATTTGGAATATATTGTATCTAGGTACGCTTTCATCTTTTGGTACTTTTGGTAAATATGCTCTTGATAACATATCTGATATAAACATATTGATTCCTGGTATATGTATGAGCTTTAAGTTGTATTTCTGCAATCTCATCATCATTCGTTGTAATCTCTTTGGAGCTTGATGTATTGGCTTTTGTAGAATAGACACAAGTGGTTTGTGATCTGTGTGTACAGTTATAACGTCTCGTCCATGTAGATATTGGTCAAATCCCTCACAGGAAAAGACAATTGCCAAACATTCTTTCTCTATTTGGGCGTAATTTTTCTCCGCTGGCGATAGTGCTTTGGATGCAAAGGCGATTGGTTGGCCTTTCTGTAATAAGCAAGCTCCCAATCCACTATCTGATGAGTCGCATTCTATTGTGACTTCTTCGTTGACATCATAATAGCGTAAAACAGGTGTAGATACCATTAATTTAAGGATTTTCTGGTACGCCTCCTCCTGCTGTGATTCCCAGTGCCAAGGAACGTCCTTAATAGTGAGTCTGCGCAGCGGCTCAGAAACTTCTGACAGTTTAGGTAAGTATCTTGATAAATACTGTACACATCCCAATAGCCGTTGTACTGACTTGACTGTTTCTGGCTTTGGCATATTGACAATAGCATCTATTTTGGCAGGGTCTGGTTTTACTCCTGATGACGTTATGAGGTGTCCCATATATGGTACTTCAGTTAATTTAAATTGAAGTTTTTTCTTATTTAACTTTAAATTTACTTTTCGTGCTCTGTCTAGGAATGCTTTAAAATTGCGATCGTGATCAATACTGGCTTCTTCTGCAGTATCTCCAGATCCAAAAATAATAATATCATCGGCTATGACATCAATTCCTGATAGACCTTCTAAGATTTCTTTCTGTCTTCGTTGATATTCCTCAGGGGCTGAAGAAATACCCCGAGGGCATCTCAAATAACGATACCTCCCAAATGGAGTCCAAAATGTTGTTAAATAGGAACTTTCTTCATCTAGTTTTATCTGGAAGAATCCATCTTTAGCATCACACACAGTAAATATTTTAGCTTTACTTAATTGAGGCAAAACTTCATCTACTGTTGGGATCTGGTAATGTGGTCGTCTTATAGCTTGATTAAGATCCTTTGGGTCTATACAAATTCTAAGTTTGTCTCCGCGACTTACTGCTACCAAACTACTGATCCATGAAGTATGTGCTTTAACTTTGGTGATGATCCCTTGTTTCTCCAAATCATTGATTTTAGTTCTCAGTTTTTCTTTAAGAGGAACGGCAACTCTTCTTGGTGAATGTTGTACTGGTTGCACTGTTTCATCTATCTCGATATGATACTTGCCGGGAAGACAGCCTAAACCTTTAAAAATATCTGAGTATTCTGACAAGACTTTCTCCTTAGTCAGATTTTCTTGAGGTTCTGTCTGTACTGCATGCACTGTATTTAAACTGTTTAGAGTTATCCAGTTGTTTCTTAGACAGGTATTACCATCTATGATTGGCCAAGGTGCCGACTCTAGAATATCAAATGTCACTTTACATGAGGCTTCCCCCTTTCTACCGATGTCTAAGGTATATGATCCCAGTGGTGTGACTAAGCTTCCATCATAAAGTTTGATTTTTCCTCTAGCAGGCTCCAATATCACATTACCTTTTTGTTCTATATACATCAGCTGGTATAATGACATAGCTGCACAGGTTGCTCCAGTATCCAGCTGTGTTTCTATTACAGGTGAAAATTCATTGTGATAAATCATTGGCATCATAAACTTGGATTTTCTCGCAGAACCATCTACTGACGATATTCTATGGGCTGCATATATCATATCATCTGAGTCTTCGGAATCATAATCTGTATCAGTTGCTTCTTCCTGTACTTGATAAACTCTTTTTTTTCTAATTTTATCTTCCTGGTGGCAACTATTAGCAAAATGATTCATCTCTCCGCATTTCATACACTTCTTTCCATAAGCAGGACAGTTTCTTCTTTTGTGTACAAAACTACAAAATTTACAAATCTTTTTCTTCTCATGTTTGTCTTTTGGATTATTGTCTTTCTGTTCGTGTGAGTTTCTTTGTGTAGATCTTTTATTCTTCTTGTACGTTCCATGTACTTCATTGATTGGCAATGTGGAAGTTGATCTCAAGTGTTCTTTATGTGATTTTGACAGTTCACTTGCCCTTAAAACTTCTTGACATCGATTAAGATTAGGCACTGGTCGCTCGCGAAGCAATCGATCTCTACTCTTGACATCAAATGTACCCATGACGAGTCTATCCCGCATTAAAGAGTCTCGAAGGGGTTCTAACCCACAATTTTCAGACAATTCTCGTAGACGAATAACAAAGTTATCCGCTGTTTCATTTTCGGCTTGCTCAGCACTGAAAAATCTAACTCTCTCAAATAGAATATGCGTATCTGGCACAAATTCAGCTTCTAACCTCTGAAGAATTATATCTGGATCACGCTTATCAGCATCTGTCACACCATCTATGGTATTTAAAATCTTCAGACAATCCATGCCCATAATACTGCATAGTGTGGCTGCTACTTGCGCTTTCCCAGCATTATTTGGAGTTCCGTCTTCTAGAACTAATTTCGTATCTAGTTCTGTTGCTAACAAATAAAAATTCCACTGTGTTTTAAATGTTATGAAATTTTCTCTTCGGTTACCTTTTAAAACCATTGGTGATGGTGCTGGAACTTGGTATGTAGCCATACTGAACCTCTAAAGTAAACAGTGTCCCTTAATATATCACCAAAACGATGATGTAGAAAAGTTGGCTGTTTGCCAAGTCTCTGTGTGAACTGGTCTAACTACACGTGGTCTGACCTAAACGTTACACGAGGCTTTCTCACAGCTGCAGCAACTGTCCTACTGTTTTAATAATTGACTGGATGCATTCACAGTCTTCTTAATAAAGTGTGCTTCACTTCTGACACCATGTTCTAGTCTGCGAACTTCTTGTAGACTTTAATAAACTAACAATTAACATTTAACAGTTTATTGTACGACAGACATCTTTACAATAGCCAGAGCTAGACAATTATAATTAATCATAGTTTGGTATTTGACCTTTGACCTAGGCTATGAAATGTTACACACTCAACAGGCCCTAAGGCACGTGCCTATTTTGCCTTATGGTTAATCCAGCACTGATTAGAGGGTCCTAGAGAAGGGAAGCAAATTAGAGCTAGTGTGGATTTTATCACATGTCAACATTAGAGCAAACGAGGAGGCAGATCGACTCGCCAGCGAGTGTCTCAAGGACACGGCTACACCCCACCTAATAGACTACAGCACCACGGAAATCTACAGTATGGTCAGAAGACATGTCAATTCAATCTGGGAATTAAATCTCGTTGAACTTGAAACATACAGATTCCGGCTGGATGACGAGATCTACACCAAGCCAGCGACCAATCACCCTAGTCGAGATATATAGACTCATATCGAAACTAAGGGTGAAAGAGCGACTGCAAGACTACAAACACCAAGTCATCGTCTGTGAGTGCGGGGAAGAGTGTAGCACCAACAATGTCCTGGTAGACTGCGAGGTTTACAAGGAGGAGGGAAGGGAACTAGTGGGTGTTATTGGGTGTTATTGGGTAATTCGACGCGCCGACATAGGTAAAGCAGATTCAAGCCAGCCAACTATAAGAAATTAGCTGTATAGTAATTAGATTACTTTTGGACAGCGACCCATTTCTTTCGCAAACGAACATTTTTCTCTTCTAAAGTAGCCTACGTAATCATGAATGTGCAAGGAAATAACTGATAGATACAAAGAGCGATAGAAACATACAGTTCAGTGATGTATAACACGGAGACTGAAATTTCGTATTTAGATCCGTATTTTACCCAATACCACTGCTGTTGAAACTGCACATGAATAATATGTCGTAATCTTCATTCTGTTCAACAAATTGTACTATTTTACAATATTCCAATTAATTGATGACACAAATTTCATCTTAACACACCGAATTTAAAAACTTGGAAAAATCCAACTACATGGTTTGTAAAGCTTTACGTAAACACTTTCAAATGTAACTTGGATTTAAACATATTTTCGAACCCTCTGGACAAGTAAAATAGGATGTGGATAATTTACACAACAGGTAGGACACTTAAAGGACCTAAATCCGTAACTCAAAATCCTCCAAAATCTTCGACATCGAAAACACGAATTATTGGTCAATTTAAATCAATATTGATGATGTAAACTTACCGGGAAAAGATGAGCTCCTAAAATCTGATATTTTAGATAAAATATTTTTTTTAACGAATCGTGTACCATAATATAATGCACTTCAGCCCCTGTTGTATTGAGAGACTCAAGGGACGAGGCTAGACACACTGCACCAAACCAAACGGAGTTATGTAGACTGGAATAACTAGACGCTATAAATGTGCATTTGGTTGCGACTGCTGGCTTATTTCGTCGAACATAACTGATATGAAATTGGAGTAAAAACGGAAACCATTGTATGTAAATCAGTTTATATACATTCATATTACAATATTATATGCGTTGCGACCCACTTTTGTCCCAGATGTTAGCGATTTAGCTCCTTTAAAGATCTAGACATAGGCGTAGGAGCCGGGGGAGGGGCCAGGGGGGGGGGGGCATTTATCCCATCAGGACAACGGGCACCTAGACATATTCCCCAAACGCAACCAAGGGATCCTAGGGTACGTAGCTCAAATCTATTTGTAGACCTAGCAACTATAAATGGAACGCAAACTTTATCGACTACAGACACGTTAGGCAGTACAGTTCGACAACAATCTACATGTATAGTTGAATTTGGGGTGATAACATCTACACCCAAACAGTCAGCCCAAGCATTACCTCACTCATCAAATCCAGATATAAATGACTAACGGTCAACAAGGCCAACAGGTATACTCTGGCTTAGTTAAAAAAAACATTTGTAAGTTATTATACATATACGAAATACCTCACCCTATACATTCCTAGATACATGTAGCATAATTTATTGTTTGTAAGATAATTTTTTTTTTTATATCAGCCTAGATATAATTTGTTATATAGTTGTAAGATAACGGTACTTTATATTTACCTAGAGATAAGAAAACTTACAATTAACATTTAACAGTTTATTGTACGACAGACATCTTTACAATAGCCAGAGCTAGACAATTATAATTAATCATAGTTTGGTATTTGACCTTTGACCTAGGCTATGAAATGTTACACACTCAACAGGCCCTAAGGCACGTGCCTATTTTGCCTTATGGTTAATCCAGCACTGATTAGAGGGTCCTAGAGAAGGGAAGCAAATTAGAGCTAGTGTGGATTTTATCACATGTCAACATTAGAGCAAACGAGGAGGCAGATCGACTCGCCAGCGAGTGTCTCAAGGACACGGCTACACCCCACCTAATAGACTACAGCACCACGGAAATCTACAGTATGGTCAGAAGACATGTCAATTCAATCTGGGAATTAAATCTCGTTGAACTTGAAACATACAGATTCCGGCTGGATGACGAGATCTACACCAAGCCAGCGACCAATCACCCTAGTCGAGATATATAGACGCATATCGAAACTAAGGGTGAAAGAGCGACTGCAAGACTACAAACACCAAGTCATCGTCTGTGAGTGCGGGGAAGAGTGTAGCACCAACAATGTCCTGGTAGACTGCGAGGTTTACAAGGAGGAGGGAAGGGAACTAGTGGGTGTTATTGGGTGTTATTGGGTAATTCGACGCGCCGACATAGGTAAAGCAGATTCAAGCCAGCCAACTATAAGAAATTAGCTGTATAGTAATTAGATTACTTTTGGACAGCGACCCATTTCTTTCGCAAACGAACATTTTTCTCTTCTAAAGTAGCCTACGTAATCATGAATGTGCAAGGAAATAACTGATAGATACAAAGAGCGATAGAAACATACAGTTCAGTGATGTATAACACGGAGACTGAAATTTCGTATTTAGATCCGTATTTTACCCAATACCACTGCTGTTGAAACTGCACATGAATAATATGTCGTAATCTTCATTCTGTTCAACAAATTGTACTATTTTACAATATTCCAATTAATTGATGACACAAATTTCATCTTAACACACCGAATTTAAAAACTTGGAAAAATCCAACTACATGGTTTGTAAAGCTTTACGTAAACACTTTCAAATGTAACTTGGATTTAAACATATTTTCGAACCCTCTGGACAAGTAAAATAGGATGTGGATAATTTACACAACAGGTAGGACACTTAAAGGACCTAAATCCGTAACTCAAAATCCTCCAAAATCTTCGACATCGAAAACACGAATTATTGGTCAATTTAAATCAATATTGATGATGTAAACTTACCGGGAAAAGATGAGCTCCTAAAATCTGATATTTTAGATAAAATATTTTTTTTAACGAATCGTGTACCATAATATAATGCACTTCAGCCCCTGTTGTATTGAGAGACTCAAGGGACGAGGCTAGACACACTGCACCAAACCAAACGGAGTTATGTAGACTGGAATAACTAGACGCTATAAATGTGCATTTGGTTGCGACTGCTGGCTTATTTCGTCGAACATAACTGATATGAAATTGGAGTAAAAACGGAAACCATTGTATGTAAATCAGTTTATATACATTCATATTACAATATTATATGCGTTGCGACCCACTTTTGTCCCAGATGTTAGCGATTTAGCTCCTTTAAAGATCTAGACATAGGCGTAGGGCCAGGGGGGGGGGGCATTTATCCCATCAGGACAACGGGCACCTAGACATATTCCCCAAACGCAACCAAGGGATCCTAGGGTACGTAGCTCAAATCTATTTGTAGACCTAGCAACTATAAATGGAACGCAAACTTTATCGACTACAGACACGTTAGGCAGTACAGTTCGACAACAATCTACATGTATAGTTGAATTTGGGGTGATAACATCTACACCCAAACAGTCAGCCCAAGCATTACCTCACTCATCAAATCCAGATATAAATGACTAACGGTCAACAAGGCCAACAGGTATACTCTGGCTTAGTTAAAAAAAACATTTGTAAGTTATTATACATATACGAAATACCTCACCCTATACATTCCTAGATACATGTAGCATAATTTATTGTTTGTAAGATAATTTTTTTTTTTATATCAGCCTAGATATAATTTGTTATATAGTTGTAAGATAACGGTACTTTATATTTACCTAGAGATAAGAAAACTTAACAACAATATTTTGTTTCGAACATAGCTGTAAGATAACGGTACTTTATACTTAAATAAATACAGATGCTTAATATATGTGTTTTAAACCTTTATGTAAGAAATCAGTACGTCTTCATTCTTACCTATATAATTGGAGTAAAAACGGAAACCATTGAATGTAAATCAGCTTATATAAATTCATATAACAGTATTATATGTGTTGCGACCCACTTTTGTGAATTTCTAGGTTCCAGATGTTAGCGATTTAGCTTTAAACATCTTGACATAGGCGTAGGAGCCGGGGCAATGAAAAATTCGACGATTTTTTTTTTCTATTAACGTTTAGAGAAAAAATATAAATAACTTATTTCTACGAGATCCACACTGCCCGAAAAGTATTTTCTCGTCGTTTTCTTGTCCACTGCATATGCCCAAAAATATGCCCGAAGCTCTCTTTTGATAGGAATGCCAGAAAAAAGGGTATTGCCCGAAAATATGTATTGCCTGAAATACGGGCATCGGGTCAGAAAACACAGGGGGCAGTTTCACAAAGCAACTTACGATAAAAAATTTCTTAAGTTTTACGTAACGTGAACTTACGTAAAAAAACGAGTTTCACTAAAATTCTTAACTTACAAAATTCGTAACTTTTGTCGAAAAGTCTACGGCAACTCTTAATCTTGTAGTTAGTTCGAAATTTTACGTATCTTTGGCAAAATGTCCGCCTTTTTACTTTATGCGAATCAGCAACTTTGACGGGAGATAATGTTTAGGGTAAGATTAAAGTAGCTAAAGTCTTTAACTCAATATCATCCAAAGTCTTCGACATTGAAAACACAATTATTTGTCAATTTAAATCAACATTGATGTTGTAATCTTACCCGGTTTAGAATGCCTGGGACAGTTTCACAAAGCAACTTACGATGAAAAATTTGCGTAAGTTTATCGTAACGAAAACTTACGAAGAAATCGCGTTTCACTAAAATTCTTAACTTACAAAAATTCGTAACTTTTATCGTAAAGTCTACGACAACTCTCGACCTGTCGTAAGTTGGTATTTGAGCGTATTTTGACAAAATGGTCGGACAGGATTTCATTCCATTAATGTCCAGCAAGCAACAGCTGATACCAAACTCAGGTAAACGTACGAATTATCGTCTTGTTTTAACCTAAAGCTTCACCATGACACTCAGATGAGGAAGTTTGTTCTCACTGTTGATAGAGAAACAGCTGTGTTCCCTTATGTGGGCTTAAGTATACCAGTAAATAAATGTATGGGTGCCCCCATCTCTTGCAGCAATCTAAACGGACATAAATTTTTACGTCACATTTTTGACAATCAATCCTGTAAATGCGGACATCAATTTTTTATTTAATTGCTCCTTATATTGAGATGCCCGAAAAAAAAAAAAATTTATCGACCATTCATCGAAACTCTAAGGCCTTATTGTACGGAATTGACGGCGTGGAAGACTCACTCAATATTTTTAAATCCGTCCATTTGTTCTTCGAAATCACAAGACGGTTACAGGGACAACTGGTGCCCTTATCGAACCCAAGTAGCAGAGTAGAGAAACGTTACAACAATGCCCATAAAAGGACACGGTGCACTATTGAAAGTGCTAAAATCTCGATTCAGGTAGCCGTTATTTTTGTTGCTTATTTTTTAGAAAATACCCAAAAATAAAAAAATAATAAAAATAAATTCATTGCCATATATAAACGTCAGGCACAGCAGAGGATCCAAGACACTAAGGTACGAAATCCGTTTGTGGGTGTAGCCTTTGTTTTGTGAATGGAATAAGCCTATCGCGGCAAAGACCGACACTTTATTCGTACGAATATTCTCCCAAACTTTGTCTTCCGATGACCTAGTCAGACTGCTGCTCAACTTTTCTATCAGAATACCACAATTCTGCTCAACCCCCTCAATCAAAAACACCGACAGCTACAGGTTCCAATTTTGTTTTCGCTTTTAATTTTCGGCTCCATTTCGCCTTTTGACAGACTACGTATGCTACTATGTCACGCGCTGTGACGTAGTAAACTAAAACAAGTAAACAAAGGGAATGGAAATAGATTTTATTCATAAATACACAGCTAAATCTTAGCGTATATATAAGGAATATATCATTTGATCGTTTAGGTTTCAGAATGTTAGGATGAAACCAAATATAACGGCTATAATGCCGACATTCAGACCGTGGGAATGTTTACAGAAGTTTTAATGACGTATTTACGAAAAAAGATACGAGAATAAGTTAAGAAAAAACTTACGCCGGCCTTTGTGAAACCGGCGTAAATAATTTCTTAACGTAACTAAAAGTAACGAACTTTTGTGAAGTTGCTATTCAATATTTAAGACGCAATAAACATTTTACCATTGGTACGATGAGTTAGTTTCGCGGTACAGACTTGACCGGGCCAGTATATCACATGTTATTAGCTGTAGGCCTATGATGATATCGAAACCACAACTTACCGATCGAAATCCTTGTCATCTGTCCTGATTGCATTATGATAGGCTATACATGCCACGCCCACAGCTTGCTTCCAAAAACCCATTGCTGGGATTAGCGTACCATCAGTGTTTATTTGCCTGTCCAACCTCGTTGGTTTTCTCCGGGTTCTCCGGTTTCCTCCCACTGCTTAAGACCCATACGCGCAAGCGAATTTTTGAAATAAAATTAAACCATGTAAGTCCCGAAATGACCTATTTTTTGTCGAATGGACCTTTAACCCCATTTCTCTCTCTCTTATATAGGCTTGGCAGGCTAAGACTAAAGCATAAGACCTCGTGGGCCTTTGGTTGTAAGCCAGCATTTACACAAGACTCTAGCTAACGCCCGGTATTACTATTAGGCCTAGAATTACTTACTACTACTAGGTCCTGTAGGGATGTGGGGCACAAAGAGTAATCCTATCGTGGCAAAGACCAATATTGTTTACACTTTACAGGCTCCATTTCGGCTTTTGGCAGACCATAGAACTAGAATATTATAGTTCTATGATGGGCAGACTGACAGACGACGTATGCTTCTATATCACGCGATATGAAATAGACAACAAAACAAGTAAACAAAAGGCATGAAAATTGCACTGTATTCATAAAAACACGGCCAAATCTTAGCGTATATACCAGGAATATGGGTCATTCCATAAAGTTATTGAATTCTGTTTCTTGGGTGTTTTATCATCACATTAATTATCGTTGGTAACAAAGTGTCAATTTCATGGAATGACCCATATATCATTTCGTCGTTTATGTTTCAAAAGGTAAGGATCAAATCAAAAATCAAATCATAATTCAGACCGTGGGAATGTTTACAAGAGTGTGAATGGAGTGACGCACCATGATGTCACGACCATTCGTGACGTAATTACGAATAGGGATACGAGAAAAAGTTAAGAACAAACTTACGCCGGCCTTTGTGAAACCGACGTAAATAATTCGTATCTTTTTGGTTAGTTTTTCTTAACGTAGTTTTTTTTCTTAAAGTTACGAACTTTTGTGAAACTGCTCCCAGCAGAAGAAACTGGCAGTAAAACGAGTTTGCTACCGTCAAATAATCCAAAATTTTCTTGGGGGGTCATTCGCCTCTCAAAGAAAACCGGCCCGAAAATATACCCAAAGCTCTCTGATGTTATGTATGCCCGAAAAAACGGTATTGTCCGAAAATAGGTATTGCCCGAAAAACGGGCATCGGGTCGGAAACGACAGGGGAAACTAGCAGTAAAACGCGTCTGCGACCGTCAAATAATCCAAAATTTACCTGGGGAGTCATTCGACTCTCAAAGAAACCGACGCCGCTGTCTTTCGGGCATCTCTAGTTTTGCTTCCCTAACTGTCAACAAACCCCCCAAAAAACACTAATTTAACTTTTATTGTAATTGAATATCACAAATTTTTACTGAGTTGACTATAGATTAAAACATTTTGTCTGGAGCCACTCTACTTTGTGCGACATTTTTCGGGCATCGGTTATTATTTTGTGAAAGCAGATGCAACAGTCTGATTGGATGGTTGGAATTCAGAATGGGACTTCGGTTACAAAATCATATGATACTTTCGGGGTTGCTTACACGGACTAGAATAGCACAAAACGCATTTGCGGTGATTAAATTTTCAATTTTTTCTCCGGGAGGGTGAAGCCTCCATACCGTGGGACGATTGGTTGTTTGGAATTAGGTTCAGCCAGGTAGGCTAGATTGTTCCAAATTGAAGTTGCTGTGTTCACTGACTTGAATAGCAGGAAAACGCGTTGGCGGCAGTTACATTTTCAAAATTTTCTCGCAGCGGTCCCGTCTTGGACTGTAAACGACTGAGTGGAATTCGAGTCCGCCACCTTAATAATAAGCTATATTCGACAACTTTGAAGTTGCTTTGTCCACCGGCTGAAATAGCAGGAAAACGCGTTTGCGGCAGTAAAATTTAATTTTTTTTCTCCTAACGGTCCCGTCTTTGAGGACTGTAAACGATTGATTGGAATTAAGCTATATTAAACGACTTTGAAGTTTCTTTGTACACCGTCTGCAATAGCAGGAAAACGGCTTTGCAGCCGTCAAATATTCCAAAATTTTATTGGGGGGGGGGGGGGGATACAAGGTCGCTGCTGTCTGTAAACCTGAAATTCTTTTTCGGGCATTTCGGGTTCTGCCCCCCTAACTGTCATCAAGCTCGTACGCCTATGCATCTAGAAGTTAGAATAAGGCCTTTTTCTGGACCTGTAAGGCCAACAAGAGTGTTATTGTCCCTTTAACACTTTTAAACACTCGAAACTCGAGTTACATAGAGAGAGAGGGGGGCGGTTTCGAGTGTTTAAAAATGTTAAAGGACAATAACACTCTTGCTGGCCTTACATGGCGGACGAGTAGGATCTAGTAAACAGATCAGAGTTTTTCGTGATTTTAATGAGTTATCAGTGTAAGGATTATGGCATATTTTCGTATGTGAAATACAAATGATACAGTCTTTTATATTATGCAATATTTTTTCCAAATATTTTCTGTGATTGTAAAATAATTGACAATTATAAAAAAAACAATAGCAATCTGTAAAAGAGCTCGGGTGAGCAGAGTTAACCGGGTGGACAATCTAAATAAACAAGCTATTGCTTTGCTTGTTAAACACACAGTGACGATAGTGAGAACACAAGCAGTATTTCGGATTTCCTCGATAAAATTATTAAAGATGATGAGTCGCTAAGGACATTAATACGAGAAATTTACAGACGCCCCCCTCTCTCTCTATGTAACTCGAGTTTCGAGTGTTTAAAAGTGTTAAAGGGACAATAACACTCTTGCTGGCCTTACAGGTCCAGAAAAAAGCCTTATTCTAACTTCTAGATGCATAGACGTGCGAGCTTGATGACAGTTAGGGGGGCAGAACCCGAAATGCCCGAAAAAGAATTTCAGGTTTACAGACAGCAGCGACCTTGTATCCCCCCCCCCCCCAATAAAATTTTGGAATATTTGACGGCTGCAAAGACGTTTTCCTACTATTGCAGATGGTGTACAAAGAAACTTCAAAGTCGTTTAATATAGCTTAATTCCAATCAATCGTTTACAGTCCTCAAAGACGGGACCGTTAGGAGAAAACATTTTAAATTTTACTGCCGCAAACGCGTTTTCCTGCTATTTCAGCCGGTGGACAAAGCAACTTCAAAGTTGTCGAATATAGCTTATTATTAAGGTGGCGGACTCGAATTCCACTCAGTCGTTTACAGTCCAAGACGGGACCGCTGCGAGAAAATTTTGAAAATGTAACTGCCGCAAACGCGTTTTCCTGCTATTTGGAACAATCTAGCCTACCTGGCTGAACCGAATTCCAAACAACCAATCAATCGTCCCATGGTATCCCCCCCCCAATAAAATTTTGGAATATTTGACGGCTGCAAAGACGTTTTCCTGCTATTGCAGACGGTGTACAAAGAAACTTCAAAGTCGTTTAATATAGCTTAATTCCAATCAATCGTTTACAGTCTTCAAAGACGGGACCGTTAGGAGAAAAAAAATTAAATTTTACTGCCGCAAACGCGTTTTCCTGCTATTTCAGCCGGTGGACAAAGCAACTTCAAAGTTGTCGAATATAGCTTATTATTAAGGTGGCGGACTCGAATTCCACTCAGTCGTTTACAGTCCAAGACGGGACCGCTGCGAGAAAATTTTGAAAATGTAACTGCCGCAAACGCGTTTTCCTGCTATTTGGAACAATCTAGCCTACCTGGCTGAACCGAATTCCAAACAACCAATCAATCGTCCCATGGTATGGAGGCTTCACCCTCCCGGAGAAAAAATTGAAAATTTAATCACCGCAAATGCGTTTTGTGCTATTCTAGTCCGTGTAAGCAACTCCGAAAGTTTCCAATGATTTTGTAACCGAAATCCCACTCTGAATTCCAACCATCCAATGACACTGTTGCATCTGCTTTCACAAAATAATAATCGATGCCCGAAAAATGTCGCACAAAGTAGAGTGGCTCCAGACAAAATGTTTTAATCTATAGTCAACTCAGTAAAAATTTGTGATATTCAATTACAATAAAAGTTAAATTAGTGTTTTATTTGGGGTTTGATGACAATTAGGGAAGCAAAACTAGAGATGCCCGAAAGACAGCGGCGTCGGTTTCTTTGAGAGTCGAATGACTCCCCAGGTAAATTTTGGATTATTTGACGGTCGCAGACGCGTTTTACTGCTAGTTTCCCCTGTCGTTTCCGGTGTACTGGGTATTCGCCCAAACAATTAATGTTGGGGAGAGAAGTTAATATGCCCCCTGAGTTAGTGTTTGGGTCTCCCTCAAAGGATCAGGAATCCTTGCCTGATGAGTATTTAAAACATCTTAAGGAAAATATTTATAAAACGCCTCTGCAAACTCGCCAGAAAAGAATGAAAAAGGATTATGATGTAAAGATCTGTAAAAAATCGTATAATATTGGGGATTATGTGTATATCTTAGATACTGCATGCCTCAAGGGGAAGAATAAAAAAATAAGTTCATATTGGAACGGTCCAGGGGTGATTAATAAAGTCCTGACCGACCCCTTATCTCTTACGGGTTAAAACGCGTAATGCTCAGTTCATTATGCATCATGACCGAATAAAGCCCTGTAAGGATAGGGAAGTACCCCCGTGGGTAGAGCATTATGGAAATAAAATCATGAGAGGAGATGGTCTTACCCCAGTGCAACCTACCCACAAAATTTATTGTGTTTGCCGAAGACCCTGGGGGCGGGGATTCGGAATCCAGTGTGATCATTGTTTAGAGTGGTTCCATGGACGGTGTGTTAATCTAACCCCTGAGAAGGCAGAGTGTATAGATATATATATACCTGCCCCATTTGTGATTCCTCTTAACAATAAGGGCGATAATCCGGACAGAAACTCGGAAAACGCTAAAATGATAAATGTAGTGGGCAAACAGGAGCAAAGCCCGACAACGAGAACATTCTGCAGTACGAAGGGCTTAAACTCTACTCTAATAGTAAATGCAGGAGGACTGCACTACACGCAAAACAAATAAACAAAAAAAAAATCTAGAAGATAAACCTGCGGACAAGACAGAAAATAGACATTGCAAACACTAAACAATCATCAAATCAAGTAAATGGATCCGGGGGCCAGCCGTAAGCGTCCACTGCGCTGTACAGTCCCGGGCCTGTTGTGGTACAGGCTTCACTAAAATGATTTACAAAAAAGACGTAACAAACAAATGCGACCGATCTTCTCAGTGGTCGTCTCTTCAACGGCGATAGTCAGCCAGTTGACGTCAGGTGTTAGAACGTCAAATAATTTTAACAATAAGGGCGATAATCCGGACAGAAACTCGGAAAACGCTAAAATAATAAATGTAGTGAGCAAACAGGAGCAAAGCCCGACAACGAGAACATTCTGCAGTACGAAGGGCTAAAACTCTACTCTAATAGTAAATGCAGGACGACTGCACTACACGCAAAACAAACAAACAAAAAAAAAATCTAGAAGATAAACCTGCGGACAAGACAGAA
Source organism: Patella pellucida (assembly GCA_917208275.1). Classification (NCBI taxonomy): domain Eukaryota; kingdom Metazoa; phylum Mollusca; class Gastropoda; family Patellidae; genus Patella; species Patella pellucida. The sequence goes on from OU795038.1 coordinate 45,726,303, forward strand.
AATAGACATTGCAAACACTAAACAATCATCAAATCAAGTGAATGGATCCGGGGGCCAGCCGTAAGCGTCCACTGCGCTGTACAGTCCCGGGCCTGTTGTGGTACAGGCTTCACTAAAATGATTTACAAAAAAGACGTAACAAACAAATGCGACCGATCTTGTCAGTGGTCGTCTCTTCAATGGCGATAGTCAGCCAGTTGAGTTGACGTCAGGTGTTAGAGCGTCACATAATTTTAACAATAAGGGCGATAATCCGGACAGAAACTGGGAAAACGCTAAAGTAATAAATGTAGTGAGCAAACAGGAGCAAAGCCCGACAACGAGAACATTCTGCAGTACGAAGGGCTAAAAATCTACTCTAATAGTAAATGCAGGAGGACTGCACTACACGCAAAACAAACAAAAAAAAAAATCTAGAAGATAAAGCTGCGGACAAGACAGAAAATAGACATTGCAAACACTAAACAATCATCAAATCAAGTGAATGGATCCGGGGGCCCGCCGTAAGCGTCCACTGCGCTGTACAGTCCCGGGCCTGTTGTGGTACAGGCTTCACTAAAATGATTTACAAAAAAGACGTAACAAACAAATGCGACCAATCTTCTCAGTGGTTGTCTCTTCAATGGCGATAGTCAGCCAGTTGACGTCAGGTGTTAGAACGTCAAATAATTTTAACAATAAGGGCGATAATCCGGACAGAAACTCAGAAAACGCTAAAATAATAAATGTAGTGAGCAAACAGGAGCAAAGCCCGACAACGAGAACATTCTGCAGTATGAAGGGCTAAAATAATAAATGTAGTGAGCAAACAGGAGCAAAGTCCGACAACGAGAACATTCTGCAGTACGAAGGGCTAAAACTCTACTCTAATAGTAAATGCAGGAGGACTGCACTACACGCAAAACAAACAAACAAAAAAAAATCTAGAAGATAAACCTGCGGACAAGACAGAAAGTAGACATTGCAAACACTAATTTACAAAAAAGACGTAACAAACAAATGCGACCGATCTTCTCAGTGGTCGTCTCTTCAATGGCGATAGTCAGCCAGTTGACGTCAGATGTTAGAACGTCAAATAATTTTAACAATAAGGGCGATAATCCGGACAGAAACTCGGAAAACGCTAAAATAATAAATGTAGTGAGCAAACAGGAGCAAAGCCCGACAACGAGAACATTCTGCAGTACGAAGGGCTAAAACTCCACTCTAATAGTAAATGCAGGAGGACTGTACTACACGCAAAACAAACAAACAAACAAAAAATCTAGAAGATAAACCTGTGGACAAGACAGAAAATAGACATTGCAAACACTAAACAATCATCAAATCAAGTGAATGGATCCGGGGGCCAGCCGTAAGCGTCTACTGCGCTGTACAGTCCCGGGCCTGTTGTGGTACAGGCTTCACTAAAATGATTTACAAAAAAGACGTAACAAACAAATGCGACCGATCTTCTCAGTGGTCGTCTCTTCAATGGCGATAGTCAGCCAGTTGACGTCAGATGTTAGAACGTCAAATAATTTTAATAATAAGGGCGATAATCCGGACAGAAACTCGGAAATCGCTAAAATAATAAATGTAGTGAGCAAACAGGAGCAAAGCCCGACAACGAGAACATTCAAGAGTGGATACAATCTGCACGTTATTACCAACGTATAACAAACGTATAGAACATATCGAGGGCTGAAAGCCAGAAGTGTCTATCTCCAAAATTGCCAAAATGAGTTAAATACACCAAACAGTTCGAAATTTCGTGAAGTTTCTCAGCAAAAATTATCTAAGTCCTATCTTTGTGCATAATGACGCAACAAAGAAGTCATATATTGTTAAGTACAGAACCACTTATTTTTTTTCGAAGCAAAAAAACGAATCTCCAGATAGAGAAATCCTGCTGTCATTTTATTTTGCTAAATGATATGTATTTACATATGGAACTTAACGCAAGATATGTATATATCCCACTTGTACAGTTCTTGCTGATAAAACGCTACCGAAACTGCCTTGTTAATGTACCAGAACAGGGTATCTCCAATGTTGACTTCCCATATTGGGTGAATTTATATCGACCAGAAGTGTCTATAATCCATCATTATGAAATAAATTGAAAACTACTGCAATAAGCCTATTGATCATTCAGCATTTGTTTTTTTGTTTTTTTTCTAAACAATATTTTATTGATTATTAGAATTAGGAAACTGGCAAAGCTTATATAATCCCTCTCCCTAAAATTTAAACATAAAACGTAATAAAACAAAGGAATCATGTACCCTATTTACAATATAATATATAAATATAACTATATTTAATCAATCAGTGAATTGCACCCGAATTCAAAGTGGGCTAATAATATTGGTATTTAAAATATATGGTACTTAAATAATACCAATAATAATTATGTATACATACAAATATATATACGTACATACACATGTATATACAGACATACATCCACATATATATATGCACACATACTAGTATATATAAATAATACTAAATCTATTAAAATTAAAAATCGTTTTGTAATTTCTATGAAATTATGGACTATTGAGAATATGGAGTAATTGGTAGCATTAGAGAGTTCAGAAGATCCAGAAAGTAATAGTTTTATGTTTCTCTGCTGTGTTGGGAGAGTCTCAATTGTTATCCGTCGTTCATCCAAATACAAGGGCAAACTAGTAGATAATGATAGCTGTCTTCGAATTGATGTCCAGAGTTGCATGAAGGATTTTGATGAATATGTCTGAGACATTTGTGACCGTTTAAATCGCTCATATTAAGGCGGAGTTTTGAATGAATTATTTGATGTTTTCTAGTGCCATGATAAAAATAGTTTTGAGGTAAAGTATCGGATTTAGAGAGATATGTTTTGAAAGAACTAAGGGAGGGTAAATGTTTGACCGTATCAGGTAGAGAATTCCAGAGTCTGACTGCAGATGGAAAGAACGAGTTATAGAAGAGAAAAGTTCGGCAATAAAATTCAGGGATATTGTTATTACGAAGATTATAGGAAATAGATCTAGATGGAATAAGAGCAGAGAGATAATCTGGGGTTAAATTATTTAAAATTTTGTACATCAAAATAAGCTTATGTCGCCTGCGTCTCTCACGAAGTGTCATGAAACCGGTTTCACTATATAGATCAGAATGGCTGGTTCCCTTTACAGTCCCACAGATAGTCCAGAGTGCATAAAGTTGCAGGTGTTCAAGCTGATTGGACAAGTGATGTGTGCAACCGTCCCATATAATATCCCCATAATCAAAATGTGGTAATATGAAAGAGGTATATATAGTTTTGAGTGATTTTCTGTTTAACCGGTATTTCAATGAACGAAAATAGTTTATACACTTTTTGACTGATTGAATTTACACACGAATCTCATTTGCCGTTAGACAAGACCAAGATGTTTATGTACGTTTACTTCTTTAATTTGCACCGACCCCATAAATAGGTGAGATAAATTGTGCTGTGTCTTAACTGAAGTCGTGAGAGTTTCTGTTTTTAGGGGGTTAAAGGTTACCAGCCATTTTTTTGACCATTCATTTGACCATTCATTTATTCTCTCAATATCTGAATTTAGAAACGCGCGCATTCGGTCTGATCTTCGATTGATATATAAAGTGACGTATCGTCGGCAAATAGTTTTATATTTGATTCAATGTTTTCGATAATGTGATTTATATATATTAAAAAGAGTAAAGGTCCGAGAACGGAGCCCTGTGGTACACCAACAGTTACTTCCCTGGGGTCAGAGGAGACACTACTCAGTACCACAATTTGTTGTCTGTTGCATAGATAGCTTCTAAACCAGTCAAGTAGGTCACCTCTGACACCAGAGGCGTAAAGCTTCTGACACAGCCCAGCGTGCCAGACCCTGTTAAAAGCTTTACTAATGTCACAGAACACCGTTCTCGTGTGGTTGCCTTTGTCAATTGCCGACAGAAAGAAGTGGTTCATGTCAATGAGTTGATAGATAGTTGAATCTCCACGCATAAAGCCGCTTTGAAACTTTGTTAGTGTTGCGTTGTCCCGAAAGAAGTTAAAGACATGCTAATAAACACATTTTTCAAAGATTTTAGATAAAATACATAGCAATGAAATAGGTCGATAATTACAACATTCAGATTTATTTCCTTTTTTATGAAGCGCTGAAACATTTGCCACTTTCCATATTGACGGGAATTTATGGCTTTTGAGAGAGAGAGATTGAAAATAAAACAGAGTGGATTCGAAATCGGAGCTGAAATTGTTTTTAAAAGTTTACCACTAATATTATCAGGCCCTGTAGCCTTGGAAGTATCAATACAATCAAGCACGTCTTTAACTTGTTTGGGAGATAAAACAATGTTAGTAATCGAGTGTTGTGCATATTTCAATGAAGGGAGTGGGTGATTTGTATCATCTAGTGATACCTGGCGAACAAAATAATCATTAAGGCAATTTGTTTTGTCTTGTGGGGTAAAATGGGTGGTGTTACTGTCGCTTAATGGAGGAATAGAATCGGCGTCTGAACCCTTATCTTTCACAAATGAGTTGACTAATTTCCACCAGGATTTAGTACCAAAATTATTGCCAGTATTTGCCAAAGTGTCCATCTTTTCAATGTGCTGTTTTTTTGCATTGCCGAATTAAGAAGATATAGTCATTCCGTGTTTTGCGAAAATCTGCCCAGTGGGTTGCCAAATCTGACTTTCTAGCTTTCTTATGAAGTTTATTTTTGAATCTGCTCAGTTTCCTAATTTCAATGTTCATCCATGGTTTGTCTCTAGGTCGAATTGTAACTACTTTGTTTGGAATATTTGTTTTTGCTATACTCGTCAACTCATTTGTGAATTTGATACATGATTCATCCGCATCACTATCTGCAAAAAGTGATTGCAAATCAGTACTAACAGTGTCTGCGATAAGTCCGAATAAATCAATGTTGTTATAGTCCCAGATGACTCTTTTAAAGCTGTGAATTTTAGGGCTGTTGAATGAAAGTTGACAGTACACAGGGCAATGGTCGCTACAAAAATTAGACAAAATACCACAATTCTTGACATATGTTGGTGAATTTGTTAGAATCAGGTCTAAAAGAGAATTACAGCCAGACTCGTTATATCTAGTAGGGTAGGTAATTAATTGAGTCAAATTATAAAAAATTATGGCTTCATGAATAAAAGAATTAGTTTGGGTTAATATATCAACATTAAAATCTCCCAATATAAAGCATTTCCCAACATCATCAAATAAGGCAAGGTTAAAAGGTTTTAAAAGTAGCTTATTTACATATATTTTAGAGTTGGGAGGTCAATAGAAAGTACCAAATAAAAATCGTTCGTTTGATGTTGCAATCTCGAGCCATATACACTTTGTACCATCAACTTGTAAATCACAGCGTCTTTTAAACGACAGAGATTTTCGGGCATACACAGCAACCCCACCACCACTATTAGTTGTGCGATCTTTTTTTTTATATAAACAATATTTATTCAGAAAAACTGAGGGGATTGAGGAACAGGCAAGGTCTATATAAACCCCTCTCCCGGTTACAATAAATTACATTACAATATATTACAATCAACTATATTATATCACAATCAATTACACTATATTAAAATCAATTACATTATATTAAAATCAATTGTATTATATTACAATCAATTACGCTATATAACAATCAATAACATAATATTACAATATTTTGAGAAACAAAGAAGTAAAAAAATAAAAATAAAAGAAGAGATACAAAAGAAATTATATATATATATTGTTATAAATCGCCTGATGAGCCGCTATCGCGGTGAAAACGTTAGCATACAAATGTAGTTTTATTTTTATTGTGCCATCTTTAATTTCAATTATATATATATATATATATATATGTGTACACACAACCCAATAAAAATATAAGTTTTAAATAATTAAAATCAGCTATTTTTTAAAATGCAAATCTTTCGGTTTGTTCAATGAAATTTTGTGTTTGGTTAAATACTGAAACATTTTCGTTATATGATAGTGTTTCCGATCCATATAGTAGCACTTTAATGTTTTGTTGTGTTTGTGGTAGAGTGTCGATTGTTCTATGACGAGCACCTGAATACAAGGAACACATAAGGAGATAGTGATAAGGATCTTCTATTGTATTACCACACAAACATTCAGGAGTATCTGAAATATGTCTTATAAATTTGGGAACATTTAGATTGCTGCAGCCTAGTCTTAGTTTAGTATGTACAATTTGATTTTTTCGTTTGCCAATATAATAAAAGAGAGGTATTTTCGGATCATGTTTAGAGAGTTCTTTTTTAAATTTCGAAAGTGATAAGACATTTGTTATAGACGGATTTAGGTTGTTCCAGAGTCGGATAGCTGATGGAAAGAATGAATTATAATAGATGGATGTTCTGCAGAATATTTCATCTAATTCTGGTTTATTTCTAAGATTATATGGTGATGTTTTTAATTTAATGTGGTTGGATAAATAATTTGGAACCGTTCCATTAATAATTTTATATAATGTGTGTAATTTGTGTCTTTTCTTTTTTCGTTCAAAGGAGTAATACCAGTTTCGAGGTAGAGTAAACGGTGGCTAGTTCCCTTTACAGCCCCACAAATAGTGCGTAAGGCATCAAGCTGAAGGTGTTCTAGTTGGTTCGCTAGGTGGTCAGTGCAATTGTCTCAAATAATGTCCGCGTAGTCGAAATGCGGTAGTATGCGATCTTTCCTAACAGGTGTATGATAAGATGAAATGGAAATTGAACTATCTAAGATATTACTATTGGGCCAGGTTTCAGATATTGAGAGAATGTCATAATCATCTAATTCTACTGAGATGCGATCTACCTTGTGTCGCAAACTCCTTACATTCAGATGAACGAAAGATTACAAATTTGATTTTGTAGGACCAGGGTTTGACTCAATGTCACCTGAAAGAGCAAGCAGCATCGAGATTACAGTTTGGGGAATCGAAAGTGTCAAAGAGAGGGTCGGTAAATACGAGACAAAAGGACAGTTAGATGAATGACAACAGATTGACGGACGATACAATGGTGAAAGATATGACGGTCGGAATAACAAGCATCGACAATGAATGTATTGTAACTTACCCAAGAATGCAAGTACAATTAACTGTGTATAATATATAGTATGACGATAACAAAAATAATAAAACAAAACATATTTACAAACTATATCACGTGCACATTTTACCTTCGATTTTAGGTCCAGTACGCCAGTTCAGGAGTGAGTAAACTATTTGGATTATGTGTAAAACGGTATATAATAATTAGATTACAAAGTCGCTATTAGTACCTATGTTGATGTAAAAAGACAAGGTATAATTGATAAAACATATTTATATAGAGTCTATGCTTCTAATGTTTAGTATAATATGACATCAATTATTTAAACATATTTAAATATTAATGTAGAGTCTTTGTTAATATACACTAAAGGTAAGTATAATATGACATCAGTTAACAAAACATATTTCTATATTTAAGTAAAAGTTTATGTTGATATACACTAAAGGTAGGTATAATATGATATCATTTATTAAAACATATGTCCATATTGATGTAGAGTCTATGTTGATATACACTAATGGTAGGTATAATATGACATCAATTGATAAAACATATATATATATTGAAGTAATAGTCTATTTTGATAAAGACTAAAGATAAATATAATATGACATCAATTAATAAAACATACTTCTATATTGAAGCAAGAGCCTATGTTAATATAGTTGATGAAATATATTTCTATATTGCAGTAAGAATCTATGTTGATGTAAACTAAAGGTAGGTGTGTTATGACATCAATTAATACAAACATATTTACATATTTATACATTGAAGCAAGAGTCCATGTTGATATAGAACAAAGGTATGTATATTATGACATTGTTAATAGAACACATTTCATTGATGCAGAGTCTATCTTGATAAAGAATAAGGATCAACTTATATTAGATTTCTATATTGAAGTAAAACTATGATGATATATTATCAGTTATATATATAGATGTAGAGTGTATGACACCAATTAATAAAACATATTTATATATTGATTGTTAATATATGTAGATTATATTATAATATGACATCAATTAATTAACATATTTATATATTGAATTAAAGTGGCGATATTTGAAGTAAAGGTGTTTTACTGCGAACCAATATCTGATACTGGTTCTTCTTAGGTGAAAATAGTTAGTAAATAACATTTACTCCTGAAATTAATATCCCATGTTTTATGTCTACATGACGTCATCACTTTTAACCAGTTATAATAAATCTCCCTGCTGAAGCTTTTTATAAGGAAGTCGCCTGTCTTTATGAATATTGCAAATTTCATACTGATAAGATTCTTTGTGGTTTTTGGTTGTTATCTGAGACTAAAAAGACTGTTGTTTTTTTGTCCCTTTCGGAAAACTGTTTTTTTTATTCCATTTACAATTCATGTAGATCTCCGAAACTATACCAGATAGAAGTCTGTATACTGATTTTTCATGTTTTAAAGAGTTAGTACTTATTACTATTGCGAAAGTTGCAAATAGACGGGGAGTGGTGTAAATCTTTAACGTGCACGAAAATTTAAAAACAGGCCCTAATTATGTCAATTCCCAACACTTTTTTGAAAAAGTTATATTTTTGTACAGCTGGGGATATTGCGGATGCCATAACGACCGAATTGAGACCGGAAGTGGTGCAATTCTTTAACGTGCACAAAAATTGAAAACCGGCCCTAATTATGTCAATTCCCAACCGATTTTCGAAAAAGTTATACTTTTGTACAGCATGGGATATTGCTGATTCAATAATGAACGAATTCAGATACCATTTCGTTCTCAATATTTCTTCAAAATTTGAAAATTTATTAGAATTATTATTTCTTAGAATTTTTGAGTTTTTGGTTGCGTATTTATATTTCCGGTGTCTGTCCCTTACTACCTATTCAATTTGGTTCATTATGTTCTGAATTGTTCAACTATATTTTTCAATTTCAATCTATCGTAATGCGCATGCGAAGTACATGTCAATATCTGAGTTGTGCAAGTGTGTTTTGGTTTGTTTAAGGGTTAGTAGTGGGTATTGTTCAACCGTTGACAAGATCAATGGAATCAGAACCCTGCTACTTGAATCTTCTGATAATTTAACCTCAATTTATTCAACAGTGGAATTTTCTGGTGGCGCACTTGAGGAATTTCAGTTGTTTTCTGAAGATGATGTCTTGAAGATTATCCGTTCATCTAAGCCAACTACTTGTTCGTCAGATCCCATTCCCACACCTCTAGTCATTAAACTTGCAGACGTGCTTCTTCCAACAATAAATTTGATAATTAACAACAGCCTTCAATCGGGCGTCTTTCCCGAAATGTTTAAACATGCGCTGGTTAAACCTCTACTCAAGAAGCCTTCGATGTATCCAATTTACCATTCATTTCAAAGATATTGGAAAAAGCTGCGAACATACGGTTAAACGATCATTTGACTCGGCATTCACTGTTACATCAGTATCAGTCAGCTTACAGACAAGGCCATTCAACCAAGACAGCTCTTCTCAAGGTCGTTAATGATATCAGACATATTGTCGACAGAGGCAACTGCTGTTCCTTAGAAATGTTAGACCTTTCAGCTGCATTCGACACAATCGACCCACGGGTGCTCCTTAAGGAACTTCATGTACAGTTTGGCATTACAGATTGTGTCCTGGCATGGTTTGAATCTTACCTTCGCGGTCGTAGTCAATCGATACAGATTGCAAACACCAACTCGGATTCTGTTAATCTTTCAAACGGAGTTCCCCAAGGTTCTGTGCTGGGACGAGTGTTATTTGTACTTTACATAGTCAGTGTCGCCAATATACTAAAGAAGCACCATCTTTTGTACCACTCTTATGCTGATGATACACGAATTGTTGAAAGCTGGAATTATACAGATCATCAAGATTCATTTTATAAAATCACCTTTGGTACAAAAGATATCAAATCATGAATGACCAATAATATGCTCAAACTCAATGATGATAAAACAGAGGTCATGGTTATTGGTACCAAACAACAACTTTCTAATAAATCAGCATCTACCATCCACATCGCTGACTCTCAAATAAATATTGTTAATTCGGTTAAAGATCTTGGTGTTCATCTTGATTCTGAGCTTAGTATGGAGAACCATGTCAATCAGTTGTGTAAAGTCTGCTACTTCCATCTCCGGTCTATTAGACAAATTCGACATCTTATTAAAAAGGATGCTGCGCATACTTTAATCAGATCATTAGTTTCCTCGCGACTCGACTACTGTAACAGTTTACTCTATGGCATAAATCAAAACCTCATCAACAAACTTCAAATTGTGCAAAACACTGCAGCCAGGGTCGTCTGCAGATCTGACCGAAACTGTCACATTACACCTATTCTAAAACAACTGCACTGACTACCAATCACCCACAGAATCCATTTCAAACTTCTGTGTATGGCCCATAAATGTTTAAATGGAACAGCTCCAGAATATCTAAGTTCAATGTTATCTGAATATATCCCCAAACGCACCCTAAGGTCACAAAGTGACCACCTTCTAACAGTACCAAGTTATAGACTTAAATCCTTTGGTTTTCGACGATTTTCTCACAGTGTGCCAAAACTATGGAACTCTTTGCCTATACATCTCAAAACTTCGCAATGTTTAGAAACTTTCAAATCAAAACTAAAATCATATTTGTTTGATTATTATTATAAAGAGTGAACTATAAACGACGTTGTGCTGCCTTGGCCAAGGTGATAGCTTTTCAGTCTGGCGAGCAAGTCTAGTTTTTACTGTATTTTCTTTTCTTTCTTTTCTTTTTTTAACTTCTTTTTTTCTTTTTTTCCAAAATGTCTGACATTTTTTCGACTACTTCCGTTTTTTTGATCATTGTCGGGATAATTTTAGCAAGTTGTTTAGATACTTAACTTTTTGTCCCAGAAGAGTCAAGAACTTTTCAATAATTTAACGATTTTTCAACTTTTTTTCAGAGATTGGGGCCAATTTTGGGCCCCTTATATTATTTTAAACCTTTTCCTTTCGGATTCACGCCAAAGACCATCGCATCGATGTTTCAGAAAAATCGTAGGTGTTGTTTTCGAGAAAAGGGCGTCTAAAAAGGCTCCAAAAACGGAAAATACTAGATTTTCGGCTTCTATAATTTATTTTCTAACTATTGAAATCGTACTATTGAGATGACATATAATACCCCAAGACACTTTACTTGTTTTGGACCGCTAATATTCGACCTCGAAATTCAGCTGTTCGGGAGAGCGCAAATTTTTTAACCTTTTTTTCTCAATTTTTTGAATACTTCCAGTATGGAGATAATTGTTGGAATAGTTTTAATAACCAGTTTGGGCAATTTAATGACAGCAGGGCCCTGTAATAATATATTACATTATCTGATCAGATAAAATGCCCCTGAGACATCCTATGTTCAAAAGTGTCCAAAATGCAAAAATATCAAAATATCGAAAATTAAATTTCAGTATTTCAATATTTCAATACATATTGTAACAGTTTGGCCTGCGCTGTTTAGAAGTAACATCATATTCACCATTTTTATACGATTTATTCAATATAACCATAAAATCAATAATACACAACCATTATTTACATTAATCAGGTAACATTAGTGTTGGTTATAAGAATGGGTCTTGTGGGCGGTGGGAGACAGCCATAACGTCACCTATAGTGTAATGTCAAATGTCATGCCTGACAATGCTCATTCAGCCTGACAAGTTCGCACTGACAGGTTCGCCCTGACAGTTGACGCTGTAAGTCCTGACAAATTCGCCCTGACAACTGACGCTGTAAGTCCTGACAAATTCGCCCTGACAAGTTCGCCCTGACGACCCGCCATGCCTGACGGATTACTTAGGCTCAACTACGTTATAATCACTCAAACACGTCAAGGGGAGACGGTTCTACCCAGATGGTCGGTAGCGCCGTCATAATCCCTTTTGTCAGGCCAGCCTTAAGAGGTCCTTACCCTAGGCTGCCGTAGAGCTGTCTGCCGACATCGACGACATGACGTCCTTTTATACACCCCAGGCAGAGCTCCTGACCAACCACAGGCTCGCTTTCTGTCTGACAAGGACTACGTTTTCCTGACAAGTTAATGTTATACCATAATATGAAAATTAATAAAGATGTGAGAAAGTTATCACATGCATTAAATATAAGTAACCCTATTCTGAATCTAAAATCAAAGTAATGTACAATTAGACCAGCGTAAATACATTTATGAGGAAACACCTAGCCCATGAATCGGGCGTAAGGCTTAGCTTACATGGACAAGGTGATAGAGAATCGGAACTACCTAATAGCAGCAAGTAGGCCTACTTCAATATGCTTAATGAATCTAATATAATAATGAGATGTACAAAGTAAGTAACAAAGAGTAACAAGCATTGTAAGGTCGTGAGTTTATTATAATACACGATTAAGTTAACGAGAGAACGATCACGTTACTATCCGTTACTATCCCTAGCAACCATATTACTACGCGTCTGACTCGATTGCACAACACGCTGTACACACAGCATATAACGCTAACAGCACATGCAATTGTGGATATTACTTGACTTGCTACCGTCCCCCTATATCCAGTCACATAGTAATACATGAGGACATGCCTTACAAGTCCGACTCTATATGCCGACGTTCTATAATTTAAGACACGACTTGCTGTCGTCAATATACGTAGACTACCTTAGGCAAAGCAAATAGTAAACAATACGAGCCGACGGCTCGTTCTATTTATAGTAACACTTAAAACGGTAAAGGCAACACTAAGAAAGTAATAATACTAACGATAAATACTTAACAATTTCAATAATAAAACAAGGTGAACATGTAACTATTGGTTCTTAACAATATGGTACACAACATTACCAGTGATCAGTGATAATGATATAATAATAATAAGTTAAATCTAACACTCTCCCCACCTTAAATACAAATAGTTCTCCTGAATTAGTTACCAATGGATTAACATCGAATCCCACCATACGACTAACACAACGTCCATTTAATGTTATTTTAACGTCACACTGATAACTGGGTATTATTTGAAATTATTCAACGACATAATACCGGTTTTTCTGTTAAATGTTTAATATCACTAGCACAAACGTAAGCGTGCTTTTAATTCTTCTTGTATATATCGTTTAGCTGCACGTTAAAATAATCAGTTCGAAACACAATTTCATTAAACAGTTCGAAACACAATTTCATTAAACAGTTCGAAACACAATTTCATTAAACAGTTCTTCCTATAATCGAAGCAACAATGAATGTCCACTCATCACAAATCCCGACGCAGAACGCGATGACTTCAAAAACACTTATCAGTTCTCTAAATTTTTGTTAAAATATACCATAAACGCGCATAATGTTTTTCTCGAAATAGTTTTTTTATGATTTCACAAGGAAGCGACAACGGATTTGTTGTTGATCCAACTGGTCCGATATCCAATCAGTATCAATCTCTCTATGAACAGCTGCTGCTTCCATCATTTTTACGAAGGTAGCGTCTTGAGTTTGGGTGACGTTTCCATTTACTATCTTCTTAAGCATCTCCTCGTTGCAATGGCGCATCTGACATACTTGTTTGGAACTGCTAGTTAATGGTGGTCTAGCGGAACCAGGTAAAGAGAGCATCTGATATTTTGCGACGAGGTATGTACGGCCCCAATTCTGCGTTTGGGTTCGTTGGCTGTTAAGCTGAAAGGCCATCGTTTCAACTGCAAAAAGCTTCTGGTCGGGACTAAACTGCTCCCATCCCTGAGGTGGCCAGAATAATGGTTGTTGCAAAGTTTCTGGATTTAGTTGAAATCTGGGAACACCTCTCCAGTCCCTTTTCGCAGGTGGTAGGATGGGCACGATGCCCTTCTTATAAACAACCTCAAGACTTCTTCCTTGTCAGTATCACCGTCCACCTTTCGTGGGATATACTCCGACACATTAATCGACAAAGCCGGCGAGAGACTACCTGCTGGGGTGTCAAAAACAGCATCCACGTTATTCACTAGGTTGTTGGTGCTAGAAGAGGCATCGTCAATAAGATGAGGTACTAAACTTCCAATTGGTAATTCCTGTAAGTCCTGGCTGTTGTTGTTTACATCTATCAAATGAATTTCACCCGGGAGTTCATCTTGACCTAAATCCGTGGTATCCGCGGACAGATTTGCCGGTTCTTCCGCATCTGCTGTGCTGAGGTTGGACTCTGTTTCCACAATCGGAGTACTTGAGACTGGCATCACCAATGCCCTACTAATGTGCATAACGAACTCAACCGGGATACCCAGAGTGTCAGATATCTTCGATTCAAGTTTCGGGTCTGGTCTTGCCATGGTCGTCATGTTTTCTGGAGGTGGTGTTGTATTCTCCCCCGCAGGTACTCTTCGGAACAAACTGGTCATGGCCTTGGTGGATAGGTTTGGTGATATGGAGCATCTGTACCAAACTGAGTGATCCTCATTTAGTAAGAAGGCCTCAAAACCAACGGATCTTATTCCGATGCTGTGAATGGACAGCGACGTCTCCCCTATGGACGGATCTTCTGGGTCATAGTGAACTTTCTTGGGTGGTGGTGTTCCTTCATAATCGGGGACAAAACTGCTCTCACAAGGTATGGTTGATGCTCTCTCTCTTTTGCTTGAAGCCGAATCCCATCCTTTTTCGAAGTCCCTTAGCTTGGCGTTACTTCCCTTTACGAAACCGAACCAGCCTCTCACCATTTCTCGGGCCTTGCTCGCGTCATCTGATGACCTTGCGGTATTAGAAACGATCCGCAAGTAGTCGTTGGGGTTTACGGACAGCCAGAACCCGTTGCTTTCGGAAAAAAAACTCTTTAGAGAGTGTGGTGAAAACCTTTGGATGATCTCTGTGGTAGTGGTCTCTCAATTCGGGAACTGACCTCCGGAACAACCTTTCTCTCGGACAAGATGGGCATACCACTCTTAACCCCCCATGCTCTCTGTTGGCCATATGATTCTTCCTCTCCCTGTTCGTCTTAAAGACCATCGTACATTTCCAACACTTGAATTTTAACTCGGTACTCATTCTGAAACAAATAATTACATAAATCGTCCGTAGGAGAGTAGTTCAACAAAACAAGCAGGCAATCAGTCAGACGTCAGGGATAACTGTCACGGGAGGAACCAACACTAAGATGACATAACTTGTAAATAATGATTTTGACAACAGCAGGAACTCAATAGATGTTCAGCCCAAGACCTCGTAACCATCGGCTAAATTAAAGTTGCTACCATCAGCTAAATTAAAGTTGCTACCATCAGCTAAATTAAAGTTCCACTGTTCTTTTAACAGCTACGGTTGGTTTCTTCTGGGTGATCAGACCAGTTACTCCCAAAATCCCGTGGTACCACATTCACGTTCCTATGGGCCTTCCGCCCTAAATAATAAAATATAAATTGGTTACTTAAGTAAAGGTTCAGAGGTTTCACTGTCCACTACATTTTGTTCCTCTCTATCGCATCTCGTGAATCGTTGTATCCAGTTTGGTATATTCCTTCCATGATAGAGAGCCAGTTTGTCTATGTGATATACTTTCGGCGACTGTATTTTACTTCTCTTAACCTTATAAATTATGTCGTTTATTCGTTTTGTGACCAAGAAAGGACCTTTCCAAGGTGATGTAAGCTTCGAACAGACTCCTACTTTTCGAATCGGTTCGTAAATCCACACCGGTTGACCAATAGCTATATGTCTTTTCTGTGCACGAATGTCATAATGCTTCTTCTGGTATTCCGAGCCCCGTTTTAAACATCTTCTCGCTACGTCGTGACTCACAGAAAGATTCTTTTTGAGAGCTTCGATATAATCTTCACTAGTACTCAACATATGATCGTTCTCTTCCGGTACATTGACAACAGCTTGGAGTGGCATCGTGATTTCTCTTCCCAGGGTCATCATGTTTGGAGTTTGAGATGTAGTGGCATGTACTGAAGACCTGTAAGCCATCATCACTTGTGGAAGAAACTCGTCCCATCTGCGTTGGTCACTCTCGCTATACATTGTCAGCATTGCAGAAAGTGTTCTGTGAAATCGTTCGATATTTCCATTGGATTGTGGCCTCAATGCTGTTGTTCTGGTTTTGTCAATTTGCAAAAGCGAACACATCTGTTGGAATACTTTTGATTCGAAATTAGTGCCACGGTCTGAATGTAATTGCAGTGGTGTACCAAACCGACACACAAAGTTGTCCACGAATGCCCTCGTTACGGTTATGGCTTCCTGGTTTGGTAGTGGTACTGCCTCGGTCCATTTGGTAAAGCAATCACACATCGTCAAAACATATCGGTTTCCGCTTAATGTTTTCGGCAGTGGTCCGAAGATATCGATCTCAACTCGTTCAAAAGGTTCTCCAACCAAGTAACTTCGAAGAGGAGCGCGTTTTCCATTAGGTTTGACTTTCCTTGAGGCACATTTGTCGCAGGACCTGCAATAATTCTTCACAGAGTCACCCATACCCGGCCAGTAAAATCCCATCTTTATCCTCTCAAGCGTCTTCTGGGTCCCAAGATGACCCGATGACGGTATGTCGTGCGAATATCGAAGAACCAATTGTTGTTTCGTTGTGGGAACCACTAATTGCAGCCTGTCTCCATTTTCTGACTCTCGATTGCGATAAAGCAATCCACCCTTCAACACCAAACTTTCCCACTGGGCCCATAAGGTTTTCAGATGTCTGGTGGCGCTCGATATTTCTTCCCAGGTAGGACGATCCTTGCCAGCTTCCAAAGCGGTCATTATTCGACAAATATCGGGGTCCGTAATCTGCTGTATCCGTAGCTCTTCAAGACTCCACCCAGTCAATAACTCACTATGGTCTTTGAATTCCCTTTTCTGTTGTCGGGTTACTGCTCTCACTTTTGCGTTATTTTCATCTGATGTGTAATCTGTTTCTGGCTCACATGTGGGATCACCATCCCGTAGTTCTTGTTCTGTATCCTCGTCGTCAACATTGAGATCTTCTTGCCTTTTACAAGATTTACACGGGTTTCTACTAAGAGCATCAGCATTCTGGTGTAGATGTCCGGCTCTGTGGGTAACCACTAGGTTGTAGGTTTGTATTTGTTCCAACCACCGCGCAACTTGACCAGTAGGTGACTTCAAATTCTTCATCCAGCTTACCGCGGCATTGTCAGTACGAAGAAGCACATTTTGCCCATATAGATACGAGTGAAAGTTTTTGAGCGCCCTAACTACTGCTAAGAGCTCTTTCCTAGTTACACAATACGATAACTCGTGCTTGTTTAAAGATTTACTCATATATGCGATGACCTGCTCTTTCCCGTTATTAAGTTGTGATAGGACAGCACCAACAGCAAAGTTGCTCGCATCGGTGTCTAAGATAAATTCCAAGCCTGGTACTGGATAAGATAAGATTGGTGAAGATAAAAGGGACTGTCGTAGGCTTTCAAAAGACCGATGACATTCGGGCGTCCATTCGAACCTAGAATTCTTGTCGGTTAGTTTATGAAGAGGTCGTGCTATTGTGGCAAACCCGTTTACAAATCGTCTGTAATATGAAGCTAGTCCCAGGAAGCTCTTTACTTGTTTCGGGGTTCTAGGAACATTCCAATTTTTAATTGCTGAAATTTTGTCAGGATCAGTCTTTATCCCGTCCTTGGACACAACATGCCCTAAGAATTTAACACTTGCTTGGTTTTAACTTTAGGTTTGCGTCTTGTAATCGCTTGAACACGTGCTCAAGTCTTAAAATTGTCTGTTCAAATGATTTTCCCGGAACAATAATGTCATCCATGTATAAAAGACACTCCTCCCACTGCAGACCACGTAAAATATCCTCCATTAGCCGTTCAAATGTTGAAGGGGAATTGGTTAATCCGAAAGGCATAACTCGGAAATGGTAGAGGCCTTGACTTGTTGAGAATGCAGTCTTTTCCATATCGGATGGATCCATTCCTATCTGCCAAAATCCAAAGTTCATATCAAGACAACAAAACCATTCCATACCAAAAAGCGAATCAAGACATTCGTCTATACGGGGCAGCAGATAGGCATCTTTTGTTGTTACATCATTTAACAACCTGTAGTCAACACAGAACCGGTGGGTATTATCTTTCTTCGTTACCAAAACAACATTCGAACTCCAGGGACTGTTTGAGGGTTCGATAACGCCTCGATCTAGCATCTTCTTAACCTCTCCAGCTTCTACTTCTCGCTTTCCAATTGGTAACCTTCGAGTTGATTGTCGAATGGGGGCAGCGACTCCAGTATTAATTCGATGTAGTACTCTGTCCGTCCTTCCGAGATCGGCAGACGATTTCGAAAACACATCCCCATACTTTGCTAGCAGGAAAGCTAATCTTTTCTGTTCATAACCCTGGATTTATACCCTCTTCTAAGTATATAGATTCACATTTTGCCAATCTCGCGTTTGGATAGACAGTCACCGGCATGTCTTGGAAATTTGTAATTTTGATGGTTCTGGTTTCTGCCTTCATATCAAGGATACCGGTCGTAACGAGAAGACTTGATCCAGGTAATGTTTCGACTAGTCCTAGTTCACTGGTAGTTCCACAAGAAGGCGTCGTTACATCAATCAGCATGCTGCTCTGTGCTGGAATATGTGTTGTCTGAGTGGCGTAAACTGCACATACCATTTCTGCTTCTCCGCCAATCCAACATGGTACGTAACCCTTCTTCGTTTCCATTCTCATTTTATCGTAGTCTAATTTATTGACATGTTCCAAGAGAATATCTTGGCCAAGGATGGCTGGCGCGAGAATATCGCAAACGAGAACTGGTTGCGAGTAAGTTCCTTCACCTAAAATAATACTCATCTCGGCAATGCCATAAGTGCGTAACATTTTACCGTTAACGTCTTTCAGGGTCAATTCTGAGTTTCTTAAAGAAGGAGCTACTTCTTGTTTTATTTTCAAAAAATACTCATGAGACATAATCGTATTAGTGGATCCGCTATCAATTAAAAAGTGTGTGGGAACATCATTGATTCTTCCAGCTGCATAAAATCCATTATCAAATTTACCGCTAGTCTCCCCACATGTACCTAGTCTGTCATAGTTTTTCGATGATGTTTGGTCAGTTAGAGACCTTGTGTCTCCCGTCACCTCTCGGCCTACTGAGATGGCGGTTTGGAGTTTCCCTGATTCTGATTCCTATGATATTTTGTTTCCCTGTTCTGCCTTTGTCTTTCGGGGCAATGTCGTGCATAGTGTCCTGTCCTATTACACTCATAGCAACGCACAATCGTCCGTCTGTCGTCATCGTTCCGTTTCTCAATTCGTTTAGTCTATCAATAACATCCTTAAGAACCTTGTCTATTCCATCTGTCCTCCTCGTTTCCTCATGACCATGGACTGGTTGTATGTTCACCAATCTAACTGATCGTTTCTTCTCCATTCCGTCACCAAGCATGGTTTCGTATCTCTCAACGACGTCTACCGCCTGCGCAACAGTTCGACAGTCCCGATCTAAGCATCTACACTTCATCTCCAGTCCTATAGTTTTGTAAAGCTGGTTCAAAGCAAGCGCTTCCTGTGCTTTCGCATCGAATTCAGGATAAGCTCGCTGTGCCATTTGACGCAGGTCGTCTCCCATCTCAGAGATAGATTCGTCTGCCTTTCGTCTCCTGCCTTCTAGTTTAGTCATCCACATACCATGTTGTCGAGTACTTCCAAATCGGTGACTTAACTCCTTAACTAACGAAGCATACGTTCCTTTCTCACGCGGTGATAAGTTAAGATAGAATCCTCTCGCGGATCCCCTTAAGCTTGCAGCTAAAGTTAACATTTTACATCTCTCACCCCAACTACCAAGCTCTGCACAAATATGGAAATGACTAATATATGCCTCCCAATCTTCAGATCCAGAAAAGGTTTCCGGTCTCATCTGTACAGTTTTCGAAGTTCTGCGTTTACCAGTTTCATTTACACGATGGGCACCAGTCGTTTCGGTAAATTGTCCATCATCGCTTGCATCAGAATAAACGTCTAGATCATCTTCTTCAACGGACACATCACCCTGACCTAATCTAGCAGCGCCCGGTAAAATTGGTTGAGTTTTCAAAACTATCTCTTCATCAGGCGTCTCAGCCATCGTTGAATATAGATTCAATTATTTAGTTGTTAATCTTCTTCCTGTAACATATTGTAACATATTTACACAAATTTTTATTTACATCACCATCGTATCACTGGATGCCATTATACTTTCGACATCCCTCTTCTGACACCATTGTAACAGTTTGGCCTGCGCTGTTTAGAAGTAACATCATATTCACCATTTTTATACGATTTATTCAATATAACCATAAAATCAATAATACACAACCATTATTTACATTAATCAGGTAACATTAGTGTTGGTTATAAGAATGGGTCTTGTGGGCGGTGGGAGACAGCCATAACGTCACCTATAGTGTAATGTCAAATGTCATGCCTGACAATGCTCATTCAGCCTGACAAGTTCGCACTGACAGGTTCGCCCTGACAATAGACGCTGTAAGTCCTGACAAATTCGCCCTGACAACTGACGCTGTAAGTCCTGACAAATTCGCCCTGACAAGTTCCCCTGACGACCCGCCATGCCTGACGGATTACTTAGGCTCAACTACGTTATAATCACTCAAACACGTCAAGGAGAGACGGTTCTACCCAGATGGTCGGTAGCGCCGTCATAATCCCTTTTGTCAGGCCAGCCTTAAGAGGTCCTTACCCTAGGCTGCCGTAGAGCTGTCTGCCGACATCGACGACATGACGTCCTTTTATACACGTTTTCCTGACAAGTTAATGTTATACCATAAAATGAAAATTAATAAAGATGTGAGAAAGTTATCACATGCATTAAATATAAGTAACCCTATTCTGAATCTAAAATCAAAGTAATGTACAATTAGACCAGCGTAAATACATTTATGAGGAAACACCTAGCCCATGAATCGGGCGTAAGGCTTAGCTTACATGGACAAGGTGATAGAGAATCGGAACTACCTAATAGCAGCAAGTAGGCCTACTTCAATATGCTTAATGAATCTAATATAATAATGAGATGTACAAAGTAAGTAACAAAGAGTAACAAGCATTGTAAGATCGTGAGTTTATTATAATACACGATTAAGTTAACGTGAGAACGATCACGTTACTATCCGTTACTATCCCTAGCAACCATATTACTACGCTCGCTGCGTCTTACTCGATTGCACAACACGCTGTACACACAGCATCCTACGCTAACAGCACATGCAATTGTGGATATTACTTGACTTGCTACCGTCCCCCTATATCAAGTCGCATAATACATGAGGACATGCCTTACAAGTCCGACTCTATATGCCGACGTTCTATAATTTAAGACACGACTTGCTGTCGTCAATATACGTAGACTACCTTAGGCAAAGCAAATAGTAAACAATACGAGCCGACGGCTCGTTCTATTTATAGTAACACTTAAAACGGTAAAGGCAACACTAAGAAAGTAATAATACTAACGATAAATACTTAACAATTTCAATAATAAAACAAGGTGAACATGTAACTATTGGTTCTTAACAATATGGTACACAACATTACCAGTGATCAGTGATAATGATATAATAATAATAAGTTAAATCTACCCCCCCCCCTACATATAACAATATCAAACATGAATTGTAATTAGATCAGCTATCTAAATATATAACCATTTTTTTAAAATCTTTAAACTCGATGGTTTTCCCGTGCATACACAGTCATTCTGCTCATCCCAATATCCCTACTCATAAGCATGCCGACTGTTTTCTTCTCTGAAACGTTGAATTCCCAGTCGTTTCTCCATGTCTTGAATTTGTCTAAGGCATTTTTCATATTCTTGTGTAGTTCACAATAACCCGTAACTCTCCTCTAGATTGCACTATCGTCGGTACATGTCTGTTCTGTAGGCCGATTTCTTTATGTCGTTGAACATGATATTGCAGAGAGTGGGACTGATGACCGACCCCTGAGGCGTGCCATTTTCTAATGTTTGCTTGACACTCAGGAATCTACCAACATGCACCTGTATCGTTCTATCGCTCAGAAAGCTTTTGTTCCATCGAAACACTATGCCCGTTATACCGACATGTCCCAGCTTAGAGAGCAGACCGTCTAACCAAACTAAATCGAAAGCCTTAGATAAAATGCCCCTGTGACATCCTATGTTCAAAAGTGTCCAAAATGCAAAAATATCAAAATATCGAAAATTAAATTTCAGTATTTCAATATTTCAATACATATCATACATGAATTGTAATTAGATCAGCTATCTGAATATATAACCATTTATTTAAAATCTTTAAACTCGATGGTTTTCCCGTGCATACACAGTCATTCTGCTCATCCCAATATCCCTACTCATAAGCATGCCGACTGTTTTCTTCTCTGAAACGTTGAATTCCCAGTCGTTTCTCCATGTCTTGAATTTGTCTAAGGCATTTTTCATATTCTTGTGTAGTTCACAATAACCCGTAACTCTCCTCTAGATTGCACCATCGTCGGTACATGTCTGTTCTGTAGGCCGATTTCTTTATGTCGTTGAACATGATATTGCAGAGAGTGGGACTGATGACCGACCCCTGAGGCGTGCCATTTTCTAATGTTTGCTTGACACTCAGGAATCTACCAACATGCACCTGTATCGTTCTATCGCTCAGAAAGCTTTTGTTCCATCGAAACACTATGCCCGTTATACCGACATGTCCCAGCTTAGAGAGCAGTCCGTCTAACCAAACTAAATCGAAAGCCTTAGATAATATGCCCCTGAGACATCCTATGTTCAAAAGTGTCCAAAATGCAAAAATATCAAAATATCGAAAATTAAATTTCAGTATTTCAATATTTCAATACATATCATACATGAATTGTAATTAGATCAGCTATCTGAATATATAACCATTTTTTTAAAATCTTTAAACTCGATGGTTTTCCCGTGCATACACAGTCATTCTGCTCATCCCAATATCCCTACTCATAAGCATGCCGACTGTTTTCTTCTCTGAAACGTTGAATTCCCAGTCGTTTCTCCATGTCTTGAATTTGTCTAAGGCATTTTTCATATTCTTGTGTACTTCACAATAACCCGTAACTCTCCTCTAGATTGCACCATCGTCGGTACATGTCTGTTCTGTAGGCCGATTTCTTTATGTCGTTGAACATGATATTGCAGAGAGTGGGACTGATGACCGACCCCTGAGGCGTGCCATTTTCTAATGTTTGCTTGACACTCAGGAATCTACCAACATGCACCTGTATCGTTCTATCGCTCAGAAAGCTTTTGTTCCATCGAAACACTATGCCCGTTATACGGACATGTCCCAGCTTAGAGAGCAGTCCGTCTAACCAAACTAAATCGAAAGCCTTAGATAAAATGCCCATGAGACATCCTATGTTCAAAAGTGTCCAAAATGCAAAAATATCAAAATATCGAAAATTAAATTTCAGTATTTCAATATTTCAATACATATCATACATGAATTGTAATTAGATCAGCTATCTGATTATATAACCATTTTTTTAAAATCTTTAAACTCGATGGTTTTCCCGTGCATACACAGTCATTCTGCTCATCCCAATATCCCTACTCATAAGCATGCCGACTGTTTTCTTCTCTGAAACGTTGAATTCCCAGTCGTTGCTCGATGTCTTGAATTTGTCTAAGGCATTATTCATATTCTTGTGTAGTTCACAATAACCCGTAACTCTCCTCTAGATTGTACTATCGTCGGTACATGTCTGTTCTGTAGGACGATTTCTTTATGTCGTTGAACATGATATTGCAGAGAGTGGGACTGATGACCGACCCCTGAGGCGTGCCATTTTCTAATGTTTGCTTGACACTCAGGAATCTACCAACATGCACCTGTATCGTTCTATCGGAAAGCTTTTGTTCCATCGAAACACTATGCCCGTTATACCGACATGTCCCAGCTTAGAGAGCAGTCCGTCCAACCAAACTAAATCGAAAGCCTTGGTTAAATCGACGAACCCGGCACTTAACAGGTACCCCAAGAGGGGTGTGTGAAGTCTCACCAAGTGATCCATTGTTGATCTCCCTTCCTGAACCGCTTTGATTTTCGTCGATCAGGCGGTAGCTCTTCAGATATAATTATCTCCAAGGTTTTGCATAGCGTGAATGTCAAGCTTACTGGGTCATAGGACTCTTGCAAAGTGTGGGCGTTTCTTGTCTGGTAACCGCCTGTTATACCTTCGATGGCCTCTAATAAATGAAGATCTGATCGGTTGTAGTGGGGGTGACGTCAAAGGTCATACGAGCGGACTTTGGCCCTATAACGTCAGGCATTCGATTAAACAATCAGTTTTGATGTGTCTAGTTGGTACCCACAGTTCCGTGCAGTTCACGACAAAAAACTCGTCCTAACAGCTAACTTCTCACATCATCCAGAGACCAGAACTCGAGTTATAAAACAACTCTTCCAAAGACAACTTACCTGCAATTTTGAACTATACAAAACAAAACGTAATAGGATCTTTGTTTCTGTTTTAATCAGAATATTATTCGTCCGCCCGTCAACAATTAGCTTGTGAATGCGATAAAGGCTCGAGTTTTCAAATTCGGTGTGAGCCATTGTGGTCATGAGAAGACGAACCTTGTCGATTGTTAGCGTTCCGGAGATATTCTTTATTTCCAGAAAACCTTGTGATAGCGAAAGGAACTATAGAGTTTTCGACGTGTTCTTTTTAAATTTAGATTGAAACATTGTGGTCAGTAGGGGACAAACTTGATCGTTCCAGATATACTCCCGTTTTGCCTAAAACCTTATGACCGCGATAAAGGCTGTAGTTTTGGACACATTTTTGGTACAAATTCGATGTGAAGCCTTGTGGGCATGAAAGGGCGAACCCTGTCGATATATAGCATTCTGCGACATTTGAACGCGATAGATGGTAAATTTGGTTGCAAGCATTGGGGTCATGAGACGACAACCCGGTGACTATCGGTCCAAAATTATCTCCCGACCCCTTCCTTTATCGTAAAACTAGTGAACACGACAGAGGCAATAGTTTTTAACGGATGTATTTCAAATTTTGTGGGAAGCATTGGGGTCACGAGTAGTTACGGAACGTGGTAGCCGCTATTGTTTTTAACGGTCTTCTTTTAAATTTGATCGGAAGCATTGGGACCATGGCCTCTATTGATATTAAGCGTTCTACACGTCCACATTTTCCGGCGGATGTATTATGACGCCGTCACTGTCCGCCCGTCCACAATTGCCTGTAGACGCTTTTAAGGCTAAAGTTAATATCCGATTAAGTTCATGGGGCGAAGCATCCTATTGGCATTCAACCATTTCTGAACAGCTAAACTTATAATAATTAATAAGGTGTTGTAAATGTTTTCATTACCACAGAAAAAAACATGCGACAAAACTTGTTGACCGAATGGATGACTTAGCTGCTGTGGGCGTATGTTTCCTTGTCTACCAATCTATCGTTTGATTTTAGAAACAGTTCAAATTATACCAGACCACAACTTCCTGGATTAATGTCCCTGATTGTAATGCAAATCGTGTTTTTATCTTGTTAACCCTCCAGAGGTCACAATTTCTATTTGAGTTTCAACCCCGCTCACATATATGATATATCACTGTTACACCGTAGTTACGGTTTCGTCTGACAAAATGGCCGCTTTAAAAGTCACAATTGTCATCTGTCTGATTTTGATAAATAACGATCCCATTTCCTTTTAATATGGACGCAAGTCGGACGTTACATCCTGGATTTACGGCCCCTTGTACGAAAAATCTCGTG
The DNA here is from genome assembly GCA_917208275.1 of Patella pellucida. Lineage (NCBI taxonomy): Eukaryota > Metazoa > Mollusca > Gastropoda > Patellidae > Patella > Patella pellucida. Next base: position 45,752,117 of record OU795038.1, read on the forward strand.
TTTAGCATGTTCTATGTCGTTCTCTTTTGCGAAATGTGGGAGTATCTTGCATGGCAACCGCTTTTTTACACATTTTTTTCAAACTTGGTCGAAACAGTGGTTATATGAGAGGATGAACTCTATCGGCAATGAGCGCTCCGCGACTTTCAATCCCCTTGTGATTGCGAATTCGGAAAAAGCTATAGATTTTAATGAACCTTTTTCATATTCGGCTTGAAGCGCTGCCTTTCCTTCGTGAGTGTCTATTGTGGAATATCGTTGTTGAAACCAAATAAATACGTATATATTATTTATTAATTAATGGTAATATTAAAAGCCTAACGAGCAACATAAGTTGTGAAAGCGCTAGCTTAAAAATATGTAGTTTTCTTTTGCCATATTTTTTTTATTACCTCTCTCTATATATATATCCAGAAATATTAGCACAGCCGTAAAGCTGCACTACTTTGTTTCACGGTAAACGATAGAAAGATGTATGCCGAAACAAACTTATTTCAACACTGTTTTAATAACATTTTAAGTACTTTTCGTCCGTCTTTGGACTATTGATAAATAATGTCATTGTATAAAGATGGACAGTATAGTATATTTATACATATTTATTTTTACATAGTAACACTGTGGTTTTAATTGGCTATAGTTACCATTGTCTATGGTTACATCGTATATCGTTAACTAATAGAAAACATGTACACAACACACGTGTGTTAATCTGTAGTATATGGGTTCAATTAAGTAAGGAACAATGAGTGGAAGATAATCCCAGATTTAAGAAAATTAATGAAGCTAATGGCCGATTGTCGAGGAAGATAATCCTAGATTTAAGAAAATTAATGAAGCTAATGGCCGATTGTCGAGGAACGTATTTTTTTAAAAAATAAAATGGTTTTCCAATAGTTTCCTTTTCGTCATCGACTTTCATTTTATAAAAAGGGAAAATTTGAAATTTGACTTGTATTTGTTGACGTAGGCAAACAAAAAATTTATAACAATTTGTGAATTTAAGTATATATGCCTGATATATCAAGAAACAAACTAATGATCGAATATGCCTTCACATGTCAAATAGGGCGCTAAAAATAGCTCTTGTGTGTATCCCATTTCACGCAATGGTAAGCACGTGTCGTTGCTAGGGTAAACAAGTCAAAATACACAACGGAATGAACAACACCTTTAAAAACCTGAGCAATCACGCATGCCAACATGATAAATCAATGACAAGCCCAAAATTAAATCAATTTAAAGTTCAAAGGGAACAGATTACCATTATCAACGTGTTGAAAGAGGGCGTAAATCCCTTTGACATGTGTAATAGTGTACTGTTTTCTACTGATCATTAGTTGTACAGAAGAAAATATCAGTCAAAAATCTATAGCTGGGTGAATTGGTGTTCAACTTTTTATAGATATATATGTATTATTGTGGTAATTAGTTATCCATACACTATTCGTGACGGCTAAAAGAAGAACCCATTACTTTTTCTCCAATGTGTATCTATGTGTGTATATCAGATTGTCGTTTGCTTAGATCTTGTACAGACGAGTCACGATATGTTTGGCGCGCGGATCGTATATGACTTTAAGCTAGTAACTAGGTGTTAATAAGAAGGACTATTTGCCTATCATTAGCATTTTGGGTATATACACTACAGGTAAGGCAATTCTATTCATATAGATATATATGTGATACCCCGTTTCGGTACATATGGTCATGCTGTCCGCATTATGATATAGCGAAATAATATATTTTATGTATATTACAATATAAAAGATCAATAAACGGCATTTAACGTTGTGTAGGCTCGATAGACCAACATTGATCTACGACATTTATTTATAGAAAGTCGAAATATTCATTGGTGACATTTTAAAAATCAGTTTCCGTTTCTATGATATAGAGAAAAGAGAGACAGTAAGTGGTATGTTAATAAGAGTTTTAACTATCGGTAACTATAACATAATCCTTAGTAACAATGGCACGACTATTCAATATATTCATGTACACTTACTACATCTAAACGTTGGATATATCGACTGATCAACATTCTATAATGTCACATTTTGTAATCATATAGTATTATAGGTTAGACTCTCGCGCCCGATTTTAAAAAGAATTATGCAAATCTTCCATCATCAATCAAGGATATCACGCAACCAAATTATTAAAAAAAAGTTTTTTCACCCAATGTAAGCATAATAATTTTCGCGATTTTACCCCCCACACCTGTCATTTTAAAACTAATTATGACCATGGTTATTTGACCTATATGCTTTAGAAGCATAAAATGTTAAAATGCTTGGAAAATGGTTTTCATTGCTCGTCACATAATTTTTGAATGACAAATAACAAGATAGGACGTGTTTTGCTTTTCGAGATTACAATTTTAAAAAGCAAATAACGGAACAGAACGTGTTTTGTAAATCGGGATTCAAATGAAATTATTATTTTTTCTTTAAAAAAACCCTCATATATTATAATTATTGTCCATTTGCCAAGTAAGCCTTTTTATATTTCCAATTGACTTATAAGAAGGATGCTTCAGCAGTAAACGTCCACTTCGAGATTCAAATAAAAAAAACTATTTGTTATATAATAATAATAATAATAATATATCTTTTTTCAAGTACTTTGTGGCAAAAAGCCAATAGTACAAAATGTATACAGTGCAAAAAAACAAACAAAACAAAAAAACACACATAATTAATCAATGAAGAAGAGTAAACAGCACACACATTTCCGAAAAATATACAATTTTATCATACTTATATTGGTTATATTGATAGTATTTCTTCCCTTATTTCCATACCTTTTTTGATATATATGCAAAGATTTTTAATATCATTTTCATTTTTACATTGGAATAACGACTTCAATTTCATTTCGTTTGGCGATGAGTGGCAATATTTCGGCAGGAAATTCATTCTAATATCTTGCAGGATTGGACAGACAAGGATGAAATGGTACTCGTTTTCAACACATTTCAAATTACAAATTTCACACATACGTCTAGACATAGGAATACCATTTCTGCGGCCTAATTCAATGTTAAGTTTATGCTTTGAACATCTAAAATTTGCTAAATAAAATCTTAAGTGATTGGGGTAGATTGATATTTAGGTAATTCTCACATTCAAAATCTGACTTTATGATAGAATAGAATGAACATTTAGTTGATTGGTTGACCAATAGAAGGGTGTACGTCTGGACGAGATTGCAAATAATTCTTAATTTGAGTCCAGAATTTACATGGATCTCTTTCTTGAGATAAATTGACCAATTTGACCTTGAGATTTTCATTAAAGAGTTCCTTCTTACAACGACACTCATGTTTGTACCTTGCTTTACAACCAAGATAGTCATCTAGTACAGTAGGACAATTTGTGACACGAAATGATTTCAAGAGTCTATTCTTCTCATACTTCAATATCTTTAATTCCTTATCAAACCCAGGGTTGATCTGTATTCAATTTATTCGTTTTATTTGAAACAGAAAGATCAGCCCGGTCACCAACCTCTTTTAATAAGCAATTTAATTTTAAAATAGAATTGTTTATATTCAGATCAATTTCATCAATAATTTCATCTATTTTCCCCCTAATATCCCTACCATCAAATACATCACAATAAACCTGTCTATTAGAATGTTTCCATTTGTATTTTCTGCTAGACTTATGCTTAAAATCACATTCAGTTTCCAAACAAAATGAGCCTATTTTGATTTCACATCTGATAGGTGAATGCTTGCTAATATCATTATTAATAACTCTAAAGGATTTGACTCGTGGCAGACCATCAATGTTAATAATTGCATAATCAATTGTGCTAACGCCAGTGGTACTAATATATGTAAAATCACCAGTTGTATCAGGATGTTGTCTTCCATTTAAAATCACAAAATCATTTTCACAGCAAAAGTTTACGAGTACCTTTCCGAAATTATTAACAATTTTATCTTTATTTGTGCGTACGTCTATATCCACAATCGTTTCACTCCCAAAGTCATAGAATGCCCTGAGTTCCGGAACATGATTAGTTTCTTCACTTCGAATAAAGTCTTTGAGTCCGAGCGTTAAAATCTCCAATAACCAAGACATCACTAACGGGATACTTATTTTTTTTTAATCTCACAAACAGCAGCTTCAACTAATTCAATACCACAGTGCACATCTTTATTATTGTAGAATATTGACCTCTCACCAATAATCAGACCCTTTTCGCATCCAAGATTTGTTAGAGAAATTTTTATCCATATAACCTCTTCTCTTACTGTAGTAAATACTTGACTTATATATTTCTTCAACCAGGTTTTAATAAATATAACAACACCCCCAGACACTTTATTTGTTTCACATATTCTGGCACAACTAAACACAAAATATTCGGTAAATAGTTCACTAAAATCATCTTCCGGTTTATGAAAAGTTTCATTAAAACTTACAATATCCACATCACTCAAAAGTTTTTCGATATCATCAAAATTACTCTTTAATTTAGACTGCAGGCCTTCTATATACCACGAAACTATTTGTTCTTAAAAACTTCGTATCATAATTATAGTCCATTTTTATTTATTGACTTATATTGACCTACTTTTTGTCGGTTTGTTTGGATCCTTAATTTCTACAATGACATCATTGAAGTGGGATCAAGCACATATATTCACATTCTTAATTTCATAAAAATCGTACTAATATTCAAGAAGTTGTCATCTATTAAAAAGTCTCAAATTTATAGCTATATACATGTAGGTCAATTTTTTCATTAGTAAATTTCGGTGATTTCGGATTCGTAAAGAGTTTTTAAAAAATACTTTGATTCCAAAGCCACCACCCATCCTTGTCGGCACGAAAAACGTCAAAGGCGAATTTCGAATTTTAAGATATCCAAATACTAAACATTCGACAATGAGTAAGGCTATTCAGAAATGTATTTACCAATTCTCCAAACCACAATGTTTTGTGCTTATTTTGAAGCCGTTAATGTGTACATTTCACTATTTTTCATATTCATGTCCAAAAGGCGTCCACAAGATTCGGATCTCTACATTTTATAGGCATTCCTTTAAGAATTCAGAAAATGTAATTCCTGGATTCGCAAAGCGTTTTAAAAAAATACATTGATTCTAAAGCCACCACCCATTCTTGTCGGCACGGAAAATGTCAAAGGCGAATTTCGAATTTTAAGACATTCAAATATCGGAAGTAGTTGAAATAATATGCGATATTTTGACCCCAACCCCCCGCGAAAATGGATGTTTTGGGCAAAAACATGATTTCTCCGTCCGATATTACCGGATTAAACAAATCAAGATATCATTTGGTCGGGCGGTGATTGGACCACTGAATAATACCCAATTCATACAGATACGATGAGCAGGAAGAAATATATGACGCGCTGAAAATCAAGTATTTTCTGATTTGGAGTGTTTTTGGACGCCTGTATCTCATACACGGCCTTATAGATTTTTCTTAAACTTATCGAGAGTCCCTCCAGTAGTCTGTTGCATGACGTCATTCAACAAGACTTTGAAATGTCTGGAATAGTATAAAAAATGGACTGAAAATCGAAAAAAGCCAAAAAATCGTCAAATTTTGTGAAACGCTTTATTTCTTTATTGTTTAAACAATTTTTACAAAAAGATTACATATTAAGATAGTTGGCCTAATTACGATTCTAACGATGCATATTATGTATTGATTTATCGAAATTTAATTTTTTGATATTTTGACATTTTTGAATTTTGGTCAGATGTTAGAACTAAAGGGTCGTTGGATAGCCTTATTAATGGACTATCATCATATGACATCTGAATGATACGATTTTAATGGTTAGAAAATAAATTATGGTACGCCGAAAATCTAGTATTGTCCTTTTTGAAGCCTTTTGAGACGCCCTTTTCTCGAAAACAGCAAATACGATTTGTCTGAAACTTTCTTTACGCAGAGTCTTATCGGTGGTCTATGGTTCGAATTCAAAAAGACAAGCATTGCAATAATATAAGCGGTCTTAAAAGGGTCTCAATATTTGAAAAAAGTTTTAAAAAATCCTTAAATTGCTGAAAATGATCTTCTATTTTTTTTTCTTTGGAAAGAGGCGGAATGGATATTTTTGTACGCGAGGTTCAGTTACCAAACAACTTGTTAAAACTATTCCAACAATGATCTGTAAACCGGAAGAAGTAAAAAAAATATTGATATTTAAAAAAGCAGTAAAAAAATCGGCTCTCTTGCAAAAATCGTGATTTCACCGTCGGATGTGACCGGATCAAAACATCTAAAGTATCGTTTGGTGGCTCGATGAACTGGCTATTGCACGAACTACTTCCTGTCTGATTCCTGAAAGCCGGTTCAGTGCTGCTTGCAGGTCAAGTCATCATTATTATATACCGCGGGAGCTTATATGTCAGTACCTGTAACGCATACCCACCTGAAACTTAATTTTCGACCTATTTTAAAACCAATGACATTTTCGGAATTCATGTGACTTGTCCAGGACGATAGCAGTTGAGAATTTCAAAATTTGAAACTCTGTCGCTTACTTCTAGCGTTCGAAAAATGAAAAATTTTGTTTAAGAGACAATTTTAGTTATTTTTCAAAAAAATCACATTTGACCTACTTTTTGGATACCTGAAGACTATCCGATTCCAGAAATATAAGTTTCATTCCGAGCTATCGCCCTATATTTTTCGTATTTTCTGCCCATTTTGTGAGCTCGAGTTCCGTTTTACTGCTTAATCGACGTTTCTGAAACTTCTGAAACATGAAGCTATAGTTCAAAACCAACTGATAAAGGTATTTCGACAAACATCTATAAGCCGGAAGTAGACGAAATAATGTTCGATATTTTGAAAAAAACGCAAACAATGAATGCTTTTGGGATAAACATGATTTCTCCGTCCGATATCAACGGATTCAATAAGACATTGAAATGTCTGGAATACGATAAAAAGTTACTGAAATTCGAAAAAATTCGAATTTTGGAAAATGCTCTATTAGTTGTTTATTTTAACAGATTTTCAAAAAATTGTTACACATTCAGATATTTATCTAAATCCGATTCTAACGATGTATAATATGCATTGAAATTTAATTTTCGATATTTTGATATTTTTTGTATTTTTGGCACTTTTGAACATATGATTTCTCAGGTGTATTTTATCTGATTAGAAAATGTAATATATCCTTACAGAGCCCTGCGGCTATTTAATTGTCCAATCAGGTTATTAAAACTATATCGACAATAATCACCATACTTGAAGTATTAAAAAAATGAAAAAAGGTTGAAAAAATTTGCGCTTTCGCGAAAAGCTGAATTTCGCGGTCAGATATTACTGGACCAAACAAAGTGAAAAGCCCTTGGCTAGTCCCGTTAATGGACTATCATATGTCATCTAAATGGTACTATTTCGATGGATAGAAAATAAATTATGGTACGCTGAAAATCTAGAATTTTCCGCTTTTGGAGCCTTTTTAGACGCCCTTTTCTCGGTGGTGGTCTGTGGCGTGAATCCAAACGGAAAAGGTTTAAAATAATACAAGGGGTCCAAAAATGGCCCCAATTTTTGAAAAAAGTTTAAAAAACGTTAATTTATTGAAAATGTTCTTTTATTTATCTTTTGATTACTATATAGATGTTTCTGACATTTCTGGTACAGAAAGTTATCTACCAAACAACTTGTTAAAACTATCCCGACAATGGTCCAAAAACCGACGGAAGTAGTCGAAAAAATGCCCTATATTTTGAGGAAAAAAATATAAAAAGTAAAAAAAAAAATGGTAACCTTGGCAAAAAAAAAAATGGTAACCTTGGCAAAAAAGTGATTACTATGCCAGCTTTCACCGAATCAAAACAACTAAAGTGTCATAGGTTAGACCGAACGATGGGCGATTTTTTGACATCTAAATGGTAAAAATTTTATAATTACGCAATATGTAAATCTAGTATTTTCCTTTTTTTTATCTCGAAAACTACTCTCATTTCCTTTCTTAAACTTCTGTTAAGCCGCAATATATAGTGTAAATGGTCCAAACAGGACTACAATCTTTGAAAAAAGGTCAATAAATCGTTATAAAAGAAACTGTACGACGGATCTTTCTGAAACTTCTGATACAGGAATTTAAGTTCTCATACCACTTGTTAAATCTATCCCGGCAATAATACGTAAACATTAAGTAGTCGAAAAAATATTCGATTTTTTTAAAAGATTATACAGTAAAAAAAATGGCACTCTTGTAAAAATCGCGATTTCTCAGCCGGGGGTCACTAAATCAAAACCACTAAAGTATCGTTTGATAGATCGATGAATGGGCTATTGTATGACACACTTCCTGTCTGATTCATGAAGACCGGTACAGTGCTGCTTGCAGGTCTAGTTATTATTATTATTATTATTCTTTTGTTTTGAAAAGATCTCAGCAACTGCTTGTCGAACCGTTACGATTTCTTCGGTTTTACTGGGAAAGTGGGTGTGACTTAGAGGATAAAGCTATTTTGAAGGTTCTTCGACAATGCGAAATGTCCGAAATCACCGAAGCTATTGTTTTTATAAATATTGCAGTAATTTTAACAATAATCATTCCAATTTAACTTTTGGGACATTTTAGCATAACCAAAGACAGAGTACATAGCTACGCTACTTTTGATTTTCAGCAACTCTTTGCAGATATTACGCGCCAAATGTAGAACAAAAAACTTTTTTATTTATGAATATTTTTTAGTCGTGTTTTACACATATTTAAAGAGCCGCCTGACTTGGGCAAAAATGTGAAATTTGTTTGCAGAGGTTTTACTTAGCCGACATTGGCTTCTTCAGTATTTCTGTCCTAGATTATTTATTAATTGTTCGATTTGTATAAACCAAAGTTAATATGCTCTTTTTCAATTGTCATTTTTTTTGTTACTGGAAGAGTTATATGTCGGCACCGGAAGTGGCGTAATTTTACCAAAAAACTACAATTTTAACGGTTAAGTACCATTTTTGGAAAGCAAATATATTTTTTAAAAAAAAACCCTGATATAACTAAAAGAGTGTGCCCTCTAAAGGCGTAAAAAAGTGTGAGCTCAGTTTTTTCAATTTCTATTTCATTTTCGAGCAAATTCGCTTAAGAGGTGGAAAAAGGTTTTAAAATATATCTACGTAACTTTTATAAACTTGTAGTAGGTATATGTATGTTAAAATTAGTTTGTAAATTAAGCAGTTGCCTGTACAATCGTTATTTTGCCTGTACAAAAGTCAAATATTATTGAATTTCCACAAAAGAGACACCATTTGATTCACAAAGCAAGTATGTGTCATAACAAATTGATTACAGTTTAAAATTGACACCGAAAGTGACGCCATTTTGTCAAAAACTACATTTTTGACTTTTTTTAAAATCATAATTTTTCAACCAAGAATTATTTAATATGTATTAATAATTTAACCTTTGGTTTAAATTCACATGTTAATAAAATTCATACGGTCATATAGATATCATAAAATTGTTTCTAACTTATTTGGTTGCCTAGAAATATACGTTTTTTTACAAGTCACTTTTGAAGGTTTTTGGTCCATGAAAGTGTCTATTATTATTCGATTTTCATAAAATTTTCATCATGTGATGCCTAATACCATAGACGATGTTATAATATTAATATAATATTTTAGTAACACCGGAACTTATGTGATTTTGGCAAAAACTGTATTTTTAGCTTTCCAAACAGATATTTTATTTAAATGGGTCTGATTTGTAACGTTTTTAAAATTATGATAATTAATTCCGATCAACAAATAGAATGAATCCATACGATCATACAGATACCACAACATAGGGTAAGCTTACTCTTCCCGGACACCTGTTACCACTGTTCGTCGTGTATTTTGTACACGGTGAACAGTCCATATGCTGATTACACTATTTTGCGATATTACACTATTTTGCCTATACCGTTTTTAGGACTTTGAATTTTGTCTAATGGTTTGCATTGTTCGTACTTGGTTTTATTTTATTCTAACTTGTACGGTTACAGAGAAATAGACGATTTTCTGCAAGTCACTTTTCAAGGTCTTTTGTCGATAAAACTGGCAATTATTTACATAAAATTGTCACCATGTGATGATGCTATTTTTGATTTCATAAACTAATTGAACATTTTCATTATCACCGGAAGTAATGTAATTTTGCCAGGATCACTTACATGTAACAAATGATTAAATTGAATTAATATTGCTGGATTTTGTTGATTCTCTGTCCATTTTGTTTCATGTGTGCAATGCTTTGTGGAAACATGTTCAATGGTTTCATTTGTACCGGAAGTCACATAAGTTAAAGGGTAACGTGACACCGGCGACACCCGTCATTACTGCATCGCAGTTCCGTTATTACTGCATCGCAGTTCTAGTTCTTATTTTTATTATTATTCCAAATTGTTTTTGAGTAGATCTCAGCAACTTCTTGTCGCATCTTTACGATTTTTTCGGGTTTACTGGGAAAGTGGGTCTGACTTAGATAATACAGCTATATCGAACGTTCTGCGATAATGCGATATGTTCGATTCGCCGAAGCTATCATTTAAAAAAATATTGCAGTAATTTTAACAATAATCATTGGATTTTAATTTTCGATACATTTTGGCATAGCCGGAGACAGCGCACATAGCTACGCTACTTTTGACTTGGCGCCAAATTTAGAAATTTTAAATTTTTACAAAAAACATTGACTTTATGAATATTTTTTAGCCGTGTTCTACACATAATTAAAGAGCCATCTGAGCAAAAATGTGAAATTTGTTTGTCTTAGTGATTTTCCTTGGGCGCAATTGGCAAATTCAGGTTTTCAGTCCTAGATTATTTTTTTATTGTTTGATTTGTAAAAACCAAAGTTCATGTGCTCTGTTGTCTCAATTGTCATTTTTTTGGTTACCGGAAGAGTTATCTGTCGGTACTGGAAGCGGCGTAATTTTACCAGAAGCCCCAAAATAGATATATCTCTAAAAATCACGTGATTATAATTCAAACCTCGATAAAGCGTCGGGGTGTATCGGTGTGTTAAGCCTCTTTTATCAAGAAAAATTCCCGTGTGTATCGGCTAAATTTAAGATGTCCTCGTTTATGCCATTTAATACAAGGTCCTTGGGTAAAGGTTACACAACACACACATAAAGGTCACCTAACGGTCAACTCTCAGAGTGACGAACGTCACTTTGAATAGTAAGTAAAAACGAATACTACATAATAGCAAATGTATTTGTGGTATGTGGTGTCTTACAATCAGCAACAGATAAATATACAGTATTTCAACATGAAAATATCATCATGCTTAATAAATCCAAAATTATTGTTCTCAACGCTAAACTACTTACTTTTTAAAAGACAAGAGTGTTCTCACTCCAGAGGGAGGAAAATGATATTATTGTTGCTCAAAATTTCAGCTAGTATTTCTTTGATTTAATCGATAAGATTCGTCCTGGCCTGGACTCAATTGACAGTTGGTCCATAGTCCCATCAATTCTATTTGATTTCTTAATCCAGTTTCATCGGAGGAGATAAGGAAGATAATTTGTCAATCCAAACTAACATCATGCTCTTTGGACATCATAACGACACAATTCCTGCTACAAATTCTGGATGCAATTTTCCCCATTATTACTAACACCATAAACACGAGTTTTCAGTCTGGAATAGTACCGGAATGTTTTAAAACTGCAGTAGTCAAACCACTTACATAAAAAAAAGTCGACACTTGCCCTGAAATTAACGAAAAAGTTATCGTCCAGTATCAAATCTAATCTTTCTGTCCAAAGTTCTAGAGAAAACTGTTGAGCAGCCATTTCGAAAAATTTCAAATCCTTTAGGAATTCCAGTCCGTTTTTCGCTTTAGTCACAACACTAAAACAGTCCTACTATGTGTTCTGGATGCCACACAATCATCTGTTCACAAAGGAAAGATCGTAGTGTTTGTCACTTTGGCTTCATCAGCAGCTTTCGATACTATTGACCACGGCTACCTACTGTATCGACTGTCATAAGAATACATTCGAAAATGGTTTTCATTCCATCTCACGGGACGATTTCAGTATGTTGAAGTTAATAACTAATTATCAAGTTGTCATCAACTATTATGTGATGTTCCTCAAGGATCTGTTTTGAGCCCGGTAATCTTCACAATGTTTACAAAGATGCTAGGTAGGTAAACTAATTCATGGTCACAATCTGCTGTATCAATTATATGCTGATAATTCTCAGCTCTTTGACAGCTTCAAGCCACTTCCGATCGATCAAATTATCATCAAGAATCTGGAGGGTGTCTCGATAATGTCAAAATGTTTAAACGCAACGAGGAAAAAAACCAGATTACTTCTCGTGGGTCTAACATAAGAAATGTGGGGTTGGGATGACCTAGTTGTCTAGAGTGATGCGTTTCGACCTCTAGCTGGCCGACCACCTCTCGCCTGTGGCTGTGGTTTCGAGCCCTTGTGTGAGCGTGTGTGGTATGGAGATAGGGGCGCCTTCTTAACCTCGTGGGTTTCCCCTGGGCACGCCGGTTTCCTCCAACTGCTAAAGACCCCTTCGCGCAAGCGAATTATTGAAATAAAATTAAAACCACATGTTGGTCCTGAAATGACCTAGTTGTGTTGAGTGGACGTTAAACCTCGTTTCTCTCTCTCTCCCTCTCTCTCTCCCTATAAGAAATGTGACATTCGATCGACCAACATTGGAAATACCGAAATTCCTATGGATAGAACTGTAAAACATCTTGGAATTCTTGTCTACCCTCGTCTAAGTTTTAAAAAAAACCATGTCAACAACTTCTATAAAATATGCCATTACCATCTCCAGATTTTAAATCTCCAAAGATTACAAAACCGCACTGCTTACATTGTCATATAAACGAAATCAAGATCACACATCACCCCAGTCTTGAACAATTTACATTGGCTCCGTGTTCGAGAAAGAATCTACTTTAAAATCTTATCGTTAACCTATTAACCGATAAACAAATCCGGCTCTGGTTCTCTTCAAAATCTAGTATCATTTGTATTAACCTAAACGACCATTAGGATCAGACTGAAAACTATGTACCTGACTGTAATTTGAAATTATTTGGATCCAAAACGTTTTGATACAACGCATCAATTGTGTGGAATATACTTCCAGAAAATATCCAACAATGTGAATCTGTGTCAGTTTTTTAAATCCGAAGTGAAACCTTAGTTATTTAGTCACTATCATTAACACTAGAAGGTGAAACCATTATCTAGCGCTTAATGCAATCTCTAGTAGATTGAATAGTTGCGATAAAATAAAACCAAGTACGAACAATCCAAACCATAAGACAGAATTCGAAGTCCTAAAAACGTTATAGGCAAAATAGTGTATTTAAGCAAAATAGTGTAATCAGCAAATGGACTGCTCCTCGTGTACAAAATAGACTACAAGCAGTGGTAACAGGTGTCCGGAAGAGTAAGCTTACCCTGCCTGGCGCCACACCCGCCATAGCTGCATCCAATCTATTAGGCGAAATGTCGTTCAAATAGCGTGATTAGCCAATGAACTATAGTATGAAAAATGCACGTGATGAACTGTCTTAACGATGTAGTAGACATTATCAGGGTGATAGTAATAGTATACGTGTCAATTAAAAAGAGACACGTTATATTTACCAATCAAATTAATATGACGGCCATAAAACTTTTTAAAGGTTTTAATAAGTTTAGTGCGCAAGTATCCTTGTAGTTGAAGCTTAGATGACAAATGCCTCGATCTACTTAACAAATCAGAAAAAAAGGAACAAGCTCTCGTGTAACGAATTAGCTGAGACACAAACACTCCATAAGCTGGTGATATTTGAATGTTACTACTAATAAATGGAAAGTTAACAATCGGAAAGTCAAAGTCATCCCGTTTATCGTACAATTTAAAACTCAGTTTATGGCAATTGTCATAATCGAGACGCAGATCCAAGTAGGAAGCGTAATTGTCACCGTCAGTGGTATTTTTAATTTCGAGCTCATCAGGACAAACATCATTATTATTATTATTATTATTATTATTATTATTATTATGTTTTGGTTCTTATTGTAAATGCCGTGTCTTACAGTCAGTAACGGATACACAAGGTTATTTATAAACATATACATGCCGTGTTTTAACAGTTAGAGATAAACATGGTGCCCTACACAGTAACAGATACACGTGTTGTTTTTAGTAATATATGCGTGTTACAGTACAGTCAGTAACAGATAAAGGAAGTAACATATGCATGTCATGTCGTATAGCCTGCCATGGGGCTAACACCCCTATGAGAAATTTTATCCCTCTACACGGACCACCTTACGTGACTCCGCATGTTAATGTCACCAATATGAATCTAGCAGGTAGTTCTGGTGAAGTGGCTGCGGGGGCGGAATTTTGACTAAAGTGGCCATAAGGGTAATAAATAAAATTATAATAATTTTAATTCTAATAATTTATATGTAAACTGTGAATTTTGTCAACTGTCTATCGGTGCTTGCTACTATAGACAATGTAAATTGTGTACTGATTACAACGAAGCCCACGCTTTTAGTAGCTCTGTTACTGGTAGATGCTACCATGTTTTTACAGATATCAACATTTTTTAAATGCGCCTGTATGGCTGCAACAAAATAGCTCTTGAGTATAAAAGCGATTTTCGCCTTACTATGTATGTTTTGTAAAATTGGACATTATGTGATCATAACATTATCAAGATCATCATTGATAAATTTGGATTACACATTTTTGTTTAATTTGTGAAATATCCGTGAAAATAGTTTTGTATGTGCATGGATATATCAGTGTTTGGTGGCCATTTTGCCTAATCTTATTGCAGAAAAGTGTTTGATTATCTCATTATTGACCAGTACTCACTACAAAATAGTGTTCACTCACTATATTCAGTGGTAATACCTATGATTAACTATTCACCTAAACAGCTTGTAAATCTGTGTAAATCAAGTGATCTTAAGATCTCAGCTGATCTCTTTTATCGACTAAAATCATTGCTGATTTTAAAACCATATCGAGGGACAAGAGGGGGCACAAGAAGAAATTTAAATAAAATCTCGACTTCAGGGTCATCTACGGAAGAAGAGACATTATCTACGGAAGAAGAGACATTATCTACGGAAGAAGAGACTTCTGAAAATACCTCAACCAAACTTTCCTGTCTAAATGTCCGATCAGCCTGTAACAAACCTACTCTTATCAATGAATTCGCAACCAAGAACAGTCTAGACATCTTAGCACTTACTGAAACATGGCTTCAAGAACATGATAGTGTGGTCATAAATAAACTATGTGATAGTGACTATACTTTCACGGGTCACCACCGAAAATTGGCTCGTGGGGGCGGTGTAGGATTCCTGTTTAGATCAGCCATTAAGCTCCTAAACAGACATTTTCAACCTTTGAGTCTTGTCAAACAATCATTAATAATCATATTCGTTTAGTTGTCATTTATCATCCCCCACCATCTAAAAAGAATAAAAATAAAAATGAGCAGTTTGTAACAGAATTTGAAACTTTTCTTTCTCAGATCTTGGTTTGTCATGCACGCATACTTATTTGTGGAGATTTTAACTTACACTTTGAAAACAGCAGTGATTCAGTAGTTTCTAAATTCATCAATCTTTTAACCACATATGAACTTAAGTAACATATACAAGTCCCTACGCACTATAAGGGACACATCTTAGACTATATAATAACGAGACAAAGTAATCCCATTATAAACTCTGTTAATATTGTACAGGATACAATCTCAGACCACTCGCCAATTTTATTGTATGTGACTTGACATTAACGCCCGATGTTGCCATCCAAAACACATTTGTCAGTCGAAATCTAAAAAATTTTGATTTGCAAACGTTTACTGTAGACCATATTAATTCAGTCTCCAGTAAATCTCCAACAGACCCGGCTGAACTTGTTTACCACTATGACACTGCGATTGCAATAACCCTTGATCGACTGGCTCCGCTTAAATCCAGGAAATCCAAAGGAAAGCATCCAAAACCGTGGTACAACGACAATATACATGATGCCAGAAAGAAACGCCGAAGAGCAGAGAGGAAGTGGTTGAGGTCTGGCCTAGAAGTTGACAAGCAAATCTACAAGACTGAGTCCAATGCTGTGGCTCAACTTATCGATCGAGCTAAAGCAAATTTCTACAACACAAAGCTTTCTTCTGCTAATTCCAAGGACATGTTCAGTATTCTAAAGCGACTGACAGAATACAACAGTTAGACTTCCTGAATGTGATAATGATCAAAAACTCTCTGAAAATTTCAGTGACTTCTTCCTCGACAAAGTATCAAAGATAAGGCGTGAACTGAACAACGACACCCCTAGTGTCAACCCATTTGCTACAATTCATCTGGCAACGTCCATGCTTAACTGCTTTCAACAGGTCCTTGAAAGTGAAGTCAAATCTGTGATTGTGAATTCCAAATCTGCCACATGTGGTCTAGATCCATTGCCAACACAACTCCTAAAGAAACAAGCAGTACTGGATGCCTTGATTTTCTTGATTACTAATTTTATTAACACTTCCTTACAGTCAGCAATTGTTCCATCTTCATTAAAATGTGCATTTGTGATACCGCTGTTGAAGAAATCTACCCTGGACAAGGATGTAGTTAAAAATTGCAGACCAGTCTCCAACCTACCATTCCTTGAAAAGGTACTGGAAAAGGTTGTAGCTTCCCAGCTTACATCCTACCTGACAGCTTATAAAATTGGACACAGTACTGAAACAGCCCTTCTGAAAATCAAATCAGACATAGATGTTTCACTTGATACCAATCGTGGTGTCTTACTGGTACTCTTGGACTTAAGTGCTGCCTTCGATACCATTGATCATGCTATGCTTTTCGATAGGCTGGAATTTGAAGTTGGAATTACGGGATCAGCTTTAGCATGGATTAAATCTTACCTTTGCAACAGAAGCCAACAAATCAACTTTCTGTTGGTGTCCCACAAGGGTCAGTTTTGGGCCCTTTGTTGTTCTTGTTGTACCTTCTTCCACTGGGTCCAATTATATGGAAACATGGAGTCAACAATCATGGTTTTGCTGATGACACTCAAATTTATCACGATTTTCATCTGTCAGACACATGCGCCGAACAGGCTATCTCCAAACTAGAGAATGTCTGGATGATGTTCGTTTGTGGATGTGCCTGAACAAATTAAAACTGAATGATGAAAAAATGTAATTCCTTATAACAATCCCTCAGTCCAAATCACAGAGCCAAAACTTGATACCAAAACTACGAATGGGTTCGAGTCTCATTCATCTAATTCAAAAGGCGAAGAACCTAGGTTTTGTCATGGATGACCCTATGTCTGCAACTCCACAAATAAACAATATTATTAGGAAAATATACTTTAAAATGAAAGCGATAGCAAGTATCAGATGTCATTTAAGCAAATCAGTCTGTGACTTCATTAGTTATTTCCCAACTTGACTATGCAAATGCTCTTCTCGCCGGAGCACCTAAATTTTCTCTGGATAGGTTGCAAGTTACACAAAACAATGCTGCTAGATTAGTGACTAAAATACCAAGACGTGAACACATCAGTGGCAATCTAATAGAATTGCATTGGCTGCCAATTAGAGCGCGATTTGAATATAAAATTTTAACAACTGTATATAAAAGTCTCTTCTCTACATCCGCTCCCAGCTATATGAAACAGATGTTTACACTGTATAGTGATGTACAAATACGCCGCAACCTCAGATCCTCAAACGATAACACATTACTATATGTTCCGAAATACAATAAACTATGTGGAAATATTCTTTCCCGGTTAATGGTGCTAATCTCTGGAATGATCTTCCAAAAATAATGCGGGAACTATCTACATTTACAGAATTTAAATCTGCTTTAAAAACTTATCTATTCAATAAGGTGTACTAGTAGTGTGATTGTTAATATACTCCAGAAATACTTTCCACGTTGTATACAATGTGGTTGAACATCGCTTAGAAATGACCATTGGTCATTATGTAGCGCTATATAAGACAATCATTATTATTATTATTATTATTATTATTAATTGTGATACACACAACATAGTATATTTATTAACTTGCAATTACTGCAGATTACAGTATGTTCGGGAAACAAGTAAGTCTTGCAAAACGAGGTTTAATGGTCATAGATCTGCAGGAAACTCTGAAAATACACATAGATTATTATATCAACATTTTAAAAATAGTCCATGTAAGGATTTTGGATACAGTGTACAGATAATCGAAAACTCGAAAAACTTCCCGGTTCAGGACACCTCGCCAATGGTAAAGTTGACCCTGCTGTTACACAAAAAAGAACTCACGCAGAGGAAACTTGGATTACAAAATTACAGACCATTTTACCTTATGGTCTCAATGATAGATTCAAAAACATCGATTATAACAATCGCGATGATAACACTTTGATTACTAGAAATTGTTACATAAAACTTGACCATAAATTTCATATAAAAAAAAGTTCCATAAAAAAGTCGAAATTTCAAAACGACCCTGAAAGTATTTTGAATGAATTGTATTCTGTTTGCCAATGCCATACTTCCGATAAATTGTCCTGTGCTGCCTGTGTACTGAAGTTAGCCCGAAAAATCGTTACTCTTTGAAAAAATCTACAGCTAAAAAACTCGGTGTCCTCATACAGGACATCATCCATTCTAATCAACTTAATAATAGTAAATTTTCACCTAAGTATTCAATACAGCCTAATAAAGTGCATAAGAAAAAACCCGATGTGCTATGTAAAATCCTTTTCACGGATAAACATATACAAGACATTGGACTGAATAGAATCTTAAGAGACCGTTCAGTAATAAAATCTATACAAGGTACTGTTCCTAAAAATTTCAGCTACAGTCGTATACAAATTTTTACCTCCTATCCGTAATAAAATATTTAACTACCATGAAACTATCGAAAGCCTAAACGTACAAGAATTTATTAAAAATTACGATAATACTACATGTCAATGTGACCATATACTGACAGGAAACTTTGACATTGTCGAAGACAAAAACCTTAGAAATCTTTTCAGATTGGGACCGCAATTTCGGGAACAGCCAAATAGAACTACTTTTAAAAAATTACATAATGATCTCAAATCCCAACTAAGTAAATGCATTGTAGCTTGATCTGATAAATTTCGTGCACCTCTTGAGTCTTTTGGAGAGTGGAAAAATGCTGTGTTTGATCTCATGTCAAATAGAATCAAATATATCAAACATAAACCAAGACACCCGCCACAAGAGGTCCTAAAAAACGCATCTGCAGTTGAGTGTCTTACCACCCTCCAAGAGATATGTTCTAACACCTGTCGATAAGGCCAGTAATAATATTGCCTTTATCTGTAAAAAATACTGTATTAAAAATATTCTGCCTGAAGTTGGATTCTGGCCCAACACAAATAATGCCACTTATAAATGCATTACGGATTTAACTAAACAAGATATTTTGCACATCCAATACTCTTTTAACAGGAGTAATGATATTAAAGACGATGTGAAAAATAGATGCACTACCGTACATTTATTCGATACCCAAATTTCATAAAAACCCAGTAAAATTCAGATATATAATATCCTCCAGTGTTTGCCAGACAAAACCACTCGCGCAGACTATCACCAAAGGCCTTAAATTATGCCAAGCCCAACATGCAATTTGGTGCAAAACACTTCGAAATTACACTGGTATTAATAGTTTTTTGATTATTGATAAAAACAAACCTATAGTAACCTATAAAATCAATAATAAAGATAATGCAAAAACAATAGAAACGTTCGATTTTTCTACTTTGTATACTATGCTCCAACATGCAGATCTTAAAAATAATTTGGATTGGTTTGTAGATAAAGCATTTAAAAGGCAGAAACCTGATGGCCATTTACTCTCAAGATGCTAGATGGATCATAAAACGTCGCAATGCCGTCACTGTAATTTTTGATAAAGAAACATTTCAAAATATAATACATTTTCTCATTGACAATGCCATATTTGAGGTTGGGGATCTGGGGCCGTATTTATAAAAATTCTAAGAGTTGAAACCAACTCTTAACTTTGTAGATTTTCCTTAGACCTATTTACAAAACATTTTACTTTAATAAATACTCCTAACTATGACCCATATTTAGGAGTCCTCCTGTAGCACTCCTAACTTGTTAAAAGTACTCTTATCTTGGTTAACATGGCCGTCCGTGTACGCCGCCTCAAAGAGTTTAAAACAAGAAGAGATTTCTTTGTGGAGTACAGAAATGACGAGTTGATAAGGTGATATCGAATGGACATGGTGGGATTCTTTTTGTGACAGATTTAGTTTGGTTAGTACCCAAGTCTTACATTTAGTTAAAAGTAACTCTAAGACCCTTTATAAATATTTCTAAAGAGTAACTTTTAACTAAATGTTGTTTTAGGAAGTCTTAGAGTAAAAGTTAAGAAAACTCTAATAATTTTTATAAATACGGACCCAGATAATACAGCAAACTATTGGTTTACCAATGGGAACTGACCCCGCCCCATTTATTGCAAATGCACACTGGAATAAATATGAATTCTACTTTCAGGACCATAAAAGAAAAACAGATTACAAAGTAGCTAAAAGTCTGAACTACACCTTCCGTTACATTGATGACATAACACCCATCAATGATAATGGAAATTTCAATAAATATAAAAGTGAAATATATCCCTCTGAACTAATATTAAATAAAGAAAATTCCGGCACCCAAAGTGCATCTGTTCTTGACCTGGACATCAATATCGTTAACAATAAATTTAATGTTGGTATTTTCGACAAAACGGACAAATTCGGTTTTGAAGTAGTAAAATATCCGTCAATTTATAGTAACATACCAGATACCACGCTATATAATGTTTTCTATTCACAAGCATTACGCTTTTTGACCATTTGTAACAGTAAAGAACTATTTCTTTCCCGAACAAAATCTCTGTTTTTAAATGCACTGCCAAAGGCGGTACACAATTACGCATATTTAAAGAATTTTCGAAACTTCCGTTTCTTCAATATACTAAGTTTAACATTTCTTATAACCGAGTACATATTGGATAATAATACAATTTAATTTCATTTAAAATTTGTATAGTTACGTAATCCTGTCTGGATTATCGCCCTTATTGTTATTATTTTTTATGAAAATTCCTGTTTTGCATTGCTTGTATGGGGTATTTAGTACTATGTTCTGTGTAATTATACAACTCAAAAATCCTGATTGGCTGTTTAAACTTATAGTTTTTAGCATTATTTCACCTTGATTATCGCCCTTTTTCTTACAATATTTTTGACGTCATTGATACAGAACGACGTATTTACGCCACACCATTCATTAAGCAGACGACTACCGTCTGAGGCAGTCTACATTTCGTTTGCTTCTTTGTATTCGGTTTGTTTGTGCGTTTTCGTGTGTGCGTTTTTCTTGTGACCGGTGGAATATGTTCCCTCAACACATTTACTATACATCTATTATTTGAATATTTAATGTTTTTTAGACTACCTTTTTTTTATACATTTCACCGATGTGGCTACTTGTATAGTTGGAATTTTTACTACAGTGTGCTTGCATTCGTATTTCTTGTAGCATACGGCAGACCATGACTCATACTGACATCACATCATAAGGTTTTCCTTATCATTTTCAATTTTGAGTGAAGTCTGTGTTGCTTCAGACCCGGGACTGTACAGCACAGTGGACGCTTACGGCTAGCCCCCGGATCCATTCACTCTTTTTTAAATTGTTTATTTGTTTGTTTGTTGTTTCGAAGTATGTCTTGTTATATTTGTCTTTAATGTAAATCATATGTGGCGCACTTACTATTAGTATTCGTAACAGTTACATGTCATGTAACAGTTACAGTCAGCAGCAACTGTTTCAAACATCATGTTTATAAATAGATGCACAGTAGTCCTAGGTATGCCCCTTTTGAAAGAATTTTCAAGTCATCGATTACATACTATTATACATTTACACGCCCTCTATTTGACAGATTCCTACATAACATTCCGATATTATTTGTAAACAAACGAGAGGATTATGTGGTCTAAGGGGAGACAACGCAGTGTTGCACTCAATTAGAATGTACAGTACCAACACCAATAATTTTAGAGAATTTTTAAATGTCATGACTACCTTTTACAAAATACAATCTATTATTAGAAGTGTGTTCAGGTCCTCGGTTCAGGCTTATATGACCATATACACTTGCATCAAGTGTCGGTTCCCATAATCGAGGACAGTTAATGTAAAGTATATGCCACGCTCCATTTTAAGAGGTTGATACAGGGTGTTTTTTTTATTGTCATTAAGAAACATTTCTGTTTTTGTTAAAGAAGATAGAAAATAATCAGCGCTTTTAAATTATGTACCTGAATTCAACGTCCTAGATAATGGGGACCGACGACTAATGCATGCGTGTGATCAAGATCTATTTCGTAGACGTAAACCTAAGTTCGATGATAGGCATTTGAAATCATTTGTTAATGTTTATCGTATTTCATTATAACAGTTATCTAATAAATTTATTTATTTACTTTTTCTTTGTCCACCACTGGTTGAGGCAAATACTCCTTCACGTGTCCATAATACAATATAGACGCGTGTCGGTCCCCATAATCGAGGAGACTCAGTCACGTTCCAATATACTTGATTGATAAAGTCTCTTATGGTCAGTCACAAATACATGTAACGATAATCGTGTCTTACAGTTAGAAATATATGTCACATCTTACAGCCAATAAAACGCCAGCCATTTCCAACAGTCAGTAAAATGCGATGTACCGTAAATGTGTCGTACATGTAGTAATGTTTTGTACCTTTAGTTATTATAAACATGTTGTTTCGTACATTTATTAATAGATACATATCGTGTTGTACATTTAGTAACAGATACACGTTTGTCATACATTTAGATTTGAATCATGCCGTGTAGTATATTTCATAATGGACACATGCTGCGTTGTACATTTATTAATGGATACATATCGTGTTGTACATTTAGTAACAGGTATATACCGTGTCCTACGGTCAGTGACAAGTATACATAGTGTAACAGACTCACGTGTCAGTAACAGTTACATACTGTCTACTCCAGTAACAGATGCACTGGGATTCTTTAATCAGTAATTTATTCACATAATTATCAGTAAAAGATACACGGTATATCTTTAATCAGTAATATATAACAGATACACTGAGGATCTTTAATCAGTAATAGATACACCTCGTGTATAGATAGCTGACAGTAACAAATACACTGGGTATCTTTGATCAGTAATAGATATATGTACGTCTCGTGTATAGCTAGTAACAGATAGACATCGTCTATAGCGGTCAATGACAGATAATTGGGGGTGGGGGTCTTCCATTCAGTAACATAAACATGTTTTAGGTTTTGGTAATAGAAGGATACACAAGGTGTCTTATAGTAAGATACAAGGTGCGTCATAAATCAAATCCATATTACAGTAACAGATACATGTATCTTCAGGTAACAGGTACACGAGGTGTCTTATCAATACATACATGCCGACAGTGGCATATAAACATGATGGCTTATAGTAGGGTGCCCAGGCACTCAGTCATTTCAAATTGATGCAAAAGATTCGTTTTCAGTACCAATTTGAAGGTAAGGGTCCATGGAACAATTCTGTTTCAAGTGTCAAGCAGTCAGATAAAAATTAAGAAAATGGCCGCCAAAATCCGAGATGGCTGTCAATTTCCAGCTTTTTTTTCGAATTACGCGTCATAACTTTTGTACTATTGAACCTAGAATGATGATTTTTGTCTCTATACCTAGGTTTGTATGTATGAGTAATCCAACAAAAATAACAAAATGGCCGCCCAAATCCAAGCAGTCAGATAAAAATTAAGAAAATGGCCGCCAATTCCAAGACGGCTGCCAATTTCCAGCTTTTTTTCGCATTACGCCTGATAACTTTTGTACAATTGAACCTAGAATGGTGATTTTGTTCTCTAGGCTATACCTAGGTTTTTATGTATGAGTAATCCAACAAACATAAAATAAACATGATTGGAGTATATCTTCTATTATGTTGAGTCCCACTTCCATGCAAATTCTTAGATATTTTCCTGAAAAATCCTAAAATAATACATTCAATAGCGTGCAAGAGAGAGAGAGACGGTTTTAACGTCCACTCGACACAAACGTGTTAAATCACGTGATTCAATTTTATTTCAACCACACGCTTGCACGTAGGCGTCTTTAGTTGAGGGAGGAAACCCGAGAACCCCCGAGAAAACTCACCCTTTTAACGAACAACCGGTGAATCTAAAGCACGCTAGCTGACTCAATGTCAGACCATATGACATAACGCGCATGCGCTAACCATTCGCCCCCCCCCCCTAACATTCAAAAAGAAAATGGCTAGCAAATTAACCCAGGCCCCTATATACATGTTAGTATTTGAAATTGTTCTATTCCAGGTACTTCTCGCATGTGCACGTGCAATGACGGGTGAACTTCAACTTTGTCGTCAGGAGCGCTTACCCTTGAACTTGAAGGAAGAAATTATATCTGATCCAGCCCAAGTGCGGTAAAGGAACATAGTCTTGTGGGTTGTCGTGCCCAGGTTTTGTGGCGATAGTATACGGGAAAATCATTTTGGTTGTCTTTCCCGCTTTGTGGCCGGATTCAGAGCCATAATGTGATGGAAATTACTCAGAGTGATTACGAGAAGATCTATGTATCCAGTATACACCATCCTAATAGTAAGTGCAGGGGGACTGCACCACATATGATTTACACAAAAGACAAACATAGCGACAAGACACCATACTCAAAAAACAACAACAAACAAACAATTCAAAAAAAGCGAATGGATCCGGGGGCTAGCCGTAAGCGTCCACTGCGCTATACAGTCCCGGGCCTGTGGTGACACAGACTTCACTCAATTTGAAAACAACTGGGAATGCAACCCAAAGAAATAATTATATAGTGTCAGCATGAGTCATGATCTATTATATGTTGTAAGAATTACGAATGTAAGTATATTGTTGTATAAATTCCGCTACACAAGTAACCACATAGTTAAATGTATCAGAAGTAGGCCTAGTTCAAACTAAATCAAATCAATAAAAGGATTGAAGTATATTAAATGCATTTAGGACACACATTACAACCGTCACAGAAACAAAAACAAAACTGATTACAAGAAGCAAAGGAATAGACTATCTAGGGAGACAGCCGAGCCGTCTGCTGACTGAGTGGCGTGACGTGAATCTGCCGTAATAGTTGTTATGACGTCGTGGTTTAGAAGGTGCAATTTTCCGATAAAAAGGGCGATAATCTAGATAAAATAACGTTGAAATATAAAAACTAATACATGCAATTGTACAAACCATAGTATAATTATTATATAATGTCCCACGTAAGAAATGCAAAACAGGAATGCTAAGTGACGAAGATTGGGGGCGTGTAGGAGATGTACTAATGCACGCATGTCAGCTTTCTCTTGGTTGTATTGATCTATTAGTGGACTGTTTCCAACATGGTGGACTTGATCAACTGCAGTGATGTAGACATTGTTTTCATCTTGGGAATGTTCCTATGTTACAAGAGTAGTATGTGCAACATATAACTGGAGAACAGTTCCTTCTTGGTACAAGAGTTGACTAACCTAGACGGGCTTTCTGAAGCGAGCCTATGAAGACAGTGGCACCGAGATGGCGTTTGCGGATTGGGTTGTCATAGCTTCCCAGCTGAGTCCAACGTTCATCACTTTGGATGGTGTATACTGGAGACACAGAGCTTGTCGTAATTTTAATCGCATTAAGGCTCTGAATCCGGCAGCAGGAAAAAAAACCCTTACCCAACCTCGAACACTATCGTCACAAACCTAGGCATGACAACGTGCAAAGTCATGGCCCTTTTCTACGCATTCACTGGACCAGGCAGTACTTCTTCCTTTAAATTGAAGGGTAAGCGATCCTTTAATAATTCTTTCTTTCCTTCAACTACACGACTTTGGAACAATCTAGATTTTTCTATACGTAATTTAGATACGTTATTCATTTTTAAACAAAAACTCGCAATGCATGATCACTTGGTACCTTCGTATAACACAATTGGTAAAAGAAAAGTTCAAATCATCCATTCAAGACTTCGTTTATCAAACAGTGATCTAAATGGACATGCATTTTTAAGACACATAACTGACTCTCCAACCTGCCGATGTGGTCACAATTTTGAAGATCCTTATCACTTTCTGCTGATATGTCCCTTATATTCAGAAGCACGAAATACAACCATAAAAATATTACCAACAGAATACATCAACATAAAATTTTTATTGTATGGCTCTACGGATATTTCACTTGAACAAAATATACTAATATTTTCTCAGGTGCACAACTTTATGGAACTAAGTAATAGATTTTAAGTACTGTAATCGTTATATATCATTACCATCATTCAATTCTGTTTACATATTTATATTCTTTCAGGCCTAAAACCAAGATAAGTTATAATGTATATCAAACAACTGTTTTATTTGAAAAACATTATTGTATACTTTCAGAATTGTATTAATTAATAACACAATATGAATAGTTTCGACTATATACATGTATTTAAGTAACCAATTGTAATTATATTTATATCCTTTCAGGCCCTTAACCAAGATTAGTTATAATGTATATCAACTAACCGTTTTATTTGAAAAATATCATTGTATACTTTCAGAATTGTATTAATTAAGAACACAATATGAATAGTTTCGACTATATACATGTATCTAAGTAAACCACTTGTAATTATATTATTTTGTTAAAGGGTGAGGGGGTGATATAGGCCTAGCCTGTTCCCCATATCTATTCTTATAGAATAAAATATAGTTTTAAAAAAAATCCTGATGCACGTTGATGCATAAAGTGCCATCTCTTATGGAGCAATTTGGAACCATTGTCGACAATCCACTCTAAACATCGCCAAGGTTAAAAGAACTGATAACAGCCTTTGTCTGTAGACTGTACTCACATGAATCAAACGAGGACAATGATGTTGAGCTCGTCCGGTTGGGGTTGTTCTCACAGAAGACTAGGGGCGTGGAGTAAATTCTCTCCAACTAGTGACGCGTTGGATCAACACCTCAAAAGGAGTGTCTTCCAAGTGTGCATCACCCAACATGTCCATGATGCCTGCTAACACCGAACTAACCATGGCAATTGTGTAAGAATTTACTTGGAAGTAGGACTCAATATAAGAGAAGATATGCCCCAATCATGTTTATTTTATTTTTGTTGGATTACTCATACATAAAAATCTAGGTATAGAGACCAAAATCACCATTTTAAGTTCAATAGTACAAAAGTAATGAAGCGTAATGCGAAAAAAAAGCTGGAGATTGGCAGCCATTTTGGATTTTGGCGGCCAGTTTTTTATTTGTGTTGTATTACTCATACATACAAACCTAGGTATAGAGAAAAAAATCATCATTCTAGGTTCAATAGTACAAAAGTTATCAGGCGTAATGCGAAAAAAGCTGGAAATTGGCAACCTTCTTTAATTTTGGCGGCCATTTTGTTAATTTTTATCTGACTGCTTGACACTCGAACAAAAATTGTTCCATAGACCCTTACCTTCAAATTGGTACAGAAAACAAAACTTTTGCATCAGTTTGAAATGAAAACAAAAATAATATCCATGCACGGCCCCCACTATTACAGTAAAGGATACATAGGGCGTCATAATTCATAGATACACGTTGTGTATAGCCGCCAGTAACAGATACAAAGGTCGTCTTACAATCAGCAGCATACCCATTAGATGCCTTTCGTCAAAGTCAGTAACACATACACGTGATGTCTTTTAGAAACATATGCATCTAGTATGTCCTACAAGAACATATACATGTGGTAGTGTCTTACAGGCACACATACACGCGGTGGTGTCTTACAGGAACATATTATATACATGTGTTATCGTACAATCAGTAATAGATACATGAAGTATAACTTTTGGTACTTGTTGTTTTATGAGGCATAATTTAAAAAAAAAAGTAGATAAGAGTCTTACAGTCAGGAACGGCTGCCAACTGTATCTTAACAGTTACATGTCATGTCATGTCACAGTTACAAAAGCAGATACAGACATGTTTCGAACATCACATATATAAACAGATGTACAGCATACCTAGGTATGCCCCTCTTTACAATAATTTTGAAGTCATTGATTAGATACTATTATAAAATTACAAGTCCTCTACTTAACTGGTTCCTACATTTTGAGTTATAAAATTCTGATATAATTTGTAAACAAAAAGAGAGGATAATGTGGTCTAGGGGGAGACAACACATTGCTGTACTCAATTAGAATGTACAGTACCAACACCAATAAGTAAAGCAAAGTTTTTGAATATTACACGATTACTCTTTGTTCATGATCCAAAATACAATCTATTCTTAGACGTGTGTCTAAGTCCTCGATTCATAGGTTCAGGCTTATCTGGTCATACATATTTGTATCAAATTTCGGTCCCCATAATCAAGGACAGTTACTGTAAAGTATATGCCACGTTCCATCATAAATGATTGGTTCTATTTCAGTATCGTACCTCTACCAGTTCCCGGGGTCGTAGAGACTTGAAATTTTCAGGGGGTGTTTATGACGGCTAACAATGACCTCACACCAAATTTCAGCGAAATCGGTCAATAACTTTTCATTTTACCGAATTAAACTTCCCACGAGAGATACAATTATATTGCCTTTCGCCGCCATTAGTATTTGGTGACTCTAGACTCGATTAACAAGACGCTCAACGAACTCCCAACACTCGGCTCCCCGTGCCCAACGTTGCAATTCATAATAATTATAATGAGTTTCGTATATTTTAATTATACGCCCACATGGAAATGTGGGCGAATATTGCCGTCGCCCCCGACCGGCCATCCGTTCGTCGTGCACAATTTCTTGTGAACGCTCTAGAGGCTAAAGTTAATACCCGATTGACTTTAAATTTATGCACAGTGTTTAAGTTTAAGGTCATGAGACGAAGAAGCATATGGAAATGTGGTCGCATATTGCCGTCGCCCCCGACCGACCGGCCGTCGGTCCGTCCGTTCGTCGTCCACAATTTCTTGTGAACGCTCTAGAGGCTAAAGTTAATACCCGATTGACTTTAAATTTATGCACAGTGTTTAAGTTTAAGGTCATGAGACGAAGAAGCATATGGGAATGTGGTCGTATATTGCCGTCGCCCCCGACCGGCCGTCCGTCGGTCCGTCCGTTCGTCGTCCACTACGAAATCGAGTCTCAGCGGCTAAATTTTTATTCGATTCATCTGAAAAATGAATACAACCTGTGCGAGGGTCGTGCGCAGGTTGTATTCATTTTTCGGACGGATCTTTAAAAAAATGAGGCCCTGAGAGAAGTTGCGGTTTTTAAATACAAACTTAGGCCTACAAAATGAACACAAAAATTAGATTGATCACTCAAGCCAGGGGATGTTAGCCAGGGTCATGACCTTGACCCATCGGGACGTCCCTAAAGAAGTCCTTGTGTGTCGTGACCTTGACCTTGACCTTAACCTCTCTGCAAAATCTGTGGACGGTACCTAATGTTTTGGGAATTTTTCGACCCCAAGGTCAAAGGTCAGGTGAAAGGTCAAGGTTTCACATGAAAGGACAGTGATGTGTCCATCCGAGGTCATGACCTTCGATATGCCACGTGACCTTTGGAGGTCAAGCTAGGGTCAAACGTCACTTCATGGGCCCGTTTCGCTCACTTCCGGTCGCCGGGCGGCCATTTTGAAGTCACCCAGAGACCGGCCGGGGTGGATATACCTATCGAATACCAAGGCTTGAACCCCGCCCGGGTCCATGAAGTGACGTTTGACCCTAGCTTGACCTTCAAATGTCACGTGGCATGGAAAGGGTCATGACCCTGGATGGACACATCAATGACCTTTCATGGCAGTTCTTGACCTATCACCTGACATTTTGCCTTGGGGTCGAAAAATCCTCAAAACTTTAGGTACCGTCCACAGATTCTGCAGAGAGGTCAAGGCCAAGGTCAAGGTCACTACCCACAAGAACTGCGTTCGGGACGTCTATGTGGATCAAGGTCATGACCCTCGCTGACATAGCGTGCCCCCTAGCGGACATAGAAAATAAATAGCCATAAATCACGCAAATTTCACCGAGCTTCGCGAACCTCCTCCTGTAAACGCCCCGAAGGGTGCCCGGGCGGGGTTCGAGGCTTGGTATATCCACCCCGGCCAGTCTCTGGGTGACTTCAAAATGGCCGCCCGGCAACCGGAAGTGGGCGAAACGGGACCATGAAGTAACGTTTGGCCCTAGCTTGACCTCCAAGGGTCAAGTGGCATGAAAAGGGCCATGACCCTGGATGGAAATATCAATGACCTTTCCTGTGAGACCTTGACCTTTGACCTGACATTTGACCTTGAGGTCGAAAAATACCCAAACTTTAGGTACCGTCCACAGATTTTGCAGAGAGGTCAAGGTCAAGGTCACGACACACAAGGACTTCTTTCGGGACGTCCCGATGGGTAAAGGTCATGACCCTTGCTAACATCCCCTGGCTTGAGTGATCAATCTAATTTTTGTGTTCATTTTGTAGGCCTAAGTTTGTATTTAAAAACCGCAACTTCTCTCAGGGCCTCATTTTTTTAAAGATCCGTCTGAAAAATGAATACAACCTGCGCACGACCCTCGCGCAGGTTGTATTCATTTTTCAGATGAATCGAATAAAAATTTAGCCGCTGAGACTCGATTTCGTAGTGGACGACGAACGGACGGACCGACGGACGGCCGGTCGGGGGCGACGGCAATATACGACCACATTTCCATATGCTTCTTCGTCTCATGACCTTAAACGTAAACACTGTGCATAAATTTAAAGTCAATCGGGTATTAACTTTAGCCTCTAGAGCGTTCACAAGAAATTGTGGACGACGAACGGACGGACCGACGGCCGGTCGGTCGGGGGCGACGGCAATATGCGACCACATTTCCATATGCTTCTTCGTCTCATGACCTTAATCTTAAACACTGTGCATAAATTTAAAGTCAATCGGGTATTAACTTTAGCCTCCAGAGCGTTCACAAGAAATTGTGGACGACGAACGGACGGACCGACGGATGGCCGGTCGGGGGCGACGGCAATATGCGACCACATTTCCATGTGGGCGTATAATTAAAATATACGAAACTCATTATAATTATTATGAATTGCAACGTTGGGCACGGGGAACCGAGTGTTGGGAGTTCGTTGAGTGTCTTGTTAATCGAGTCTAGAGTCACCAAATACTAATGGCGGCGAAGGCAATAATAGTATCTTTCGTGGGAAGTTTAATTCGGTAAAATGAAAAGTTATTGACCGAATTCGCTGAAATTTGGTGTGAGGTCATTGTTAGCCGACATGAACACCCCCTGAAAATTTCAAGTCTCTACGACCCCGGAAACTGGTAGAGGTACGATACTGAAATAGAACCAAATGATTGATACGAGGCGTTTCTTATTACCATTAAGAATTAGTTCCATGCTTGTTAAGGCCGACAGCGTTTAATCAGCGGTTTTAAAAGGTCTTCGATAATGGGGACCGACTCATAATGCATGTGCATCATCAAGGTCTGCCATATAAACATACACCTATCAATTGAAGTCCTTTCACACATTTAGATGTTTGGTGATAGACATATATGAACAGTTGTTAACATTTATTGATTTTCATATTACCAGTTATTCAATCTCCCTTCACGTGTCAAAAATACAATATATCATAAGTTGCGTATTTGAGTCCTCGATTTATAGGTCCATACTTATCTAGTCATACACACTATCAAAGGTCCTCGAAAAGGGGGTCGACATCTAATTTTTTTATATACAATATTTTATTTCATTTGAAATATGATTGGAGAACAGGCTGGGCCTATATTGACTCATTTCCAGAATTTACAAAAACAAATTTATTTTATGTACATCACAACATATATAACAATAACATACAAAATATAAAAATTTTAAGATTTAAATATAAAATAAACATTTATACATAAATACAGACTTTGTATTAAATAGGCTTCCCCCCTCCCCCCACAATATAAAAACCTATGAACAGTGTTAAAAATTAACTGATTTTGATGAGATGAGAGGACAATCTGACCATTTAATAAAATAACAACATCTCGAAATTGCTGCTTGAGTAAACCAATAGTTTTTCCTCGGGCACCCGAATCGGGGAGCATATTAACAGATAGTGGTAACAATCTTCAAAAAGGTGACCACACGCGCAGGCGGGGCTATCCGTTAAATGTCTCAAAAACTCATGACCATTTAATCGCTGCAGCCTAATCTCAGTTTACCATGTATTATTTGATTTTTTCGTACTGTGGAATAATATGGTCGTTTTTAATCAAGCTTTAATAAAAAGATGAAACAGAATTTGAATTCTGGTTCCAATGTGTTCCATTCTCTGATCGTCGACGGAATAAACGAATTTGAAAAAAATGTTTGTTCTACAACAAAAGTACTCTTCGAAATTATTACAATTTCTTAGACGATATGGTGATTTTTTTTCTTTAAAATAAGGTTTGGAATATAAGAAGGAGCTAGACCGTTGATTAACTTATAGAATAATTTTAGTTAGTGTCAGCTAATGGAACAAATCCGGTTTCTTTATAGAGTTTTGCATTGCTTGTTCCTCTAACCGCTCCACAAATAGTCCTAATTGTAAAGCTAATTTGTCGAAGCAGCCAGCCCAAATTACGTCAGCATAATCAAAATGTGGTAGAATAAAAGATGTATAGATGGTGTTTAATGATTTTCTATTAAGTCGATATTTTAATGATTTTAAACAAGTGATAAGTTTCCCTTCTTTATTACAGATATGATTTATATGGACATCCCATTTGCAATTTGGTTGAAAGTTTAGCCCAAGATGTTTATGCTCCGATGCTTCTAATGAACGTGCGTGTCCTCAATAGACAGTGTTGATAAAGTGTCCTCGGTTTCCGAGCGTAAGTCACGTGTGACATGCGCAAAATCATCTTTGTGTGTCCTCTCTTATAGAAGAAAAACTCTCATTCATTTTTAAAAAAACAGTCGGGGGGAATATAGTGTAGCGAATATGGATAAAGAATTGATTTTATATTCTAAAATTGTTAATCATTTCACCGAAATATTGTTTTAAACGCTGTCCTCAATTTGGTATATATACACCGATGTCCCCGAAAAGGACCATAAACAAGTGATCTTCTTAAAACTTTACATACTTATTCCTTATACCCTAAGAATGATCCCTATTGTGTTTGGTGCATACCCGACCCCCGGGGAGAGAGCAACGCTCATAATTCATCCAATATTAAAATCTATTCCATTTTAAGCAATAGTCGTGAATAGGTGATTTCGATGACGTCCGCGCTCTGCAATATGCAGTGGCTGCGAGTTAGATCAATTACTCAAATGTAGTTTTAGTTCTACCGCATACTGCACAAAGCGATCAACCTACGTCATACCAGAATTGATCACTGCCCTCAATATCCACCATTGTTTCTATGTTTAAAACGCTCACGTGATCATTTTGGGGCGGGACTTATCCAACAGACACCGCTGTGTTTAGACAACAGACTAAAAATAGCCTAGCACGTGTGTTTTTAATAGTTGTATTTAAACACGCCTTGTCGCTGACACTAGCTTAAAAGCGATATATAATATGTGCTATGGGTAATATTGCAATACATTCTTTGCCGTTGTAAACTGTATTCTTTGCCGTTGTAAACTGTCTTTGGAGTTTCAATCTGTTTATCTTTCAAAACAATTGTTAGATACTCCTAAATTTGTTTTCGCCAACAAAACCGCCTGTGAAATTAACTGCCATAGGCGCCGCCATATTGAATAATTAGGGGACTTTTTTGTGAATCGGCTCATCATTAGTTTGACATTTTTCAAACACACAACGGCTAAATAAACATATTTAATATTTCATTCAATATGACAATATAAGAGAAATAAATACTTCTAAAAATGTCTAAAAGCATTCTCGGTGTTATCGACTAAAATTGTAGGAATTCAAATGTCGGTTAATTAGGTTAGGGCCTATTCACAAGAGTGAAAGTTTAGATATTGGTGGGTATCTGTTTGTTTGTAATACAGATCCGTTTCAATCACTCCATTTGGTGAAAGATTCACGGTTACGTCCAAAAAGTTTAATGATGTTGGGCTAAACTCTATAGTGAATTTGATATCATTGTCCAACTCATTCAACATTTTATGTAATTTGGAGATAACTGTCATATCTACTTTAAGTATTGTGAAACAGTCATCCAGGAAGCGAAACCATAATCTTTTTATCATATTACTGAATTCTCTATCAAACTCAATAGCAACCCTCTCATACCAAATCTCTTCTAAATATCCTAAAGTTAAAGTTGCATAGGTGGGGCCAACTTTAGTACCCATTGCCACACCTTTAATCTGTGAATAATAATTGTTGTTGAAATAAAATATATTATTAGACACAACTAAGTCCAAAGCTTCCAGGATAAATGATTTGGTAAAACGGTCTGATAGTAATTCAGGATACGTATCAATCCAATATCCAATCGCTCTCAATCCTAGATTTTTATCTATGTTGTTGTAGAGGTTGACCACGTCGAAGCTTATTAATGTGCTTCCAGGTTCAACCTCTTCCGGTAGATGATGAAGGAAATCTACGCCATCGCGAAGGAAGCTTTTGACTTTGGTGCACAATGGTTTTAGAATAATGTCAATAAAGTTGCTTAAGCGTTGAGTACTACTAGTTGGTCCCCCTACAAATGGCCTAAAGGTTAAATCACGCGGATTATGAATATTAACAACTTCGCTCTTTGTAATATTAACAGCTTCTTGAATAGCCTTGCTTTTATGGATTTTTGGCAATCCATAAAAATAGGCAGTTGAAGGTTGAAATTTACACAAGTAATCTCCTTCTTCACTGTGAAGCATGTTTGTATGTGCACCAATAAATTTTTGAATTTTTCGTTGAATCATATCGTTAGCTTTTAGTGAAGATTCTGCATAAAAGTCCTTGTTAGAAAGCATTTCAGATATGTTCTCTTGATAAAATGAGGTATCCATAACAACTATAGCACCACCCTTGTCAGCCTTTTTTATGATAATATCAGCGGTATTTTTAAAGGCATTCAAAGCTTCTCTTTGGTCCTTATTAAGGTTTGATTTGAATGGTTTATTTTGAACTTGGTGGGTTGATATAGTGGTTATGAATCTATCAAGAAAAACATCCCGTCCAGCACGTGGTGTAAAGGTAGATTTGTTCCGCACTAGATATTCTGGTTCTAATTGTCTTGATTCATCTAAATTGGGGTCGTCTTTATAAAAATGACGCTTGAGTCTCAATTTTCTACAAAATTGTGTAAGCTCCGACTTTAAAGTAAAGTTAAAGTTGCATAGGTGGGGCCAACTTTAGTACCCATTGCCACACCTTTAATCTGTGAATAATAATTGTTGTTGAAATAAAATATATTATTAGACACAACTTAGTCCAAAGCTTCCAGGATAAATGATTTGGTAAAACGGTCTGATAGTAATTCAGGATACGTATCAATCCAATATCCAATCGCTCTCAATCCTAGATTTTTATCTATGTTGTTGTAGAGGTTGACCACGTCGAAGCTTAGTTTAGTTTAGTTTAAACAATATTTTATTCGTTAGAAAAGGATTGAACAACAGGCAAAGCCTATATTAGTTCTTCCCCATGGATACAGAATATAATAAATGATAAATATAAACATATACATAAAAATAAGATTAAGTATAATAAATTGTAAAACCGAACATATATACAGTTACATGTGGAAATGGTATATGCAAAATATAGCTGGTGCAATTATTTAGTATTGTTCAACAATATGTAAAATCAAATCAAAACCTTTTGGTACTTTTAATAAAATTATGGACTTTTTCAAAAATAATAATATTAGAGGTATTCGAAAGATCTTTAGAGCCATTCAAAATTAGATCTAGATTAATAGTTTCTGTGAGTACCTTTAATGGATTTAATAGTTCGACTCGAATAGATGAATACGATGGACAAGTAAAGAAGAAGTGGAAGTTATCTTCATTCAAAGATTTACATTTTGGACATATTTTTGATTCAGATAGATAATGATGAAATAGGTGATTATTGAGATTACTAGATTTATTCCTTAGTTGGCAGTGGATGATATTTTCCTTACGGTTTCCATAATGAAAGTAACTAGGTTTTTTATGTATAGGATAATGATTTAGGAGACCGGTCTTAAAAGTTTTGAGAGATGGCGAAAACTGCAGCTGCGCAGGAAGACTATTCCATAGTTTTATTGTGTTTGGGAAAAAACTTTTTATATAAGCAGACGTTTTACATTGTGGTATTTTAAGTTTGGGGTTTCTAAGGTTGTAATAATTCGATTCAGGCTGTATTTTAGTTAGAATATCGGACAAATACTGGGGACTATAACAATTAAGAATTTTATAAAAATAGACGAGTTTATGCTTTTGACGGCGTTTAAACAATGGTTCCCACCCTAATTCGTTATAAACATAATTTCTGTGGGAATTTCGGCGCAGACCAGTTATGATTCTCCCTGCTTCTAATTGAATGTTCTCAAGTAATTCTGAATCTTTAGCACTACAATTGTCCCATATACTATCTCCATACTCCATAATAGGACGTATGAATGAAGTAAATATGGTACATAATGTGGATCTATTTAATTTGAATTTTAATTGACGTAATATGTTAAGTCTATTGCAAGCTTTTTTGTGAATTTTAGAAATATGTTCTGTCCATGTTCCATTTAGATGAAATGTTAGTCCCAGGTGGCAGTGCGAGGAAACTTTATCAATAATTTTATTTTCAAAAATAAGATTAGGATGATTAGCTTTTTTACGTGTAAATATTAAGTTTTTAGTTTTATTTGGATTAAATTTTATTTGCCATTTATTTGCCCACGTTGATATTAGCTTCAGATCACTATTGATTGAATTCGCAGTTTCTAATGGGTTATCATTTATAATTGCAAATAAGGACGTATCGTCAGCAAATAATCTTACATTGTTATCTAGATTGTCTGAAATATCATTTATGTATAATAAGAATAGAAAGGGACCGAGTATTGATCCCTGAGGAACCCCCGATTCAACTGACAAATAAGGTGACTTAAAACCTTCAAGGACAACACATTGTTTACGATTTGTTAGATAATTGTGTATCCAATCACATAAATTTGGACTAATACCATACTTTCGCAGCTTATATACAATTCCCAAATGCCAGACTTTATCGAACGCTTTAGAAATATCACAGAATACAAAACTAAGTTCTTTCCCTTTATCTAGATTACTTATGATTATATTATATATCTCAAGAAGCTGGTTTATTGTTGAGTCATTTTTTTGAAATCCTGACTGATGTTTAGATAATAAATCATTTTTTTAAATAAAGTTGTACAGGTGTTTAAGGATAATTTTAATATGGGAATAATAAATTTAAGCTTCCTAAAAATTTGTCAGAAGATAAAATAGACAAACCTACAACCGGGACACGACCTAATCCAAGGAAGAAAAATAATAAAAATCATCTTTCACAACAAAGGGAAATTCGAAGGCCCTTAGATCAATCTTGTGCCGATAACCGAAACTCTCTAGGGTCAAGAAAGAGGTCACCACAGAGAAGATCACCAGCAAGAAGATCACCCCAGAGAATACCACCACAAAGAAAGCCTATACAGCGAAGATCACCTCAACGCAAAAGTTATTATAACGAATATAATGATTGGACAGAGGTCAGACGTCCACATCCACGTCGATTTGAAGAAGACAACCATCTTTCTGAGCGACGGCAAAGGAGTCTAAGAAACGCTAACTATCCACAAACGAGGGAGGTGGAATATGATCATTTTTTAGATCGAGGCCGGAGAATGAAAACTCGATACAAATATTAAAACAAGATAAAAATGATCCAACTGTCGTCAATTTAAGTAGTGTCACTTTAAACAACAAGGAAATTTCTTTGCTCCATAAAGGCCTAAAGTTCACCCCTACACCACCAAGTGACACATGTACTTTAAAGTCGGAGCTTACACAATTTTGTAGAAAATTGAGACTCAAGCGTCATTTTTATAAAGACGACCCCAATTTAGATGAATCAAGACAATTAGAACCAGAATATCTAGTGCGGAACAAATCTACCTTTACACCACGTGCTGGACGGGATGTTTTTCTTGATAGATTCATAACCACTATATCAACCCACCAAGTTCAAAATAAACCATTCAAATCAAACCTTAATAAGGACCAAAGAGAAGCTTTGAATGCCTTTAAAAATACCGCTGATATTATCATAAAAAAGGCTGACAAGGGTGGTGCTATAGTTGTTATGGATACCTCATTTTATCAAGAGAACATATCTGAAATGCTTTCTAACAAGGACTTTTATGCAGAATCTTCACTAAAAGCTAACGATATGATTCAACGAAAAATTCAAAAATTTATTGGTGCACATACAAACATGCTTCACAGTGAAGAAGGAGATTACTTGTGTAAATTTCAACCTTCAACTGCCTATTTTTATGGATTGCCAAAAATCCATAAAAGCAAGGCTATTCAAGAAGCTGTTAATATTACAAAGAGCGAAGTTGTTAATATTCATAATCCGCGTGATTTAACCTTTAGGCCATTTGTAGGGGGACCAACTAGTAGTACTCAACGCTTAAGCAACTTTATTGACATTATTCTAAAACCATTGTGCACCAAAGTCAAAAGCTTCCTTCGCGATGGCGTAGATTTCCTTCATCATCTACCGGAAGAGGTTGAACCTGGAAGCACATTAATAAGCTTCGACGTGGTCAACCTCTACAACAACATAGATAAAAATCTAGGATTGAGAGCGATTGGATATTGGATTGATACGTATCCTGAATTACTATCAGACCGTTTTACCAAATCATTTATCCTGGAAGCTTTGGACTTAGTTGTGTCTAATAATATATTTTATTTCAACAACAATTATTATTCACAGATTAAAGGTGTGGCAATGGGTACTAAAGTTGGCCCCACCTATGCAACTTTAACTTTAGGATATTTAGAAGAGATTTGGTATGAGAGGGTTGCTATTGAGTTTGATAGAGAATTCAGTAATATGATAAAAAGATTATGGTTTCGCTTCCTGGATGACTGTTTCACAATACTTAAAGTAGATATGACAGTTATCTCCAAATTACATAAAATATTGAATGAGTTGGACAATGATATCAAATTCACTATAGAGTTTAGCCCAACATCATTAAACTTTTTGGACGTAACCGTGAATCTTTCACCAAATGGAGTGATTGAAACGGATCTGTATTACAAACAAACAGATACCCACCAATATCTAAACTTTCACTCTTGTCACCCTTCTCATACTAAACGAAACATTCCATATAATTTAGCTAGAAGAGTATGTACCATTGTTTCGAACCCGGTTGTCAAAGTTAGGCGACTAAAGGAATTAAAAACATTCTTATTGAAACAAGAATATCCTTTAGGTCTCATAGAAGATGCAACGACTCGGGCCTTAAGTTTAGATCAGACAAAATTAAGACTACCAAAAATACACCCAGCATGCGGAAATCTAAATGTTGCTTTAGTCACAACATTTAACCCATCACAAGAAGATGGGAAGTCTTTGATAAATAATAACTTACACATCCTTAAGAACAGTGAAGTTATGTCCAAAATTTTGTCTAAAACTAAGATTATTAACAGTCTCAAACAGCCACGAAATCTAGCTAAATTATTAATATCTTCTAAATTTGAATGTAGTCCAGATACACCGGTGGTAAGTGAATGTGGAGAAATAAATTGTAAGACATGTAAAATAATAATTACGGGCTCCTCAATCCAGATCACCGATAATAAACTTTTTCATATTAAGCAACCCATGAACTGTAAATCCAGTTATGTCATATATGTGATTGTTTGTTCTGGCTGTAATAGACGGTACATTGGGAAAACAATCAGATTGCTAAAGACAAGGATGAACCTGCATCGGCACCATATACTCAATCCTCAATATAGGATGATCCCACTTAGTGGACATATAGATGTTTGTGGTGGTTGCAAATTTAGTGTTTTTCCAATGTACAAGCTAAACAACAATAATAATGATTTGTTAGAAGCCAAAGAGGCATATTTTATTGACAAATACCGGCCAGCTTTAAATGCAAAATTATAGTATAGTTTCATTGCATATAGGCCGAGTTTTGTTGTCTGATTTGATATTTTATTTATGTCCCTTTTTTGTACTACTGTGTAACTATGGCGCTATGACGTCATAGTCATTGTTGTATTATCAAGATGTAGATTATCTGAAGAGCTTAATAAAATAAGCGAAAGTGCTAATAATCGACAAATAATGTAGTTCTTTTTTCGAAAACTTTTATATTTTTGTATATATATATATATATATATAAATAATTAAAAATATGAAATGACTTACAGATTTCATATTTTTAATTACTTATATTTGCTCTGGATTAATTCATCGAGCACTCTGTGTTTAGCTTATGCACACTATTTGGATTATAATATATATATATATATATATATATATATATATATATATATATATATATATATATATAAATAAATAAGATGTTTGAAAAAAAAAAAACCCTACATATTTCAAGTTAGCGCTTTCAGTTCCATCGGAACCTCCTCAGACTTTTTAATATGATAGCGTTATATAAACACAAATAATAACAATAGAAAGACGTCACATCCGACGTTTACAATAAATGTTGAGTATACTACTGTTATTAATAATTTAAGTTGAAATTTAGTTACATACACAATGAAATATACATTTGCAATGAAATATATTTATAATTTTAAACTACACCAGTTAAACTTTAACATTGAGTTCGGGGTTGTATTTCCGTATAAACATGCTTTCTTTTATTTCTAATAGCGCTTGATTTGCTACATTTAATTTGTACATAGGGAAAACAGTGTATCTACCTCCGCCACAACGATCTAGATGTTCGCTCAAAGGAATAGTTCTATTTTCTGCGTTTTTAATTTGTGAACGATGGAGGTTCATTCGTCTACTTAATTGCAATTCTGTTTTCCCTATGTATCTGCAGTTACAACCTGCGCATATCATCAAATAGATTACGTTATTTGATTTACAATTCATATTTTGTTTGATTGTAAATATTTGGTGATTTGTGACAGTGATAGACGACCCTTCGATAATATCATTACATGTTAAACACCGATTATCATTACATTTAGAAACTGTGGGTGTAGAAGATATGGAATCAAATTTTGAAGATGTCAACATTGTTCGTAAACTATGTGGTTGTTTAAGACTGTTAATTATTGTGATTCGATTAATAATTTGGCTCATTTTTTTACTATTTTGAAGAATATGACGGTGTTTGTCATATATTAATTTACCTCTCTCTTGTGATGGATTGAAAGTTGTAACTAAAGCTATTTCCTTATTAGTTGAAACATTTTGGTAAATTTTCGGTTCTCTTAATTTTGTCTGATCAAGGGAAAGGGCCTTTTTGTTTCCCTCTAAAATGAGTTTGATGGGATAATTCTGTCGAAGTAAATAACCTTTCAATTCGTTTAGTCTGTGCACACTCTTCTAGCTAGACTAAACGGA
The DNA here is from genome assembly GCA_917208275.1 of Patella pellucida. Taxonomy (NCBI): domain Eukaryota; kingdom Metazoa; phylum Mollusca; class Gastropoda; family Patellidae; genus Patella; species Patella pellucida. Next base: position 45,793,820 of record OU795038.1, read on the forward strand.
ATGATTTACTAAACTCGTTAGACCAAAGTATAAAGTTTACAATCGAACAGAGTAATATATCTCTAAACTTCCTGGATGTAACAGTCAAATTATCAGCAGGAGGTACAATAGAAACAGATTTATTCTTTAAAAGTACAGATACACACCAGTACCTAAATTTCAAATCTAGTCATCCACCCCATACAAAACGAAACATTCCGTTTAGTCTAGCTAGAAGAGTGTGCACAATTGTATCGAACCATCAAACTAAACTCGTCAGACTAAACGAATTGAAAGGTTATTTACTTCGACAGAATTATCCCATCAAACTCATTTTAGAGGGAAACAAAAAGGCCCTTTCCCTTGATCTGACAAAATTAAGAGAACCGAAAATTTACCAAAATGTTTCAACTAATAAGGAAATAGCTTTAGTTACAACTTTCAATCCATCACAAGAGAGAGGTAAATTAATATATGACAAACACCGTCATATTCTTCAAAATAGTAAAAAAATGAGCCAAATTATTAATCGAATCACAATAATTAACAGTCTTAAACAACCACATAGTTTACGAACAATGTTGACATCTTCAAAATTTGATTCCATATCTTCTACACCCACAATTTCTAAATGTAATGATAATCGGTGTTTAACATGTAATGATATTATCGAAGGGTCGTCTATCACTGTCACAAATCACCAAATATTTACAATCAAACAAAATATGAATTGTAAATCAAATAACGTAATCTATTTGATGATATGCGCAGGTTGTAACTGCAGATACATAGGGAAAACAGAATTGCAATTAAGTAGACGAATGAACCTCCATCGTTCACAAATTAAAAACGCAGAAAATAGAACTATTCCTTTGAGCGAACATCTAGATCGTTGTGGCGGAGGTAGATACACTGTTTTCCCTATGTACAAATTAAATGTAGCAAATCAAGCGCTATTAGAAATAAAAGAAAGCATGTTTATACGGAAATACAACCCCGAACTCAATGTTAAAGTTTAACTGGTGTAGTTTAAATTATAAATATATTTCATTGCAAATGTATATTTCATTGTGTATGTAACTAAATTTCAACTTAAATTATTAATAACAGTAGTATACTTAGACTGGTGGCCAGTCTCCTCCACACACCAAAAATTGGCCAGTCCTCTCCAAAAAATAAAAACCGAAAAAAAACGTAATCTCTAGAGACTGGGCAAATAGAGCTTCATTCTCATCTAGTAGGTCAACCTGCATTATGTAGGTTGTGTGACGTCGTGCACGTGATCACGACATATCTAAAAGCAACGTGACGTCAACCCTCAGACGGTCTAAGCATGACTGCTTTGCACTCCAGTCGAGACGCATGATTCATGTCACGTGACTCGGGGCTTGCTTGATAACTGTCAATCATTCCAAATAAGGAACAACGTAAACTCTGGTGCTGGTTACAGCTTTACTCAATTTTTTTTTTATACAAATGGAAACGAAAGTGTTGGTTTACTAAAAATTAATACTTTTATATAAATCGAAATGTAAAATAAATAGATGAGACTGGGCCAGTCTATAGTATACTCAACATTTATTGTAAACGTCGGATGTGACGTCTTTCTATTGTTATTATTTGTGTTTATATAACGCTATCATATTAAAAAGTCTGAGGAGGTTCCGATGGAACTGAAAGCGCTAACTTGAAATATGTAGTTTGTTTTTTTTCAAACATCTTATTTATTTATATATCACCTGAGAGCTGTTACCACAACTTTTTTTTTTTTTTTTTTTATATATATATATATATATATAATTAAACGATTTAAAATAACAAACTCTCAGATAAATATACCAAAAAATACTAAATTTGGATGGAATAATCTATATTTAAATAACTTTTACATTAGTGCACTAATGTAAAAGTTATTTAAATATAAAATTTAGTATTTTTTGGTATATATATATATATATATATATATATATATATATATATATATATATATATTTAAACGATTTAAAATAACAAACTCTCAGATAAATATACCAAAAAATACTAAATTTGGATGGAATAATCTATATTTAAATAACTTTTACATTAGTGCCAAGATCTTTCGGCCTTTCGGCTTCTTCAGGGCTCATTAGCCGAAAGGCCGAAAGATCTTGGCACTAATGTAAAAGTTATTTAAATATAGATTATTCCATCCAAATTTAGTATTTTTTGGTATATATATATATATATATATATATATATATATATATTATAATCCAAATACGATGGATTTATCTTTATTTTCACTACCATCAAAATACTCTAAATTTCGAAGTTTTCTTATATTATAAAGATACTGATACTAAACAGTATCTCGAATTCAATTCATGTCACCTCAAACACATAAAAACGGCTGTACCATATAATTTGGCCAGACGTATATGTACCATTGTGTCTAACACAGAAAGAAAATTTCAAAGACTAGGGGAATTAAGAGAATTTCTATTAGCCCGCAAATATCCCTCCACGTTAATTAATGATGGATTTCAAAGGGCTAGTAAAATACCGATAACGGAATTAAGGCAGGTAAAGATAAAAGATACTAATCACAATATAATTGCTTTTGTCACCACCTTTAATCCTCACAATCCTCATTTTTCCAACGTAATTAAAACACATCTCCCACTACTTAAACAAGATAAAAAAATGAAAAAACTTACTAATGCACTAACGTTCATCCCTTCAAAAAGACAACCTAAAAACCTTAAATCACTATTGACCAGGGCTAAATTTGAATCCCTCAGTCCAATTAAGGAAGCTGTAAAATGTGGAAGGGATAATTGCGGCACGTGTAGATATTTAATTGAAGGTAAATCATTTATTTTTGATAGTGGAATAGAATTTTTTGTCAATGAAAGTATGAACTGTAAAGTAACTTATGTATTATATGTCATAAAATGTAGTGGGTGTGCCGAACTTTACATCGGTTGCACTAACAAGTTACAAAACAGAGTAACGGTTCATAGACAACATATCAGGGAACCAAATTTAAGGAAGATTCCTTTAAGTGAACACCTTGATATCTGCGGTAAAGGCGAATTCAAAATATACCCTTTTTTTAAGATGCCGCATTCAGACCCCATGAAAATGAGATTGAAGGAACAATATTTTATTGACAAATTTAAACCCAAATTAAACATTTCAAAATAATTACAATATTATACTATATCTAATTCAATATTATTATTGTGTGTTTATTCTTCCATGACGTCACGTCATTGTTATTATTATTGTATGTCTTGACAAGCTCAGGCGAAACATGTAGACAATTAAACAATAGTACTTTTCAAAGGCATTTTCAACCTTTATTTATTTTTTCTATATTAACACTACTACGGTTTCAACTTCATACATATATTGATATATATACACGTAAGTAGATAGAAAATGCCACCAAAAAAGAAAAGTACAGAAGAAAATTTTAACGAAGAAATGTTAAAAACGATGTCAGCGTTACTTGGCAAAATGACGATCCTGATAGAAAAAACTGATATGATAGCGTCAGCCATAAAAGATTTAACGCAACAACAGCGCAACCAATCACCAATGTTGGAAATTAATGAAGTAACCAAATGCTTTAAGGACCTCGGTGATAAAATAACTGAAATTGCGAGTACAAGCCTTATCAATTCAACAAGCATTGTGGAACCTTCCCAATTTTCCGTTGAAAATGAGGCTAAACGGGTTATGAGATCAATTAAAAACGAATGGTCCCACAAATTATACCTTAGACACAATATGAATTGGAGCCAATTGAGAAATAAAAACATGGCACTCGTTTTGGAAGATTGGATGTCCAAGGAAAATAAAATAATACTCCCTAAACACCAAATAAAATTATTTAAAGGAGAACTCGAAAATCAAAGATCACGTCGCGAGGAACAAGTATTTTCCAACATTAATGCCGACATTGAATTGATGAAAATGCGATGTGATACACAGATGGAAAAAACACAAAATATAGACCTCGAAATGATAGATCTTATTACATCAAAATCATCGTCCCAGGTAAGAGAAACACTTATTATTAAGTGGAAGAACTTTGTGACGATCAAGATGAAAAAGTATCAAAAAAATGGTCAAAAATGGAATCGTGGTTAAAAAATTATGCGGAAAACTTTAAGCCCGAATCGACCACAAATAGACCATTCTTCAAGGAATTTAAAATTAAAGAAAAGAAGACATCCACCAAAATACAAAGGTCAGTTCCTGAAACAAACAGAAGAACCAGGCAACCTTCAAGGATGCGACCAAGTAATACTTCACCACAAGTTAAGGAGGGGAGGGGTAAGTACCCCACTAAAAATAACCAATGGGAAGTAGTTAAAAGTCGTAAAAAGAAAAATACAAATGTGAAAAAACCCATCAACAATAGAGCGGACAAACGCCTGGAATATACAACTGGCGATAATAAAAAAGCTCATTTTTTAGGAAAGCGCCCCTTCCTTCGACGGGAAAGGGAAAAATCGAACCAAAAATCATCAATTTATCGAAACGAAAACTAAATCTCAATCAAATATTCATCTTACAAAAAGTATTAAAATTCACACCGACACCTCAAAAACATAATATTAGTGAAGTAAAGGAAGATATAGCCGAATTCATAAGAAAACTTCGAAATTTAGAGTATTTTGATGGTAGTGAAAATAAAGATAAATCCATCGTAAGAAATAAAAGTGATTGGGGAGCACCAAAAGGTCGTAATAAAACATTAGATGACTTTTGTCAACAAATATCGAATTTTCCTATAATACCAAACGATCACATAAAGATACGTAAAAATACAGCTAAAAAACATTGGAGTGAAATACTAACTCTATCAGGAGATGAATCCATAGTGATAAAACAAGCCGATAAAGGTGGCGCAACCGTCATTTTGGAATCGGAGAACTATAAAAGAATGATATTAGACATATTGAACGATACCAACTACTATCAAAAATTAAACTCTCCGCCAGTATCCAGAAATATGACCGCACTGCGCCGACTAATATGGACACATAGTTCCTGTTTAACACAGAAAGAAATCAAATACTTACAAGAGTTTGATGTGAAAACTAGCAATATTTATGGTTTACCCAAGATTCACAAATGTAAAGAAATACATACAGCATGTGTAAACCAAAATTCGACATATATTGAAGTGAATCATCCTCAAGATTTGAAACTCCGACCGATTATAGCAGGTCCAGCATGTGAAACTCATCGTTTAAGCAATTTGATAGATATCATACTTCAACCTTACATCAAACATGTATGACCGCAACTACACTCGGGGCTGTCCAAAATATTCCTGGACCTTTATCGGGATGGGTTTAACAAGTTGTTTTGATAGATAACTTCCTGTACCAGAAGTGTCAGAAACATCTATTCAGCAGTTTTTGTAAAAAAAAAAAAAGTAATATAAAAGAACATTTTCAATAAATTAACGATTTTTCAACTTTTTTCAAAGATTGAGGCCATTTTTAGACACCTTATATTATTTCAAACTTTTTCTTTTGGATTCACGCCACAGATGAACGATAGGTCTCTGCCTTAAAAAAGTTTAAGAAAATTCATAGTTGTCGTTGTCGAGAAAAGGGCGTCTTAAAAGGCTCCAAAATCGGAAAATATTAGATTTTCGGTGTACTGTACCATAATTTATTTTCTAACCACCAAAACCTTACCATTGAAATGTTATACATTAGTACATTAATGTGGCTATCCAAAGGCAATTTAGTTCTTTTGTTGCTTTACCTGATGGTCTGACCATGTAGCTTTATTTTCCAGGAATATCAGAAACATCGATTCGGCCGTAAAACGAAACTTAAGGTTACAAAATGTGCAGAAAATTCGAAAAAATTCGGAAAGTAAAGGGTAATAATTCTGAATGAAACTTATATTACTGGAACCGGATTGTCGCCCGGTATCTAAAAATGTAGGCAACATTTGAAAATTTGGAAAATTAACAAAAGATGTCTCTTAAAAGATGTCTTTTCATTTTTCAAACGCAAGAAGTCAGCGACGAAGTTTTGATATTTCGAAATTTTTTAATTGCTATCGTCCGAGAAAAGAATCAGGGTTTCAGAAAATATCATTTGTATGAAAATAGGTACAGAATTGA